>CM017321.1:59751200-59761823 GCA_006937295.1 Carpinus fangiana
GGTGGCTGGCCACCCCTTAGGCCATGGGGGTGGCTCGGCCACCTCCAGACCAGCCAGTCTGGTGGTGGCCAGCCACCCCCTATGGGTGGATCAGCCACCCTTCTTCTTTCACATTTTTTTTTTTTCTTTAACAAGGGGTGGTCCGGCCACCCCCTGTGGGTGGATCAGCCACCCTTCTCTTCCTCTTTCATTTTTTTTTTTTAGATTTAAAAATTTAAAATTTAAAAAATTAATATTTTAATCTCCCAAAACAGTGCGTTTTGGGTCCGTTAACAGCCGTTACCTAAAGTGTGACGGCAAGGATTTTATTCTAGTTTCCTTACACCCAGAGAGTAAATTTTCGAAAAAAAAAACCTAAGCACTTTAAAATTTTGGAAGGCAGACCCAAGGTGTTATTATATATTTACCCAAAAAAAAATTTAAAGCTCTTACCAAAACGGTGCCGTTTTAGTAAGAGCTTAAAATTTTATTTTTTTTTCTCGCTGGGAGGGTATTTTCGTAACTTGGACTTATCAAAACGACGTAGTTTGGATATTTCCATCCACTTTCACGGCAACCACTTTCACGGCAACAACTAACGGAGGGAGCTAAAACATAACTGTTTGGTAGTTGGGGGGCTATTTAACAACTTTTGATAGTTGAGGGGCCTAAATAGTAAATCGCTGATAGTTGAGTGGGCTAAATAATATTTTTCCCTATGTATTATCTAATAAAGTGATGATGTTAACTTTACTAAATTTATTAGAGATGTGGTTCATTTATGTTGTTCTTCTTTTGTGTTGGTCTAGGAATCTGATATCAAGAGTGGAAAACAAATATCCTTTATAACTAAAGGATTCAATCATCTTAAACAATTTGGTTAAGGCTCGCAATTTTTTACATGATCCATGATTCTAATATAAACTTACCATGAAATTAGTATGCATGTTTAGGGTTTAGTGGTCTAGCCCATTTAATTAAATTGGCTAAATTATAATTAATCTACATAATCTTATACTATGTCTCGAACACAAATTGTCACTCCTACCGACAAACATATATAGTCAAAATTTGATATTGACGTCCAGTACTGACCATTGGCTTCGTCAAATATGGTGGGAGCAACCTCTTGATGCGTATGCGTACTATCTAACACCCATTGGCTTACTCAAATGTAAAACTAACAAGTAATGAATATCTTGGTTTATTAGAGTTAACCATTGTTGATGATTGATGGCACAAAGTATTATACAATTTTAAGAGGAAGAAGAATACGATTATGCTTCATGAGAATCCTAGGCAATTAATAAAGCAGCCTTCCCAGCTAAGCAGATTTATTCTTCATGTCCTGGCACCACTTGAATCTTCTCAATGAACTTGAGCAATGTTTCCTCGGCCTTATCATCTGCATTAAAAGTACAAATAAAATCTAGAATTAGATCTTGATTTTTTTAATTTTCTTGAAATCATATTTTCTAATTACTAAGTTGGACACTACAAGTATTGAAAGATTTAGATAGCGGGCAATAAGGCAAGCTCATGTGAGAGTTTGTCTGAGCTTCACCTGCTCATATAAGTGTTTGGGTAACTTGAAATTTGAAGAACCTTTTAAATGAAGTAACCCGACATCCTTACATATGTATTAGGCAAAATGAAAATGTGGAGGGTATGCATGTGGCAGAAATTAAGTAATACTACTAACCAAGTTTAGGAATAGTGTGACCCTTGGTGTGATGAATTACAACAGGGTCCACGAATGATTCCAGTAGAACAGTCCCATCTTCCTTATTGAAGTCTTTCTCCCCTACAGCACAAGCGACAAATAACAGAAAATGAGATGTCTCGTGGATAAATTATATAAAACCCACATAATTGGGAAAGAATTAAGGCCCATTTGCATATGAAAACCATTGCATATTTGCATGGATTAATATCCCTCATTCTTATGGCCAATAGGTAATATCCCTAATTGGGTATTTTTTTTATCTGTTCACCATTGACCTATATTCTCAAAAATCTTTCGTAGAGAAAGAGATAAAATCATGGAGTTCTTGCAGCAGCAGAGCTGTCTATAATAAAATATGCAGAGGGCATTATGAGACTTCAAATTACCTATGAAGTGGAGAGATGGGCACTTGATGGGAGATGAAAGAGCGTTAGCAGCCAGCTTAGGCACCCCATACTTGGATCCTCCAAACTTAGCCCCTGATATTATTATCAGAAACTTTATCTTTGGTACCTTAGTAAGAGCCACACCCTACAATTCACACAGCATTGTTTCACTTTAGTTACCCTTATTAATTCTCCTCCTCCTCACAAAGACTTAATTGGTAGCTAGAAAACATTAATAAGAACATAAGAAAATGCCACCCAAAGGATGCCTTAAAGAAATTGAACAATGAACATAAGTTTCCTGTACCTCTTCTTGCATTCCCGGCAATAAAGCTGCTAACATTCCTCCCTGAAATCCATTTATCAGTTTAAAAACAATAAACAAATTAGAGACGGTCAAAATTAAATACATCTTTCCAGTAACATGGATGGGAATTATACGGGAGCTAGTGAAAGGTAAAAAATTGTTATCAGCTATCGTACCATGGAGAAGCCCAGTACACCGTCAAAAGGACCCTGCTTTAACATGTAATCTTCCATGTATGCAAGACATTCTTCAAAATTCGTATACTCGGTATAATCCTAAAACAAAAACAACCATCGTAAGTTACCAAAACGTACGTACTCTGTTTTCACTGCGAAAAAAGAAGAAACAATAGTATATGGGAAAGATGTAAAACCTCGTTGGCTTGGAACCACTCATAGTAGGGAGGATCGTAAATTCCTTCCACATCGGACTTTCCTTCAGCAGGAAACGGGGCGTCGAGGAAGACAAGGTCCAGCTTTTCGAGCACCGTTTGGGGCAATCTTCCTGCCAATTTCTTGAGAATTTCACCGCTTGTTCTGAAGCCATGGAGGCACAGAATTCTGGGTTTTCTCTGGGTTTGGTTCTCCATGATGAGTAGAAGAGTATTTTCTTTCTAGCTTCCAAGATGTACTCACTGGGATTGGGATTGGGATATAAGCTATAGCACTAACTGCGACACAAGAAAGAAGTAGTTTCTTCCTTGGCCCTGCCCTATCATCTATTTAATGGGGTTCGTCAACAAAAGTTTGCCTACATTTTTTGGTCAAAACCCACCAGTTCTTTTCTTCTTTTAAAAGCCTACCAACAAACTCTTCTGACTTCAGTGGAAGGCCGCTGGTCCCTCTTGCCGGCTCAACATGAAGGTGGGTGGGTGGCTCGACAACGATGCAACTTTTTGTCTTTTTCCTCCACCCACCCACTTTTCTTCTGCATAACAGCATAACTCTGAACCTTCGAACAAGGATCCCAGCTTGTAATTACTCCTCGCCGGTTTTTTCACGTGGTGTAAACAACGAAATTGATGACAAATCATCCTTTCATGATTATGTAAGGTGTACGGGGTACTAAATATCAACCCCGCTCAGCCCACCAGCCCAAATGGGCCTAGGAGGAAATCCATTAACTTCCCAACGACAAAAGTCCAAAGGGGGTGCATTTCAGAGAATTATTGTAGGAGGTTATGTGGCAGGACATTAGGTAAGGTCATGTGATTGTTTTAACGGAAAGCTCAATTAGTTTGAAGCCACACTTTTTATAAAGTCAAATCATTGATTTAAATTTATTTTTGGGAAAATTATAGTTTACCTTATAAAGTTGACAGTGTTTTTTAATTCGAACACTAATCTAAATTTTTGTAATTCATTTCCACAAAGTTTCAATTTTTTTTTTCCTTTTCAATTTGATCAATATTATCTCAAAATTCCCATATTGCACATACTTTTTATTTTTTTTAGTTTTTTATAAAATATAAAAATTATGGGCAAGTTTTGGATACAATTTGTCAAATTGTAAAAATTTAAAACTTTGGAGAATGAATTGCAAAAATTAAAACTTTAGTATTTAAATTAAAAAATATTATCAACTTTAAGGAGATAAACTGAAATTTTTCCTTCATTTATTTTTTTCTCTTTGTGCGGATATATCAACAAATAAAAAGGTAAGATCATCTTATAAGCCAAAAAACCTGCGTCTTACCATACCACACAGTCTCAATAATAGGTGGCATTTAAGGAATACCCAATACCTTGCTCGGGTCGTGGATGGCTCAGTCTGCATTTGAGCCTGGGTCTGTTCCAAACTCCGACTCTCGTTCTGAGACTCCGATCCAATCACCAAACTTGTCCACTTCCTGTCCCCATTTGCCGCATGACCAGCCTCTTTCGGATCTAGTTTTGGGTCTGTTTCCTGCCCCGAGGCTCGCGTGGCTTGCTTTGTCGCCAGCTTTAGCTGTTTGTAATGGGTTAAAATAGTTAGATATTATAGCCCATTTCTGTTATTAGGTTTGTTGTTAGTTAGGCCTAGTAGTTGACTCAAGTATTTAGAGTTGAGTTTATTTAAGACTTATGAGAGAATTGTAAATGAATTAAAGAGTTGTAGAATGTTCATTGTAAACCTTGGAGGTTTAAGCATCCTCGAAATACTTAGTTTATGGGAGACTAGCCATCTCGAATTGGCCATTTGATTCAATAAAGAAGTAGTTTCTTTCTCATTCTTTTCTTATTCCATTTCATTATCTGTTTTTGAGTAACTATTTTGTTACACTGTTCCATTTTCTCATCGGCGTGTGGGTTTTTTTTTTTTTTTTNTGGTTTCTTAATCTAGGAATTTTTCGATTTTAATGCTTTTTGTGTTTTTCTTCCGGAGTTTGAAAATTCGTGGACTTTTTTTGGATTAAAAAATGGGTATTAGTATTGCCGGTAAAGAGTAAGGACGGTAAATGGCCTTAGAAATATATGGCTTTTTTTAGCGCGAAGAAGGGGTTGGGGGCCAAATCCATGAGGCGCTTGTGTCGGAATTGTGAAAGGGCTACACTCACATTTAACTGTCCAATCTTGATTTTACTAGACAATATAGGCCCCCAAATATCATGTTTGATGGGAATTGAAATTGGGACAGTTTAGATCTTAAACTTTACATCGGTATTAAAAGTTAAAACAATCAAATATGCTTCATTGTCAATTTTCACAGTGACCCACTCTATGATATGATATGATGACTTTCCTTCCAAGTTCCAAATCTAGTGATCCTTTTCACTTTCTTGGCAATGTCACTCAAGCAATAAGTAGTCATTTCTATAAAAAATTATTTGCCTAATCAATACATCAAAAGCTCATTTCGTTTAAATGTCCAATATTGATCTTACTAGACAATACAAGCCCCCAAATATCATGTTTGATGGGAATGGAAATTGGGCCAATTTAGATCTTAAACTTTACATCATGTTCCACTGCTATTAAAAGTTAAAACAATCAAATATTGATGTTTACAGTGACCCACTCTTATATGATACAATGACTTTCCTTCCATGTTCTAAATCTAGTAGCCCTTTTCACTTTCCCGGCAATGTCACTCAAGCAACAAGTAGTCATTTCTATAAAAAAATTATCTGCTAATCAATACATCAAAAGCTCATTGTGTTTAACTATCCAGTCTTGATTTTACTAGACAATACAGGCCCCCCCAAATATCATGTTTGATGGGAATGGAAATTGGGCCAATTTAGATCTTAAACTTTACATCGTATTCCACCGGTACTAAAAGCTAAAACAATCAAATACGCTTCATTGTCGATTTTCATAGTGACCCACTTTATGATATGATATGATGACTTTCCTTCCAAGTTCCAAATCTAGTAGCCCTTTTCACTTTCCCGGCAATGTCACTCAAACAACAAGTAGTCATTTCTATAAAAAATTATCTGTCTAATCAATACATCAAAAGCTTAAGAAATGATGAAATGCAAAAGAGTAGGCCTTTAAATTTATTTCATGCTAGACCGGCCCAATCGTATGCCCCTACTCCAAATTAGAACCCACCATAAAACATTACCTACCGGCTACCAGTCAATTGTCATTTGAAGTTTTTATATCCTTTTACAATTTGGTCTCAAAAGTTTAATAAGTGGATTTAGGTCTAATCATGTCATATGAATTAGTGTATTTGGAGCCTGTAAAAGAAAGAAAAGCAAGTGATGCAGAAATTTGGCCGACTCAAAAATCTAGCTACCACATGGTCGTTAGTTTTTTTCTTTTTTCTTTTTGGTAATTGTTTCAGTTACGATTATGGTTAAAGTTGTCTTTTGAGTGAAGTCCTTTGTACATTTGGTGTTCATTGGGTTGAAATCATCTGTGGGTTGAAGTCTGTCGATGGTTACAGCGTTCTTCATGAAGATGATTAACGCTTGCGACAACTGGGGTCTTTCACAAAGTACGTAGTAGAATTGTATTAGGAATCTTTAATATTTTATCATTTTTTTTCTTTATCTTTTATTAATAATGTTATAAATCTTCTTAGAGTTCTCATAGAGTTATTCCAAGTGTGATGTTGATTTTAAAATTACCAATAGATCAAAGTTCAATAAATCACATCTTAAATTCAACGGTAATTTTAAAAGTCACATCACATTTGGGATGACTCCAGAAAAACTTTAAGAAAACTTACAACATTACTCATTATATATATATATATTATCTAATAAAGTGGCGGTAGTCTATATAAGGAAGGTGATGTTAACTTTACTAAATTTATTAGAGATGTGGTTCATTTATGTTGTTCTTCTTTTGTGTTGGTCAAGGAATCTGATATCAAGAGGGAAAACAAATATCCTCTATAACCGAAGGATTGGATCATCTTTTAAGATTTGGTGATTTGGTTAAGATTCGCAATTTTTGACACGATTTAAGGATCTAATAAGGACTTACCATAAAATTAGCATGCATGTGTAGGGTTTAGTGGTCTAACACATTTAATTAAATTGGCTGAATTATAATTAATCTATATAATCTTATAATTACTATGCCTCCAAGACCATTTGTCACCTCTACGGCTCTACCGACAAACATATATACTCAAAATTTGATATTGATGTCCAGTACTGACCATTGGCTTCGTCAAATATAATGGGAGCAACCTCTTGATGCATGCTATCTGACACCCATTGGCTTACTCAAATGTAAAGCTAACAAATAATGAATATCTTTGTCTATTAGAGTTGATCATCGTTGACGATTGACGGCACAAAGTATTATACAATTTGAAGAAGAAGAATACAATTATGCTTCATGAGAATCCTAGGCAATTAATACAGCAGCCTTCCTAGCTAAGCAGATCTA
Source organism: Carpinus fangiana (assembly GCA_006937295.1). Taxonomy (NCBI): domain Eukaryota; kingdom Viridiplantae; phylum Streptophyta; class Magnoliopsida; order Fagales; family Betulaceae; genus Carpinus; species Carpinus fangiana. The sequence continues at coordinate 59,758,431 of CM017321.1, forward strand.
TTCTTCGTGTCCTGGCACCATTTGAATCTTCTCAATGAACTTGAGCAATGTTTCCTCGGCCTTATCATCTGCATATTAAAAGAAATAATAAATAAAAATAAAATCTAGTTTTAGATCTTGATTTTTTATTCTTGAAATGATATCCACAAGTCCCAAATTATTTTCTAATTACTAAGTAGGACACTACAGGTATTGAAGGATTTAGATAGCGGGCAATAAGGCAACCTTATGTGAGAGCTTGTTTGAGTTTCACCTGCTCGGATAAGTGTTCAGGCAACTTGAAATTTGGAGAACCTTTTAGATGAAGTAACCCGACATCCTTATATATTAGGCAAAATGAAAATGTGGATGGTATGCATGTGGCAGAAATTAAGTAATACTACTAACCAAGTTTAGGAATAGTGTGACCCTCGATGTGATGAATTACAACAGGGTCCACGAATGATTCCAGTAGAACAATCCCATCTTCCTTAATGAGGTCTTTCTCCCCTACAGCGCAAGAGACAAATGACAGAAAATGAGATGTATCCTGGATGAATTATCTAAAACCCACATATAATTGGGAAAGAATTAAGGCTAATTTGCATATGACCACCGGCTACACTTCATTATAAAAAATATTGCATATTTGCATGGATTGTGTTGGGAACTTAAGTTCGCAATGGAATAAATTAGGTTCTAGGGAAACCTAGACCTTTCAAACACAAGGTTTGTGATTAATTCTTTTTGTTAGTTCTTGTGTTGGCTTAATTCAGTTCCAAAATGCAGAGGTTACTGTACACAAGCTCAAACACTGATATAGAATGTTTAGAATCAAATCTTCACCGTTCATAATGTAGATTCATGTGTCATGAATGTCCCTGCAAAATTTCAGCTCAATCAGACCACAAAAGCCCATCGATCAAAGCTGTTGATGAAGGGTGGCCAGCATTTCCAAAATGCTGTTTTCTCCCCACTGCAGGCCATGTCCGGACATGGTGCTATCATGTCCGGACATGATTTCCAGGAAGCATATTTTTGCTCCGCAAGGCCATGTCCGGACATCCCATTAACTTGTCCAGACACCTCGTACCTATTATGCCCAAAAACGTGTTTTTAGTGGCCTATGTCTAGGGTTTGATGTATTGATATATATATATACATCATTATAGAAGAGAGAGGGACGGATTTTCACCCCCAAAGAGTTCGTCGGAGGGTGTGCTAAGAGAGATCATATGTGGTGAGCGTTAAATTGAATATCTTAAAGTTTAGTTATTTCTTTGATAAATCTAAGGTTGTGAAGTCAACCGGAATTCCGGTGAAAGGAGATCACGTAGAAGAATTGTGTCAAGGGCAACTGCGGTAGAAGTCAAGTAGGTCGCTTGTCTTATGCAAGAGTGTCAATTGCAAAGGTTTTGTAAGTGTGAACTTCTTGTAATCCTTAATATTTTACTGAGTTAGTGATTTCCTAGGTTTGACTGCCCCGGAGAGGTTTTATATTTAGAGAGTTCTTTAAATTGTTTCCTCTTCGTAACCAAATATCTGTGTTGTTTATTGTTTATTGTTTTATATATTTTTGGTTGTTTATTAATTGATAGGTTAGATTTATTTTCACATAATATTATTTTGCTAAACACCTAGAAAATCTGAATAGGTGTTAATTTGAGTCAATTAGAATTTTCACTTTTCATGCCTTTATTCATAACATAATGACCTTTAAATAGACAAACTATTACAATATTTATAGGGACCTTTATATGGAATAAATTAAAGACAATATCATAACCCTAATATGGCTAGGGTTAGCTGACTTATGCTAACATAATATAAACCTAATATATAAAATTAATATGGCTAGCCTAATATGGAAAGACCCGTAACAGATTATCCCTCATTCTTATGGCCAATAGGTAAAATCTCCAATTGGGTATTTTATTTTATGTTCCCCATTGGCCTATATTCACAAAAATCTTTGGCAGAGATTCAAAGAAGGAGATAAAATCATGGAGTTCTTGCAGCAGGAGAACTGTCTATAGTAAAATATGTAGAGGGGCATTACGAGACTTCAAATTACCTATGAAGTGGAGAGATGGGCACTTGATGGGAGATGAAAGAGCGTTAGCAGCCAGCTTAGGCGCCCCATACTTGGGTCCTCCAAACTTAGCCCCTGATATTATTATCAGAAACTTTATCTTTGGTACCTTAGTAAGAGCCACACCCTACAATTCAGTGAATTCACACAGCATTGTTTCACTTTAGTTACCCTTATTAATTCTCCTCCTCCTCACAAAGACTTTATTGGTAGCTAGAAAACATTAATAAGAACATAAGAAAATGCTACCCAAAGGATGCCTTAAAGAAATTGAACAATGAACATTAAAGTTTCCTGTACCTCTTCTTGCATTCCCGGCAATAAAGCTGCTAACATTCCTCCCTGAAATCCATTTATCAGTTTAAAAACAATAAACAAATTAGAGATGGTAAAAATTAAATACATCTTTCCAGTAACATGGATGGGAATGATACGGGAGCTAGTGAAAGGTAAAAAATTGTTATCAGCTATCGTACCATGGAGAAGCCCAGTACACCGTCAAAAGGACCATGCTTTAACATGTAATCTTCCACGTATGCAAGACATTCTTCAAAATTCGTATACTTGGTATAATCCTAAAACAAAAACAACCATTGTAAATTACTAAAACGTACTCTGTTTTCGCTGCGAAAAAAGAAGAAACAAACAATAGTATATGGGAAAGATGTAAAACCTCGTTGCCTTGGAACCACTCATAGTAGGGAGGGTCGTAAATTCCTTCCACACCGGACTTTCCTTCAGCAGGAAACGGGGCGTCGAGGAAGACAAGGTCCAGCTTTTCGAGCACCGTTTGGGGCAATCTTCCTGCCAATTTCTTGAGAATTTCACCGCTATTTCTGAAGCCATGAAGGCACAGAATTCTGGGTTTTCTCTGGGTTTGGTTCTCCATGATGAGTAGAAGAGTATTTTCTTTCTAGCTTCCAAGATGTACTCACTGGGATTGGGATATAAGCTATAGCACTAACTGCAACACAAGAAGGAAGTAGTTTCTTGGGGAAACTTCAGATACACCCCCCCCATCTTCCACTGATTTACAATTATCCCCCGATACGAAAAAACTCTCACTTACCTCCCAATCTTCCAGATTCTCTCACTTATGACCCTTTTGGTAGTAATTTGTCCAAATTACCCTTCACTCCAAAACGACGCTGTTTTGAGCGAGCCCAAAACAACGCCGTTTTGTCCAAAACAGCGTAGTTTTTTAAAAAAAAAAACGAAAATGGGGGAAAAAATCGCGGGGTGGCTCCTTGCCCAAAAATGGGGTGGCCGGACCACCCCATTTTTGGCCAAGGGGTGGCTTCGGCCACCCCATACGGCCAGTA
>CM017321.1:59762063-59789562 GCA_006937295.1 Carpinus fangiana
GGGGGTGGTCCGGCCACCCCCAAAGGCCAAACCCATTCTTTCATTTTTTTTATTTTTTTTTTGGGCCTTTTGAGGTGACCAGACCACCCCCAAAGGCCTGGGGGTGGCTTCGGCCACCCCATATCGGCCGTATGGGGTGGCCGAAGCCACCCCTTGGCCAAAAATGGGGTGGTCCGGCCACCCCATTTTTGGGCAAGGGGTGGCTCCAGCCACCCCGCGATTTCTTCCCCCCCTTTTTTTTTTTCAAAAAACAAAAAACAAAAAAACAAAAACAAAAATCCTAAAATGCCCAAAACTACGTCGTTTTGGGCAAAATAGCGTCGTTTTGGGCGAGCCCAAAACGGCGTAGTTTTGGAGTGAAGGGTATCATGGGCATATATATATTTATATACCCATTATACCCTTGAAGGGTTGTAAGCGAGAGAAACTGAAAGATTGAAGGGGTAAGTAAGAGTTTTTTTATATCGAAAGGATTATTGTAAATCGGTGAAAGATGGGAGAGTGTATCTGAAGTTTCTCCTAGTTTCTTCCTTGGCCATGCCCTATCATCTATTTAATGGGTTCGTCAACAAAAGTTTGCTTATATTTTTTGGTCAAAACCAACCAGTTCTTTTCTTCTTTTAAAAGCCTACCAACGATGCGACTTTTTGTAATTACTCCTCGCGATTTTTTCACGTGTTGTAAACAATGAAATTGATGACAAATCATCCATTCAAGATTAATTGATTATGTAAGGTGTACGGGGTAACAAATATCAACCCCGCTCAGCCCACCAGCCCAAATGGGCCTAGGAGGAAGTCCATTAACTTCCCAACCACAAAAATCCTAAGGGGGTGCATTTCAGAGAATTATTGCCCACCTAATCACCTTGATTGCTAGGATTAGGAGTAGGGGTGGGCAAAACCTGTCCGATCCGACCAACCCAAACCATCCCGATCCGGGTGGATTTTAGACTTTTTTCGCGGGTTCGGATTGAAAATCCCAAAACCCGTTCGGGTCGGTTCGGGTCTCGGATTTAAGTAAAAAAAAATGGTCGGTTACCCGACTTGCCCCGAATATACCCGCATATCCCTTTACCTTAAAAAAAAACCCTAGAACTTTCCAGTCTTTCCTCACACGACTCAATTATTTTGTTTGAACATTTCGAGCTGCAGAGGCGCAGACCCTCAGACCTCGTCCTAGTCCTGGCCGTTCGATTCGCTTACATGGTCACCGTCAAAGGCGACTCCTGCGTCTTTGGCGACTTCTTCTTCAAGACTCGATGCGCCGCCACTGCTCGTGTCCCCGAAGACTTTCTATCCGCCACCAAGAAATGGCACAAATTGGTGGACTACTACTCCTCCATCTTCCAAGATTTGCTCTCTACGTCAAAACCCTCGCCGGTGAGGACATGCTCGCCTTGAGAGAGATCAGCGTCCTCGACTCAATCGGAATCTCCATGAACCCGACGGCATCCACGCCGTTGATCGTTGACTGCGAGGCGCTCCGCCAGCCGTTGGAAGACGACACCCTTGACTTTGAGTTCACCAGAACCTTCGGCTTGGACCGGTTGAACCGGCTGTTCGATCTCGCCCCAGAGATCAGTCGGACTCTCAGACCGGGAGGCTTTCTCGTAGTCCATACTGCGACCAAATATCGGTACAGCCTAGACTTTCTCCTCGAATTTTTCTCTAATTGCTGTAGATTGACCAGAAATACCCGACCAGACCCTAGCAACCTGACAAAAAAAAAACCCCGATCCGAACCGCCTGATACCCGCTGATTTTTCATGTTTTCATTGCTGCCACGGGTTGGAAATTTTCATACCCGACATGCACTGGTCGGGTTGTCGAACGGGCCAAAACCCGCCCGAACTGACCCGTGCCCAGCCCTAACTAGGAGGTATGTGGCAAGACATTTGGTAAGGTCATATTATTGGTCTTACGAGGAAAGCTCCATTTTAGTTTGAAGCCATGTTTTATGAAGTTAAATCGTTAATTCAAAATTTTTTTTCCCTATTCTTTTTGTGCGGACATATCGAGAAATAAAAAGGTAAAGTTATATTGTAAGTCAAAAAGTCTATGTCATATCATACCACATTGTAACAATTTTTATTTTTATTTTTGACATGTCCACAAAAAGGAAGGAGAATAGAGAAAATCGAATTTATGATCTTTGCTTCATTGGGCGTGGTTTATAGTCGATTGAGTTACCCCTTGAGAACCATTGTAACAATAATAGGTGTCATTTAACGTATACCCAACACTTTGCTAGTACTATGTCCACCAAAAAATGACACATGGAAAGAGGTACGCTATGCTAAAGTTAAGTCACCAAACATTACACTCATAAGAGTATTACTCAATAGCGTCTTCAAGAGATAACTCAATCAGTTAAGAATCACACCTAATAAAATGATGACCACTAGTTAGTTTGAATTCTCTCTCCCCTTCTTATATAGACATGTTAAAAAAAAAATAAAAATAAAGTATTACTCGATAGCAGGACACTTGGCTCGACTAAAAACAAACGTTTAGACCAAAAACCACCTAAGCAACAACTCTCGTAAGTCGTAACCAAAGACACGTCCAACCCGAATTAAAAAATTAAAAACTCCTCCAACCCCCAGGCCCAAAAAAATAAAAAACCTTTTGACGCCCAATTTGATCCGGGTGGGTCGAAGGGGTTGGGTAGTGGACCAAATACCCAAATTGGGTCATCTTGCACCAAACCGATAATTCTAAAATGTCGAGCACTCTCCTCGCCTCCTCGCCTCCAAACCGATATTAGATACGTCCTGGATCCCCCAAATTCCGAACCCAATTCCGCTCACTCCCAATGGCAAATCCTTACCGATCAAGGTACCCAAATTCCTTCTCACAGGTTCTCTCATTTTGTATCTCTCACTCTCATGCAAACATATATATTGAAACTGGGGTAATGTGTTGCGCAGCGAAGGTCTTAGTGCGAGACAGGGCGCTAATTCGGATGAAATCCAACTGAGGATTGATCCAGTGCATGGAGACCTCGACGAGGAGATCTCGGGTCTTCATTCACAAGTCAGACGTCTTAAAAGTGTACGTTTTCCAATTCTCTTGCTACTTCGGATCTGGTTTGGAATTCATTGTTTTAGTTAGGGATATGGAGCTCGTGTGCTGAATTGTTTGATTTTGTGCAATCTGAGTCATGGGTTTGAGTTTGGGTTGGTGAGGGTAATCATTGAAATGTGTTTGACCTGTATAGAAGAAGTTCTGATTCTACAAGCTTGTGTTTTATGGTGTTTGGGACCTCGCAGTATAACTATGAAATTGAAAGAAGAATGCGAAATGCAATAATAACTGGTATAAGATTATTTATGAGTAATGAGTGAGTGATCAAGTTGATAAAAAATGTCTCGGTGACTATTGCAGAATCTAAAGTGATCGTTGAGTAGAAAAAAATATAGGATTTGAAGCCAAGATCATGAGTTGGGTGTGTCAAATACAGGCCGGTGGAAGGGGAGAATGATGTTTTGCTATCAAAATACTAGTGCCAAATTGGTTTTTGCCAAAATCGTCCTATCACTGTGCCTCCTGAGGTTTGTAGTCGACCCAGGATAGAAGAAAAGGAGAGGGAAAGAGACCCATTATAAGGAGAAAAATAGAGACAACGCAACTAAGAAACCATTGAAGCAATGAACACAGAACATAGGAAGATTAAATTTGTAAATTGATCAATCCAATAGTGTATTTTTGTTACAATCCTAAGTGTCCTACATGGCTTAAATATAATATGAACATGTTCTCTTTGCACGCCAGTTTTCAAGTGTAACTTCTACCTAAAGTTTGTATTATTTGATTTTAGAGCCACCATCATGTTGAATAGGCATCGGGCACAGCTTATCGAGTATGGGATTGAAGAGGTTGCGGCTTTGTGGTTGAGTACGTAGAGGGTGATCCTATGGGCTGAATTAAAATGTTTTGGTAGTACGTATGGGCAAGTGTTAAGCCGTTGAATACTGATAGATGAGTAGAGCTGCCTAAAAAGAAAGGGCTATGGATCAATGTCCATAAAATGGACCGTTGTGGATATCGGCTACAAAATGTGGTGGTATGTTACAATCTTAAGTCTCATATGACTTAAATACAATATAAGTTGTTTGGCACCCTCCCTTTGCAAGCTTTATAGATTGGATTCATATTTGGATATACCACCTTTGCCATTTTAAATCATATTATCCCAAAACATTTTGATTGCAAAGCGTCTTTCTCTGCTATTAAGTTGGTTTTTGACACATTTCTTCTCATCCTTTGGCTCATCTTTTGAATCGCAACTATGTCTTTAGCATAGGCTGTTGCATTGTGGCTCATCAGTGCAGTTATTAACTTTGGGACCAAAATTTTGCCCCAAGAATTGAATGATGGGTCACGTCTAGCATTTGGTTTTCAAAAACATAGAATCTGTAATTGTATGTTGATAAGAATTCACATTTTTTTTGTTGCTTCTGGTCAAGTAGTTTCCTGCTAAAATGGCTGTTTGGGAAAATGAAACGGGTTCTTTTAGAGTACTTCTTGTACTCCCTTCACTGACTCACCTATATCCTTTTTGTTAATTGATTAAGCCACGAGCCATAGTGGGGAGGCCACGGGACTAACTCCTATCAACCCAGTAGTGTCGTCTGGATTGAAAATTAGGCCTACCTTGTGTTAAAAAAAAAAAAAAAGTCCTACCTCTATATTGCAATTTTCGTTTTACTTTCAAGTCTCTTTTCAATTTTTCGCCCCAGTTTTGTGAACTCTTATTCATATATTGCTTTGCAGGTAGCTCAAGAGATTGAAGCAGAAACAAGAATTCAGAATGATATCCTCTCTGATTTGGTAAATTTATTGCTCGAACCTTATATGTCCTTCAAATCTAATATCCCAAGGGCATCCAGAGTCTTGGTGCGCCTTGATTGAGATTATCATTGAAGCTTGTTTTCTGATTTGTCTTATGGATGCATGAGCTTTCATCTTTTGCATTAGTACTTTTTTTTTCCTGGCCTTTTGAATTAGTGCTTGCTGTTAAGGAAATACACACACAGACACACATGCACACATGCACATATGCATGGCGCGCACACCCTCACACACACAAAAAACATCTTAAGTCCACTTGAAACAATCTACCATTTGTTGAAGGGATGAACATGTTGCATCATGACAAATTGCTTCTTTTGGTTTTTTCAACAGCAAATGGCAATAAGTCAAGCTGGGGCGGGGGTGAAAACTGGCATGAAGAGGTTGAATAGAACCATCACCCAGCAGAGCTCAAATCATATCTTGCAAGTGATTGTTTTTGGACTACTTTGTTTCAGTATTGTTTACCTATGGTCCAAGCTAGTTAGAAGGTGAGGACCTAATTTACTCCAAAAGAGAGGAGCTGCCACTCATCAATCAGAAGGGTCTTCAGTGGTCATCAACGTAATTTCCAGGTGTTAATGATACAAGTTGTATCGTAAATCCTCCTTTGTAGTTATAGTCGTGAAGCTCTTTTTGACGAAAGGTTTGAGATTTTCTCCCATGCACACTATATGCATGATTTCAATATTCTCCAACATGCTCGCATTATGCTTTGAGCCACATCTAAAGCGAAAGGCTGAGAATACATTTGTATGTATATGGAGCCTCGTCTCTGTTCACCTTTTGGTTATTTTTAGGATTCCATGGTATTGTTAATTTGATCCCCTATAGAAGGGAATCCTTACTTTTGTAGGAATGACTTTCATATCATGAATAGATTTTTTGTACTTTGGAAATCTGCACACCATGATGAATGTCAACAATGTGACGCAGCTTATGTATGATTTGAATCTTTCTACTTCAGAATTGGGCATCCAATACAAGGCGTGATCGGAGGATGTTACCATTTTCTCTAGTTCAATTGACATGTTGAGCTACACATGGTTTTTGATTTACGCCCTATTTGTTTTGGCATAATATAATTTTTTAGAACATATTTTTCTTATTTTGGAGTGGACATGGCATAAAATATTGATAAACTTAAAACTATTTTCAGTTGTCTAAAAAAATTAACATTCATGAGGCGTAAAACTGTTTACCTCTCTCTTATACCCCAAGAAGTCAATTGTGACAAGACCCCTTTATGGGGCCTACTTGTCCGAGCATATGGGATTCACAAGGGTTATATCACAAGAGAAGTGCTGCTATACGGTCCTTGCAGAAAACATGAGTTTTCTGCCATCCATTCAACTAGTGACACCTCACCTATTTCATCTTAAGAAAATAAGACCAAAACACTTTGGCCTTGTTTGGATAGGTCTGTTTTCGTTTTGAGTTTGGACTTTTTAAGAAACCAATGTGAGTTCTTTGTTTGGCTGAGAATTTCAAAACAAAAAAAAAACGCATGGATTCATTGTGAAGCCCAAAAAATTCATGTTGGCCAAACATTCCATCAAAAGTTGTAAACCCAACGGCCAAAATAATTGGCCGTTGACCCACCTCACATGTGTCGCTGGGTTTCACGGCGAGTCTACGGATCACTTGGACCAGGCCGGCAAGGATCACGAGAAGGACGAAGTTCTTAGCGAAGACTCTAAACACGGTGACCACCAGGGGTGCTCGGGCTTGTGTAGTAGGGGCTTGCGAGCGCGGCGAAGCGTCGCGTTGGTGGCGGTGTTGGCCACAGATTTCTTCCCCTGCTGGGCCGCCAAGTCCTTCTACGATCTCTCGCCGCGAATCGAGTGGTGGCTCAGATCCTTGCCATTGCCGCTTGTATCGTCTCTGCCGGTGGGGCTGCGTTGGTGGCAGTGTTGGCCACGGATTTCTTTGCCTGCTGGGCTGCCAAGTCCTTCAACGATCTCTTGCTGCGAATCAAGTGGTGGCTCAAATCCTTGCCGTTGACGTTGCCGCCTTTTAGTCTCCGCCGGTGGGGTTGGGTTGGGACTGCGAGGCTTCGTTAACGCCGAGCAATTCGACGCTAGTGGCCCTCTTCTCGGTCACCACCACGGGACGCCGCCAAACCGTCGGGTTCGCCGTTATAGATACGGTCGAAGCCGACATCTAGGTCTCTCTCTCACTTGGGTTGTAAACACATGGATTTTTTGTTTACACATGTTTTTGTGCTTTTTAAGAACAAACCAATTTTTTTTACGTTGGAAAGAGACTCCGAACTTTGAAATCTGAAATGGGAATGGAACGAAAATCAAAAAATATGAAACTGAAAACAAATCCAAAATCAGGCCTATCCAAACAAGGCTTAGTGTTTCTGGAAAATCTGATAGAAGATTTGCCAATGTTGATNTTTTTTTTTTTTTTTTTTTTTTTTTCTGTTTTCTTCTCTCTGCCTTTCTCTCTTCTTTCATTTTTTTTCTTCATTAGGTGGTTCTAATCGTAGGCTATTTTTATGCAATTATTTTGTTTTGGCTTATGTGGCAATGTGGGAGTGGTGGGCGTAAATGTGGCCTTTTACGCACAGACCGAACCGAAGATATTCTCATATCACAATTGTTTGCTCAAATTGCAAGTAACATGAGCAACCAATTACACTATACCTCAATTCTACCTCCGAAGCTTTTTTCTTCTCACACTTTCTTTTTCAGCCGCTCCTCTTTTTGCAAATCTCTTTCTTACTATTCTTCAAATTGTATAAAAATATAAGAAATATTTTTTACAACAAAAAAAACCACTTTTTTTCAAAAAATAATTTAAGCCGAAAACATTTTCAAATGGGGCATTTATGGTTGTGTCCAAATATTTGAGAGCCCCTGACTATAAATCCTTGAAAGGGGTTGCAATAGCACATGGATTTGAGTTTCAAGCTCATTGGACTGATTCACTTGCCTTGATGAATCTCAAACTGAATAGATTAATTAACTCTAAGAATTTGTCTCAGATTGAATTGGTCTATTTGGTTTAGTTTGAATTGGTCTATTTAGTTTAGTTATCACTTATCAGTCTCAGGCTCCAAGGCGTCAGCACCTCTTTAAGGACAAGAAGTTTTTCTATGAAGGTTGACAATATGTCATGCCTTTAGTCTGAAGCAAAGCAATGGTTAGCAGTACGTATGCAATGTAATGCTTATGCACACCGTCCCAGTGTACTGCTTATGCAATGTACTACATCGATTTGTGTAGTTTCCAAGCAAATTAATTATTATGATTTATCAATAATTATTATTTGTTCTCATTGCTGTTATTAGAGTAGACAATTGTGAGAAAACTATATAAAATTTACTTGTTCAAACAGATATTCGAGCAATTTAAAATCTATTTGAATAAATAAGCTTCATAAAAATTATATAAAATTTTTAGACAGTAGTTATGACTCAAATCAAACATTTTATAATGAATAAAAATTTTAATTGTCATGTTCAAGAAAAAAAATTACATCTATTTTCCACCCTATTGCTTAGAAAAAAAAGCTTCATAAATTTTTTTTTTTTCACAATTATTTATCTAAATTGGCAGGCAATTCGAATAGATAAATGCTGAAAATGAANATAAAATTTACTTGTTCAAATAGATATTCGAGCAATTTAAAATCTATTTGAATAAATAAGCTTCATAAAAATTATATAAAATTTTTAGACAATAGTTATGACTCAAATCAAACATTTTATAATGAATAAAAATTTTAATTGTCATGTTCAACAAAAAAAATTACATTGATTGTCTATTTTCCACCCTATTGCTTAGAAAAAAAAGCTTCATAAAAACTTTTTTTTTCACAATTATTTATCTAAATTGGCAGGCAATTCGAATAGATAAATGCTGAAAATGAAGATGATCAATTATATGAAAAAACTATGTCGTTTGGTTTATCGTAATTAGTGCCGAGGTCGTACCTGGAAGATGAAGCGAAGGCTAATATCCAATAGCATGGAGGCAGTTTGTCAGTAGCTGGTGACATTTTCTTCTTTCTAGACGTGTAGCCATCAGTGGCAACAGAGAGTCTTCCCACCAGCTCAGCATTAGCAAATGGAAAATGATTTTTTTGAGGAAAGTTTTCTTAAACCCTATTTTCAAGGCACCATTCACCAAACGTCGGCTGTGACTTTCGAGAATGGTCTTCTTTCTTTTTTTTTTTTCTTTTTCTGAGCAAATACAAACAAAAGGGAAGGGTCTTTCGAGAATGGTCTTGGTGATAACTGAGAAAATTTGAGAAAATATCTATATATATATATATATATATAATATTTTAAGTTAACTTCTCGCAAAGAGAGGAAGTTAAGCCCAAGCCACTAATATCTCGGGATTTTTGACTGTCCCCAATTGACCGTATGTCCACGTATTACTAGGTCATCAACAACAATGATTAATATTGATTGTCCATTTGCGATTTTACGCGTGTGGTTTGCCTTCGTCTTCGTGCCCATCCCTACTTCACCCCAATTCTCGGAGAACATCATTGGGGTCACAATTATACGAGAGTGTGTTTTTCTTTCCTTCTTTACTTGTTGTTTTTGGACCATAAATCTCCCGTTGGAATGGACCTATTCCTTGTGAGTTGTGAATAATAATTATAAGGCCCCTGAATTTTTGCTATTTTTGTAAATATTTTTTAACGTTTAAAATTTCTCACTTAAGTATATCAAAGTTTGGTTTTCTTTCATTTGTCATTTTCGTACAGAAAATCATAATAGAATGTCAATTTTACCCCGATTCCAAAACTAAAACCGCGTCGTTTTGAGAACGGTATAGTTTTGAAGTCATGGGTAAAATTAGCATTGTAAATAATTTTCTGTACGGAAGGGACAAAGTGAAAGAAAATTAAAATTTGATACACCTAAGTGGGAGTTTTTAAACATTGGAGGAGTGTTTGCAAAAACCGCAAAAGTTCAGAAAAGATAAGTGAAGTTTCCCTAATTATAAAAACAAATGAATAATTCTCAACCCCTCCTCCCCAGATCGGGATTGGCTATGATTCGTCACAAATTGTACCCTTACGAGAGAGGCTTACTTGTTCAAATGGTCTTGAGCAGATAAATTTTATTGAAACTTTTAATTAGCATTTGGGTAACTATAGTAAGAGATCTCAATCCCCTCTTCCTTTTTCCAACAAAAAAGAAAAAAGAGAGAGAGGTAGTAAGGTATACAAACTTTTTAACTTCAAGTGAAATGAAGATAAGTCATTTTATAATGTAAATAGTGCTATGTGATACATATATTGACACGTTATTTAAATTATTTATATCGTTAAATATAATAACATTAAAAATATTGATCATAAAATAACGTTTTTTTTTTCCAAGTGAAATGGATCTTTCTCCTAACTCTAAATCTTTCAAATTTATGTTGTCGTACCAATCACAATGATGAGTATTTGAGACAGTTTCAAACAAATCTTAATAATTTAAGGAACAGTTATCAGCTTCTATTATATGCAAGGACAACAAAAATCATTTACTTAATTACACCAATACATTTCGTAAATTAGATTAATCCAACATTGTTAGAGCGTCATTTTCCTTTGTTAAATTTAAAATTGTGGCATGTGCCATGTTCTCAAACGTTCACCAATCACCATGATCAATTTATTCTATGCCAGCTTTTGCCAGCTCGATCGATGGTGTACTGCATCATTCAAGTAGCTAGACATATATAATAACACGACTAACCATTTCTATATTCTTCTTCTTCTTCGGATGCCTAATACTGACTTCTTCACGTTCTTCAACTCTCCTTTCCTTTTGAATATTCAGGCCGACATATGCATATGTTTTGAAGAAACATATTATATAAAACGAACATGTTTGTTGTTTTCCATTTGCAACGGTTACTTTCATTATTTTCCTTCTCTCTCCCCAATTATCTTATACCAAACGGCTAGCAACCGCCAGCTCACAGATAATCTAATATTAATTAATGGGGAATATATCAAAACAAATTAGCCATCATCTTCTACGGGGTGTCCAATCAAAAAGTTCCTCATCCAAGCCACAGTAAACTCGACACGTGTGCTGGACCCCATTTTTTGACTTGGTCCCTTCCTGACCCCTATCGCCTATCAGGATCAAATGATGCAATGGGTACGTGCCACGTGCTCAGTAGATTATACGGTCCGACTGTTCGCACTCTAGATTCTAGATGAGTAGCGTGGAAGGTGGAAACTCTCAAACACACGGTGTAAATTATTCACAAGGGGCATTTTAGTAATACCAACCGACCACGCCGATATTTGTTGAAAAGGCTAACGCGGAAGCCAGAGTGTGAAGGCCAAGTCCCCGCAATTTTTATATTGGGCGAACGTTGTGCACGCAAGCGGCCAAGACAAGGACGTTTTACCCACCCTTAGCTAGCGACACATGTGCAATTTGAATGGTATCATGGTAATTAGAAGTCACATAAAGGACAAGTCTAGTACACAAAAAAGATTTAAGTTCCTAATATAACCCTCCTCTGGACAGGTGTCGAGTCACAGTTTGTTTGATTAGGTCCAGCTTCTGTACCTGATCCTTGAAGAAAGTTCGACGAAGAGAGAATGAGAAAGAGTGGGCCATAATGGCCATTATTGATTATTTCACACCGGCGATAGTCATCCTCGTTAAACAAATAATATACAGACTTGGGTGCATGTATATATATATATATCCCTTTGATACATGGTTTGATGAGACTTAAAACGATTCCTGGAATCCTAAGCATTATTTGATTAACCGCTAGCTGTCCATCGGCCTCCTCTTTTTTTTATATTCACCCCTTCCACTTTTGAGCTCCTCATCAGTCTCAAACTCACAACGTTGCTTCTCCATCTTTCTGAAGCTCTCTCTCACACTTTGGAAAATGAAGATGGGTTTCTATGGGTTCCAAGTTTTGATGGTCTTGGGTCTCTTGGCCACCTCGTGCTTAGCCCAGGCTCCAGGGGCTGCACCAACCGCCTCACCACCCACAGCCACCCCACCCACCGCCACGCCACCCACAGCCACCCCACCCTCACCAGTCTCGCCTCCACCAGCTCAAACCCCATCGCCAGCGCCGGCTCCGACCTCAAAGGCCCCGTCCCCTTCACCTGCAGCACCAAACAAAGCCCCTACCTCAGCTCCCACTCCTTCAGCGAAATCTCCATCACCCGCGTCTCCTTCTCCCAAGAGCTCTTCACCGCCGGCACCCAGTCCCTTTAGCCCTTCATCCCAGCCACCGGCTGCTGAGCAGCCCCCCAGTGCCGCCTTCTCTCCTAGCAAAGCCGTTATTGCTGGAACCGCTCTTGTTGGAACTTTCTTCGCCGTGGTGCTGGCTTAGACTGGTTCTGGCTTTGTCCCACGTGGAGGCTCATCTCGGCTCTTGCTAGATCTTATTTTTGATGCACGGATGAGATCTATTTGTTTCTCTTTTATGTTTTTTTTTTTTTTTTTTTTCCGATATTTATTTTTGTTGCATTTGTTTCATTCCATATTGGGTTTTACTTAGGGTCGGATTTGTATGATGATGATGATGATTATTTGGAGATTCATTGCTTTCGTGTTGACACGTGTATCCATTTGTAGATGAGTCCGGTGTACATCAAATATTGAATAAAACAGTTTGTCATTCTTTTTCTCTAATCTGTTACGCATATATATTTGTTTGCTTAATTGAAGTCGGACAAAGTTTTCTCTAAACTGGATTGGATGAATTTTTTTTACTTTAGTTTATAAAAATAATATGTATTTTTTTTTTAATAACATGTGAGATGCATATGAATTTTTAATAAATTTTATTTTGTCTCTGTTATTAAAAAAAAAAAAATATTAGGGGTTCTCCGGAGACCTAGTGTTCTTTCGGTCCGACGTGAAAAATGATTTAAGAAAAAATAAAATTGTAATAGCTTTTATCATTGATTTTTTTAGGCATTAGTACTAAATTTGATGCATTAGCATCAAAATTGAAGTATTAGCATTAAATTTAGGATGATCAAATCTATTTTAGATGATACTATTCCTAAATGAGTAACCTTCCACCTCTAGGTTTTAGTTTTGAATCAAAAAATAAGTTTTAAAACATTAGAACCTAAATATTAACTCATAAAAATTAATCAGTTGACAAAAAAATTGGTGGTAGGTGCCATTACAATTTTATTTTTTCTTAAATCTTATTTTATGTAGGTTGGGAGAACGTTAGGAGAACACTATGGGGAGAATCCCTATCAAGCCCATTAAAAAAACATGTACATTTCATATATTCAAAAGATATATGTCACTTTTATATATTAGATTAAAAAAAATTCCTCTCATCCAGTTTGGAAAAAAACTTTGTCGATTGAAGTCTCTCCTATTTGGTACAACATTTCTCTTCCCCTTATGGAATTCCTCCACACTTAAGGCAACCTTGCCTTATATGATCACTATTGGTTTAGTTTAGCATACGCTTTGATATTCCGTGAGCAGTGACCCCCTCGGCCCCCTCGGCCCCCTCGGCTTTGGTACGTTGATGGGCCTAGGGCGTGGGCTTCCTTTCATTCCTCGGTGGACAGATGGGTCTAACAGATCTCAGCAGCCGAGGCCCCTAAATTGGGTGAAAGAGAGTGATCTTGAGTGGTGAGGTCCCATAAACCGATGAGGCCCATGTATTAGTGCTTGACGTTGGCCCAAGAAACAAAAAGTCGCTTACCACCACCAATGCTCCACCAAAATTGGGTCACGGCTAAAATTATTTCGCTACCATGCAATTACCTCAAATTGGTATTCATGTAACCTTCACAACGGTGCTCGATTGGGACAGTAAGTCATTAGTTGGTTCAGATTCTAGCTTCAGTAACCGGTCTCGAAGTACGGCCCATGTTCGTTAAATGGGCCTAAATCATATCCCCTCCCTCTCATATTGGGCTTTGCTTTCCCCAATACCTTTATCTGATGGAGTCGAGAATGGTAGTTGGCCCTATCCGGTTTCAGCGATGGAAAATCATGACGGATTAAACAGCTGAGATATTGTTGGTGACATTTAAGATGATAACATATCACATGTGGGCTATCGCATTCCTAGTTTACCCTCCGTGTCTCCTAATTGTCATTAAAAGAAGAGGGAAAATGCGGATTAATTAACTAAGAAATAGTTTTGTTTTTTTAAACTAAGACTTTCAAATTATTTCCCCTATTTGCCAGAAAAATAATTATAAAAAAAATAAAGAGAACGACCTGTCAATTCTGTCCCTAGTAATGTACGTACAAGAATCTCTTTAATTATAATTATTAGTTTTTGAAAAATCTCTCTTTAATTATTTGAAGTGAAATGAAAGATGAATCTTTTTTTTTTTTTTTATAGTCAAAATTATGACTTATGAGTAGTGGAGTAGTGATAAATATAAGGCCATCAGGAGTGAATAGTATTTAAATTGGCTTTATTTTAATATTAAAATAAGGCCAGCGTGAGTACTGTTCACTTACTCTAGCCTTATATTTATCACTACTCCAAAATTATATTTTGTTTTTATCTAATCGTATTTATGATACTATGTGATGAGTATGTTAACATGTCATTTAAATATTTTAATTAATGTAATATCATATACACCATTAAATAAAACAAAATAAAATCTTAATTAAAAAATAATGAGAATAACTTTTGAGAAATGCTAGGCTTTTAATTAGTTATTTTAAAAGCCACATCACAGTTAAAAAGACATAAGAGAATACTAAAAGAACACATATTATTTTCTATAACTTCATTTTATAAGGACATTACATAAACTATACAACTTCTTGTGCCCACTAATAACGATAAACACATCATGAACATATTACACCAAATCCTTCTAAGACGAAAACATTGGATCTTTACCCGTTAATCTAGCTCTTCTCTTTCACCTAGGAAGACAAAATCCCCAAATTGCATTCGAGATCGAGAAAAGAAATGGCCACCTCCCTCCCTCTGCCGGATGCCGTCTAACGCCTTACACCGATATTATTAGGTTCCTTCGCGGCTGCTCTTGAACCGGTACGTTCTGAATATTCATTCTTTGGAGGATATTTTCAATTTTAGTTAATTTTATCTTTTTCTTCAATTTTTATCATCTGGGTGTTTATTTTTTTGTTGGGACATTTGATTCCCAGGAGTCCTGAATTGAAATCTTTGGATTTTTTTCTGATCTCAGATAATTTTTCAGGTATATATATACATGATTCCAATCTTAAATTTATTTATTTTTCTTGGTAAAAGTACTGGGCATTCCAACTACATGAACCCACATGCATGATTTTTTTTGAAAAATTTGGAACTTTCATTGATAAAATTTCACGAGTATAAAGCTCTTACATCAATGAGCATACAATTCTGAAAAATTATAACCAAAAGCTATGAAGGTTACAAAATTATAAAAATGACTTCAAGTTTCTGCTAACTCATGTAGAATTACATTTAAGGAACAAATCTACTTCGTGTAGACTAGATCTAAGACATGAGTAGTCAAAATACAAATAAAATAAAACAACTAAAAACTAAAAATCCAGCCATGAGAGTTAAACCCCTACACCAATCTATTTTATCTTCAAACCCGAATGCCATGACAATAAATCCATCCTCAACCTGAAAGCCAAGACAAACAAAAAAATAAAAACAAAACTACAACGGAGGAGCACGGCATCGTACATATCCTTTCGGAAGACACACATTGGTCGAAGAAGACGATCAAATCTAAGGTTGAAGAGACTAGATCTAGATCTAGATCTACAAATGAAATCTAAAGCAACCCGCCAGAAACAGAGACCGAATGAGCCTACAGAAAAGACACCGAGTACTGCTACCATGTAAGGGCTTCCCTCGTCTTGAAATTCTTCTTAGTATTATCTAGAAGAAGAAAGATAGAAGAATTCTAGAGAAAAGATAGAGCCTCTCGACAAAAACCCAACTTAGGATTTTTGTTACCAAACCCACATGAACATGATTTTAGGCCATTTACTGCATCAAGTAAACACAACCCACATTATTTTTGTGTTCATACAGTCGTGAAAGAGAAGAGAAAGGGCACGTAAAGATAGAGTGCATGTTTTCGTCTAAGGATTTGGTGTTATATATATGTTGATGTCTTTATTGTTTATTATAATTGAAAGAAATCTATGTACCACATAAACATATATCTTCACTAACGTTCCCCATTTCTCTTTCTATACTATAAACACCTTCACAATTAATGTTTAATTGATATATATGGCAATATATACAACTACACCATAAAATGCTACGGACAAAGTTTATTAATTAGTATACGGACGAAGTTCTTCATTACTCAAAAAAAAAGAAAAAACAAATGAATCATCTGATTCGACATTCACACTAAAAAGTTTAAAGTCAATAAAGACTCTTTCTGCGAAATAAAGACACTCACATGTGAAATGTAAAGGCAAATAATTAAGTGTTAGGTGGCAAATCTGCAGGCTTAATGTGTCCGATATCCGTGCCTGCAGCGCGAAACGATAAGAACCCTCGAATTATTTTTGTCTGTTTGAAGTAATCGACATGGCCGGCCTCTAGCTAGGGTTTACGTGTAAAGTCGGTAAAGACCACTGGATTAATTGTATGGTTGGGTGCAAGCATCCATACAAACAGCAGTTGCGGTAAGCTGTGACATGTATTACATGTCTGCATCACGATCGACATGCAGTTTTGGTGCTGCAGCGATCAACCGCCATGCCTCGATTCAACTTGTGTTCTGCAAAACGACGAAAATTGATGCTCACACGTGGTCTCACGACATCCCTCTTTTTGTTCAATACATGATTATTCCAAAATAAATAAGCAGATAAAAGAATAATCAGGATTCAGACGCCAAGGGGCTACTGAAAAGAATGAGTCTTTGAAGTTTGAGTCTTTGTTTTCGGCTGTTTGGATATATCCCATTTAAGAGATTCATAAACAAGGAGGAGGAGATCGATGATGTCTAGAAGCGCGTCGGTAGAGGATGCGAATCTTCCTTTACTGGAAGATTGCGCTTCAGCCGTCAGATCAAAAGATGGACAAGATGATGATGATGATCAGGACCAAGATCTGGCACGGAGGGTTTGGATCGAGTCTAAGAAGCTGTGGCACATAGTGGGTCCTGCAATCTTCAGCCGCCTCGCCTCCTACTCCATGTTGATCATCACCCAAGCCTTTGCCGGCCACTTGGGTGACCTTGAGCTCGCTGCAATTTCCATTGCCAATAATGTCGTCGTTGGCTTCGACTTTGGCCTCTTGGTACGTATTACTTCAATTTCTCATTACTTATACACACTGTTTCCGTTTGCTTTCTAATTGATCTCCCATTTCTCGAAAGCCGTACGACGGCGCGCAAGAGACTCTCAATCTTTATCGTTTATAGTCACTTTTTTTTCTTTTTCTTTTTTGTTTATTTAATTATATATTATTGATATATCATGATATATGGTTTATTTATTTATCAGCTGGGAATGGCAAGCGCTTTAGAAACGCTATGTGGGCAAGCTTTTGGGGCCAAAAAGTACCACATGTTGGGTGTATACATGCAGCGATCGTGGATCGTTCTTTTCATGTGCTGCGTACTGCTTTTGCCTCTCTATCTCTTTGCCTCTCCGGTACTGAAGCTGCTGGGACAGCCTTCAGAAGTGGCGGAGCTGTCTGGGCGTGTGACAATGTGGATGATACCGCTTCATTTTAGCTTCGCACTTCAGTTTCCTCTCACGAGATTCTTGCAGAGCCAGCTCAAAACCGCGGTGACTGCGTGGGTATCTCTGGTGGCACTTGTGGTCCATGTGATTCTGAGTTGGCTGTTTGTGTATAGGCTTCAACTCGGGGTGGTTGGAATTGCAGTTACTTTGAACTTTTCTTGGTGGGTTCTGGTCTTTGGGCTTCTGAGTTATGCTGTTTGTGGTGGTTGTCCTCTCACATGGACTGGTTTCTCCACTGAAGCATTTTCTGATCTCTGGGATTTTGTCAAACTTTCAGCTGCTTCCGGAGTCATGCTTTGGTATCTCCCTAAAACCATAATTAATATCATTGGATCCAACTATAAATTAATGCCATTGGTGACTGCTTACCATTTCTTTTTTACTTGACATTGTTTTTTTTCTAATTCGAATTTGCAGCTTAGAGAATTGGTATTATAGAATACTGATATTGATGACTGGAAATCTACCGAATGCAGAAATTGCCGTGGATGCTTTGTCCATATGGTAATTAATTAAGACCTTTTTGTCAAGAGCGTGATTTATATATATGTAATTGTAGATTAATGTTAATCTTCACAACTATTTATCACCATTCCGATTTTCAGCCATTTGCTGTCTTGATTGAGATAGTAAATGTGAGAAAGCTTGTATGAGACTCATTTGACACAATAAGAGGGTGGATCGCCTGTAAATTGTCTGCGCAAGTGGACTCGATCCTCAAGAGCTTGTTCACATTACTTCTCAAATTGTTAATAATTTAAACACCAAAATTGTTTGGACTCTATATTTATTTATTACACTTATTTTACATCGGTTAAAGTTACTGTTTTAATTAAGTAGCAACCCATATCATTCACTTTTAAGAACACCATGTCAATCGGCATGAAATGTGTATGAAGATAGCATTAACATTATAAGGTAATGCTACTATTGACACACATTTTACATTGGCTAGTGTAACATGTACGTTTTAAGTGACTTCGTTTTTTTTTTTGTTTTTTTTTATATATATATAAAAAATAGTTAATATGAAAGCCACTTAAAACATATCACATATTCACATCAACCAATATAAAACAGGTATTGCAAATAAGTGTGTGTTTATTTTGACTTAACAAATTTAATGGTATATATATATATAAGTTTACAAATATTATTTTCTAAACGATTAATTTAATTTAATTTAATTTGTCCGCTGAATATATATTATATATTAGCCGGAAATTTTTGAAAAGAATTTGCCTTTCACTTTCAGAAGGATACAATTAATAATAATGTCTATATATAATTAAGTGATTCCGTTCACCATATGTAGCCTGTAGGTACCCATATTTATTAATCGTTGAATAATCTTTTGCTAATTTGTGGAGTCATATTATTTGTGTCGTTTGGCAGCATGGCAATAAATGGATGGGAGATGATGATTCCTCTTGCATTCTTTGCCGCAACCGGGTATTTCTTCTTCACATTTCTTTGCTGCTTAATTAATTGCCTTTTGGGTTTCTCCTACATTAATTATTATATATATGCGTGTCAACATTTTTTTTTTTTTTTTTTCCGGTGGAGCCCATGCCCATTTGGTGAACCTCACTGTGCACCTCAACACGTACAATATATTCCTGATCACCATATATATGCTCTAATTAATTAACAACTTATATATGAACTCAAATAATAGAGGCGGTGTATGTGATCACGGGCAATTTGCTTAATAATTCGTGCATTATACATTAGAGAATTTTAATGAAACTCTCCTGTATTTTAATTCAAATTGTTTCCAGCATCAAAACTGTACAATACATAGTCAAAGATCTCTATGGGTCACAAATATAGGATTAGTATATCTTGACTATAGGGATGGGATATATATAGAAAATTTTCTAAATTTTAAAAGACCAAATTAAGGGCCCCAGACACCCAATAAAGATTAACGACAAAATTAAATAATAATATATAAACGTTCACTAAAATGGCGAGACTCACGCCGTTCAATGCATGGGAGTGGACAAAGCAAAAAACCATTTTGCAGCTCGAAATCTGCACACCTATATATATATATATATAAAGAGTAGTTTAATTAATTACAAAATTCAAACGTAAATTTAGGTGCATGTTCTTTTCTTCTTTTGAGGGCGCAAATGGAATTTGTTTAGATGAATAGAGAGATGGAGAATTAATTCCAGCTGCATGCACTAATCCTTAGAGATAATATAATAATTATACAGAGTGAGGGTCGCAAATGAGCTTGGAGCTGGCAATGGAAAAGGAGCCAGATTTGCTACGATAGTGTCGGTGGTAACATCAGTTATAATTGGTCTCTTCTTCTGGTTATTGATTATGATTTTCCACAATGAGTTTGCCTTGATCTTCTCTTCAAGCAAACCTGTCCTCCAAGAAGTGAACAAGCTTTCAGTCCTCCTAGCCTTCACTATTTTTCTCAATAGTGTTCAGCCAGTTCTCTCTGGTAATTAATTAATATATGCTAGCTTCTTAATTTCTTTTATGTATAGTTTTAATTTTTTTTGTTCATTATTCTTGAAGCTAGCTAGCTATATATGGCCGGGCTTATATATCCTTTACTTATTTTTGAGCAGGCGTGGCTGTAGGATCGGGATGGCAATCATATGTTGCCTACATAAACTTAGGTTGCTACTATCTCATTGGGGTGCCTCTCGGATTTTTTATGGGCTGGTTCTTCCATCAAGGAGTTATGGTACGTAATATTGTTTTATCATATCTATATATATATATTAATTCAAGTCACACAAATTAGGCTCATTATCAAACTTTGGGCCACATCCCAAGCCCACATCAAGTTCAAGCTCGTCTAGTCACATATATACGAGAGCTGGAAATAAGATCAAAGAACTTGATTATAAACCCACTAATTAAATATATGATTGTACAGATTCCAGAAGAATGCATGTGGCTTAAAAAATATGATTCTCTTGATTTACAACCCATGCATTTTGGCGTGCATTATCGCCATCTAAAATTATATATTTTAAAATATTAATTAAATGATTAAATTTATTTTTTTAACATTTTAAGCTTTTATAATAAGTAGTATTAATTTAACGTAGTACCATAGTAGAAGTTGTGATTCCAAACCCATACTCCCACGGTTTTATCCCATTTTAATTAAAATATTTCACATGTCATATATGTTTTTCTATTATTAAGCTTAAACTTTTGAAATAATTTGAGCTTTAATTAACAACATATATATGATAATAAACTTAATGATCAGGGAATTTGGGCTGGAATGATTTTTGGTGGGACAGCAGTTCAAACCTTGATATTGGCCATCATTACCATACGATGTGACTGGGAAAAAGAGGTAAAAATAAAAAAATAAAAATCCTCTAACCCTCTAAATTCCTGTAATATTAATTAGTACTTCTGCTTAATTAATTTTGATATATACAGAATGATGAGCTCGTTTTAAATTGTTTCCTGTGGTTTGAAATTGCAGGCAGAGAAAGCTACGAGGCACCTAATGAAGTGGGCAGCGGACACAAAGTAAGAAGATCGATCGTAATGTGGTTTTGATAACAACATACACACATGCATTACATGATGGATTGGATTGGATGGGCTCATAGGTTGAGTTTTCTGCCTTGTTTTACAATTCTCCTACTTCCGGTGGCTTTTGAATTTCATTGGCATTAAAATGCCTCCTTGGTCCATTAATTACTGAATGAAATTACAAGAGCACTAGATTGTTTTTAAACCCCCCTAGTATTCTAACTAAATACCAAAGTCCTGAAAGGAATTTTTTTACAGCAGAAATTGTCCAAAATACAATCAGAATTGAAAATTAATTAGTTGTTCATTACATATCTAGCATAATTAATTGAAGCATGCAATATTGCAAAATAGGCAGCAAATCGCGCGTAACTTATTAAATTTGACCACAGGTATCAGAATCCTAAGTTACTCACATTTTGTCGGACATGATCATTAAGGATTGAGTTGGACAAACAGGTAAAGATTGCATATTATTTTTTTCTCGAAAAAGAAAGTAGCGTAGCAAGCTTCATTCATCATTTTATGGCATGAGAGCTCCCAAGTATGTTAGTGTACATGCTTAAGACAGCCCTTTAGCAGACCAATCTTCAGCAGATCAATCTATTGATCAATTAAAATTCAAATATTCTTACTCAATGACGGAGGGAGGGGGGGACCGGGGTGGGCCATGGTCCCCCCCAAAATAAAGAAAACAAAAAATGAATTTGATCATCCTAAATTTAGTGCTAATGCCTCAAATTTGATATTAATGCCTAAAAAAACGGTGGTAGAGGCCACTACAATTTTATTTTTTCTTAAATCATGTTTTACGTAAGTTTGGGAGAACGCTAGGAGAACACCATGGGGAGAACCCCTAGCATTTTCCTTTAATATATATAACCCATATAGATCGATATAGATTAAATAATTATTTTATTATTATTATTTTTTAATTTAGAAAAAGATGATCTCTTATTAAAATTACTGTGCAAGAGCAAATTGCTATAGCAAAACGGTCTCGTGAATACAATCTGGAGATTCACTCCATGCAATATCCACCCAATTTTTAACAGCAAACTTAGCTAATAAGTGTGCAGCTTGGTTTCCTTCTCTCTTGGTAAAACTCACTTTCCACTGTTGAAAATTCCTCAGCCCAACTTTTATATCTTCGATAACATGCCTCATAGGACCCCAGTCAACTTCGTCACAATTGATAGCATTAACAAGGTTTTTGGAATCTCCTTCCAGGTGCACATGAGTATACCCCTTTTCCCAGCACACGTCGATCGCCATCAAAGACGCTAAAGACTCAGCAGCATAAGACGAGACAGTCCCCTTGCGAGAGAAGCATTTCGCTACTAACATGTTCTCGGCCCAATCCCAGATCACAACACCTCCACCATGTTTCCCCTCTTTATTATTTAGAGTAGCATCCCAGTTGATTTTTACCCATCTCGGGCTCAGGGCCTCCTATCTGGACAGCACCCCAAGGCTAGTACTGGGCACAATAGTAGAAATCCCTTCTTGAGCCGCTTGGAAATCCTCCATTGCCCTGGTTGCTTGAGAAAAAATGATTTCTAGAGGAACAAAAGAGCCACCATGTATCAGATCATTCCTTCGCAGCCACAATCTCCTTGCAAGCCCAGTAAACAACCTTAACTCCTCTGCAAAGCACATAAGAAAAAACTTCTCTGCAACCTCAATAAAACTGGACCCAGGAGTACTGCACTTTTGAAATTTTACAGGACCCATACTCCACACATTCGAGGTAGCCGAACATTGCTAAAGGATATGGAAGTTCGTTTCCACCATAAATCCACAAATAGGGCATTCTGGATTCTGTAGTACCTTACGTTTCATCAAATTTTCCCGGGTTGGAAGGATGTTATGACATGCCCGCCAAAGAAAAGTTTTCTCCACGTTTGGAACCGCCAAACCCCATAATTTTTTCCAAAAGCCATTTGGCCCCCTGCCGAAAGAGCTTCCTGCTGAATTCAAATGTCTACTTTCCATTTGTAAGTGGTAAGCACTTCTAACAGAAAAAATTCCATTAGTCGTACTCCTCCAAATCAACGTGTCTAGCTGGTTTGTGCAACTAATTTGGAGTGACCGAATCAGCTGCACCTCCTCTATGGAAACAATTTGTTCCAACAGAGGAATATTCCATCCCTTCAAATCAGGCTCAAACAGCTCCTTCACTGTTGCATTCAAGCTAAGGACATTTGGTGGAATGACTATACGAAAGGTAGATGGATTTGGAATCCATTTATCCTTCTATATTTGAACAGTAGCACCATTTCCAATCCGCCATATTAAACCCTCCTTTAGCACCTCACATGAACTAGAAATACTCCGCCATGCAAAGGATGGCCTTATACCAACCTTAGCCTCTAAAATGGATCCATTCGGATAATATTTTGCCCTCATAAGTTTTGCAACTAAGCCGTCCAGATTTTTCCACAAACGCCAACATTGCTTTTCTAAGAGTGCTCTATTAAAACAACTGAGATCCCGGAAACCAATTCCTCCTGAAGCTTTGCCCAAACCTATCTCCCCCCAACTCATCCAGTTAATTTTATGCTCATTCTCTTGGTGACCTCACCAAAATTTACGCATGTGAGAGGTAATGTCAGAGCAAAGGCCTTTGGGTAAAAGAAAAATACTCATATAGTACAACGAAATTGTTTGAATCATCGCCTTAAGGAGGATTTCCTTACCCGCTTGGGAAAGAAATTGCAGCTTCCAGTCTTGCAGTCGTTTCCACACTTTGTCTAATATGCCCTTGAAAGCAGCTGTACGTGATTTACCGACCAAAGCTGGGAGACCTAAATATGTATCATAACATTGAGTCGCCGGAACACCTACAATCTCCAAGATAGCTTCCTTATCCACCATTGTTGTATTTTTACTAAAAAACAGAGAAGTCTTGTTGTTATTCAATTTCTGCCTCGACGCCTTTTCATAAAGCAACAAGATATTCTGCAATCTTCCCCATTGTTCGACAGTGGCCCTGCAAAACAAAAGACTATCATCCGCATTGGCTTTATTCGGGGGCCCCTCCTAGACGTAGGGACATCTGTCAAAGCCCCCATCCCATTGGCTTTATTAATCATACAACTCAGAGATTCTGCACATAAGAGAAACAAATATGGGGATATGGGGTCTCCCTGCCGTAGGCCCCTCTCCGGAATAATTCTCCCACAAGGCTTTCCATTCACCACCACCGCATATTCAACTGATGTTACGTACATCATAATAAGTTGAACCCAACGCTCCTTAAACCCCAAACGACACATAACTTCTTCCAAAAATTTCCATTCGACACGATCGTAAGTCTTGCTCATATCAAGCTTGATCGCCATGAAGCTCTTTTTACCCTTTAGTCTCGTGTGCATCGTATGGAGGTTCTCATAGGCCCCAAAACATTGTCCGAAATTAATCTTCCTGGAATGAAGGCACTCTGAACGGGAGAAATAATTGTGGGCAATATTTTTTTTAGCCTATTCGCAAGGACCTTTGATATCAACTTATACGTCACATTACACAAGCTTATTGGATGGAACTCCGTCACACAAGTAGGCTTCTTAATTTTCAGAATAATGGCAATATTAGTCAAATTCAAAAACGAAGGTAAAATACCCGAATTGAGTGTTTCCAAAATTGCATGACAAATATCTCCTCCCACTGTGTTCCAATTCGTCTAATAGAAGCCCGCAGGGAATCCGTCACGGCCCAGAGCTTTAAGAGGGTCCATTTGAAAAAGCGTCATTTTAATCTCCTCGGCCACAAATGGTTTTATTAACTCACAATTCATTTCCTCCGTCACTCGATTTTCCAGATTTTGCAAAACAGCCTCCATATCTCCTGTACCATTGGAAGTAAACAAATCCGAAAAATAATTAATGAATGCCATTTGTACCTCTTCCGGCACCGAAAAGGGGTACCCGCTACATTGGTAATCTTAGCAATACGGTTTGCTTCTTTTTTTTCCAAGTGTTAGCACATGCATGAAAGAATCGCGTATTGCGATCTCCACCTTTAAGCCAATCGGATTTTGCCCTTTGCCGCCATCTCAGGTCCTCCTTATCGAGCAAACCCTGCAGTGCTAATCGGGTAGCTTTCATATCAGCCCCATTCACTTCTCCGTGGCAGCCTTGTAACGCCTTCAATTTTTCTTATAGATTGGTAATGGATTGTTGCATGGGTTCACCTTTAGTTTTCTGTCACCTCACCAAGCCCACTTGACAACTATTAAGTTTGGATTGAATGGCTTCCCACCTGTTCCTGCCATTAATAGGTGTCGCCCACTGCTCCTCCAAAACCTCATGAAAATCTTCTTCAATTTTCCACCTCTCCTCATATCTAAATCGTGCACCACCCAGCCTTACCTTGAATTCTTCCGTTAAACTCAAAATTAGAGGCGTATGATCCGAGCATGCCACCACTTCCACAAAACTTTCACCAAAAGGAAAAATTCCTCGCCATACCAAATTAGCGACACCCCTATCCAGGCGTCTTTCATGAAGTCTGATTCTTCCTGACAACTTGTCCAAGTAAATTTTGGACCATTAAACCCCAAATCCGACAACTCACAAAATTCCAAGGTTTGTTGAAAGGCTATCATTTGGCTACTCGGGCGACCTTTACCACCCCATTTTTCCGCTTGGACCACAATCTCATTAAAATCTCCAATACAAACCCAAGGATGAGGAGAAAAATTGCTAGATGCTTTAATAGAGCCCAGGCTTCGTGTCGTTTAGTGGCATCCGGTTGACCATAGAAGCCCGTAAACCTCCATGGCTCTTCCCTCTCCAAGCACCGAACTATGCCATTTATATGTCGTTGGCTATAGTTTTGAATTTCCACCTCCATCTCATCCCCCCATAACAAAGCCAAGCCTCCGCTCTTTCCCACACAATCCACGGTGAGCATATTGGAAAATTCCAGTTTTCGCCTTATTATTTCCATCCAAACTCTTCGCAACTTGGTCTCCATTAGAAAGACCAAAAAGGGTTTCTTTTGCTTCACAAGACGGTGAAGCTCCCGAAGTGTCCAAGGCCCGGCAGTTCCAACTCAAAATCCTCATTGCGGTCGGCAGAGCTGTACCACAGCTGCTGCCATTCCCGTTCCATTTTGATTGACTACCTGTTCACTTCCTCTCCGTCCCTTGAAATCAAGACTAGAGGAATAGTCATCACCTCTACTGTCTCTTTTCTTCTGAGGGTCCTCAGTGTCAACAATTCCCTGGGCTTTATGCTTCCAAGTAGCTCATTCTTTCCCTTTGGGCATCAACTAGCTATCTTGGTTGTTGGCCTTCATTCTCTTTTCCAACTCAGATATCAGTGGACCAGTGAATGAAAAACGTGGACTTTCCTTCGTGCTCTCCAAGCCCACGGAATTCGGCCCATTATTTGTGGCTTTTTTTGTAGCGTCAATCATAGGGGAAGTCATTGACTGAGCTGGATTTTTTGAATTCGAAATAAAACCATCGCTGGTCTGATTTCCCATAGAGGGTATCCGCTTATCACGTTCACCATTATTGCATGGGAAATCTTTTTTTCCATAATTACTCCCTGCATTGTTCCCAGTCCGCTCTTGCCCAAATTTAGACCCATTTAAATATTCTGGAATCGCAGCTTTCCCTGAATTCCCGCCAAAGGTTGTGCTCTTTCCATTTCGATCTTTAGGGTTTCGACTCCGTTGGTGTTCCTCCTCGCCGCCCATCCGCTCATCTACAGCTGCTTCAGTCAGATTTCGGCGTCTCCCATAATCTCCATCTCCATCCCACCTTCGTCTTTTCTCCGGTGAAGGAGGACCTCGCTTTGTGCCAAACCAATTCTGGGTTTGTTCCATTCTATACGTTGGTGAGGCCGCCCTAAGCCACATACCGTACTGAGGCTTGTTTTGTTGTCGGAGCATACTTCTTTGTAGACACCCTCCTTTTCCATGTTTGATTACTCCACATAAAAAAACAAAATTTAGGGAGACGTGTTCATACTGAAATGTAACCCAAAATTGTTCTCCCTCTATGTTCAATTTTCATCATCGTTTGAGAGGTTTGGTCAAATCAAGAACAATTTTCACCCTAAGAAATTCGCCCCAACCAATCCCTTCATCGTCCGTATCAATTACTTCCACTTCTCCCATTGTTTCGCCAATTTTACGCCCAATATCACACCCCATACAGCCATGAGGTAGATTCATCATACGGACCCAAAATGCCGCTTTCTCGAAAGTGAATTTTGATGATGGAATGGAACCATCAAAATCCTCCACTAGAAAGAGACAACCTTCAAATTCCCATGGCCGTCCCTCCAAAACACGCTCCTTATCTTTCAAATTTGCAAAATCAATCATGAATAGATTGTCCCCAAGCACCTTGAAAGACAGTTTTTCCTTAGGCTTCCATCCTTTCATAAGAGCCTTTTTAATTGTTTCC
>CM017321.1:59789662-60076574 GCA_006937295.1 Carpinus fangiana
TGAGAAGGTCCCGAACGGGTCCCGATGGGATCCCAAGCGGGTCTCAGGCAAGTCCCAATCAAGTCACAGGCGGGTCCTAGTCAAGTCTCAGGCCGGTCCCGGATAGTTCTCGAACAAGTCTTTGGCGAGTTCCGGTCAAGTCCCGGGCAGGTCCCAAGCGGGTCTCGGTGAGTTCCGGTCAAGTCTCTAGCGGGTCCTGGTCAAGTCTCGGTGAGGTCTAGGTCAAGTCCTGGGTGAGCCTAAGTCAAGTTCGGGTAGGTCCTAATCAAGTCCCGAGCGGGTCCCAGTGAAATTCTGGGCAAGTCATGACAGGGTTTATCGATTTGTGAATGGGATGTTTAAAGTTGAAAAATGGTTTATGATTTTCAAAACGGTAAGCAATTTTTCAAAAATTAAAGAAGAATTTTTGGTCAAAAGAAAAATATTTTTCATTGACTATTATTTTACATCGCGCCAAACACCCAGAAAATACCAAAAAAAATTTCCATAAATCGTTTTACGGCGAAACAAATTGTTAGAAAGGGGTTGAATAGGTGTATGTAAATAATATGCGGAATTAAAAATTCAATGTCATTTACATTTTCAAATGGCGTTAATTTATGTACAAATTAATGTTATTTCAATCCTTAACGTCAAGAAATTAAATTATAGTTGAAAGAATAATGCCCTTATTTTAATGCCATTTAAGGAGTATTAGAGTCATCTTTTTTTTAATTCATTTTAATCCGGTGCAAGCCGAGAGTTCAAGTAGAGATGATTATCATAAGATCACTAGAAAAAAATGAGTGATTAGTAACGTTTTGAAAATTTAAACGTTACTAATGGAAAATTTAAAAAAAAAAAAAAAAAAATTGAAAAAACGTTTGGTAACGTTTGAAAATTCAAACGTTACCAAATGGTAACGTTTGAAAAGTCAAACGTTACTATTTGGTAACGTTTCAATTTTCAAACGTTACTAAAAGTAAAAGTTTATTATATATTTTTTTATTATATAATTTATTTTTTATTTTTGGTAACGTTTGAAGAATTCAGACGTTACCAAAAAGATAACGTTTGAATTCCTCAAACGTGACTACAAATAAAAGATTATTATATATTATATATTATATATTATATATTTAGTATTTTTTATTATTTTTTTATAAAAGTTTCAAATGGTAACGTTTGAATTACCAAAAAGTAAACGTTACTAAAAATAAAAAATTATTATATACTTTATATATTTATTTTGTATTTTATAAAATTTACATATATAAATATACATATATATTATTAATTAATGGTATATTTAATTAGTATATAATTAATTAGAACTATAATTAATATGTAATTAAGTACTACTACAATTAGTATATAATTAATTAGTAATATACTTAATTAGTACTATAATTAATATGTAGTTAATATTTACTAATGTCCAACTAATAGAAATAAAATGAAGCAAACAAAGAAAAAATACAAACAAAATGAGACAAAAAATGAAAGCCAAAAAAAAAAAAAAAAAAAAAATAGTAAAAAATTTAAAAATGAAAGCAAAATTAAAAAAAAAAATTAAAAAAAATTCCAAAGGTAACGTGGCACCTTTGGTATTTTTTTATTATTTTTTATTTTGCTTTCATTTTATTCCTTTATTTCATTTCATTTTTCCTATAATTAATATATTCTTTCTTAGTACCATAATTACTTAGTAATATACTTAATATATAGTTAATTACTACTATAATTAGTATATAATTAATGCTAGATTATATATATGTATAAATTTGTATATATATGGTAATTATATTAATGTCTATATATTAATTAATGTTGGCTATATATATATATATATATATATTTTCTAGCTAGGTTTCATTAATTACTATATATATATATAGTAATATATATGGTAATTAGGGTTATATATATAGTCATTAGGGTTATTTTTAATTTTTAATATATAGTAATTAGGGTTAGTTATATATAGTAATTAATTAGTTATATATAGTAATATAATTAATATGTAGTTAATTACTACTATAATTATTAAATACTATACTTAATTACTACTATAATTAGCATATAATTAATTAGAAATATAATTAATATGTAACTAAGTACTACTATAAATAGTATATAATTAATTAGTTCTATAATAATTATATTAAGTTGTACTATACTTAATATATATATATTAAGTATACACTTCATTAGTACTATAATTAATTAGTAATATACTTAATATATAGTTAATTATTACTATAATTAGTATATAATTAATTAGAACTATAATTAATATGTCATTAAGTACTACTATAATTAGTACTATAATTAATATATAGTTAATTACTACTATAACTAATGTCCAACAAATAGAAATAAAATGAAGCAAAAAAAAAAAAAAAATGAAGCAAAAAAGAAAAATTTCCAAAGGTAACGTGGCACACATGTGCCACGTTACCCCATTAGTAACGTTTGAAGTTACCAAACGTTACCAATGGCTTTTTTATTTTTATTTTTCTTATTTTGCTTCATTTCATTTTGTTTTCCTATAATTAATATACACTTCATTAGTACTATAATTAAATGAAGCAAAAAAAAAAAAAATGAAGCAAAAAGCAAAAATTAATTAGTATATAATTAATATACTTATTATAATTCATTAGAATATTTATTTTTTATTTTTAATTAATTAGTAATATGCTTAATTATTACTAATCTTATGATAATTTACTAATCTTATATAATATTATTACTAACTACTAAGTACTTAAATTATTAGAATCCTATAAATTATTACTAATTTGTAATTATTTTTAATTATATATTATATAATTTATTTATTTTTTTTTTTTTATTTTTTAAAAAACTGTTAATAACGTTTGAAAAGTCAAACGTTACCATTTGGTAACGTTTGACTTTTCATTTCAAACATTAGAAAAAAATAATATATTTTATATTTTTATAGTATATAATTTATTTTTTTATTTTTATTAAAAGTTTTCCCTCCCCTGCACACATTAAAACTAACAAAGCTTTTCCTTCCCCTCCAAAAATTATTATATATTTTATATATTTATTATTTATTTATTTATTTTCATTATTTTGCTTGATTTCCGTTTTTTTTTCCCTATAATTAATATACACTTAATTAGTACTATAATTATTAAATACTATACTTAATTACTACTATAATTAGTATATAATTAATTAGAACTATAATTAATATGTAATTAAGTACTACTATAAATAGTATATAATTAATTGGTTCTATACTAATTATGTGATTAAGTAATACTATAATTAGTAGATAATTAATTACTACTATAATTAATATATACTATACTTAATATGTAGTTAATCACTAGAATAATTAGTAGATAATTAAATGCTAGTGTAATTAATATATAATTAAGTACTACTATAAATAGTATATAATTAATTAGTTCTATAATAATTATATAATTATATTAATTAGTAGTATACTTAATATATATAGTTAATTAATACTATAATTAAAATGTAGTTATTTGTTTTTATGAAATTATTTTTTATGTTTTTATTTGATATTATTTTTTATGTTTTTATTTTTTAAAATTTTTATTGAAGCAAAAGATAACGTTTGAATTTTCAAACGTTACCATTGGTAACGTTTGAAAATTCAAACGTTACTAATGGGTGTTTATATGATGAGTGTTTTGCACGANAATTAGTAGAAAATTAAATGCTAGTGTAATTAATATATAATTAATTAGTTCTATAATAATTATATAATTATATTAAGTAGTAGTATACTTAATATATATAGTTAATTAATACTATAATTAAAATGTAGTTATTTGTTTTTATGAAATTATTTTTTATGTTTTTATTTGATATTATTTTTTATGTTTTTATTTTTGAAAATTTTTATTGAAGCAAAAGGTAATGTTTGAATTTTCAAAGGTTACCAAATGGTAACGTTGAAAATTCAAACATTACTAATGGGTGTTTATATGATGGGTGTTTTGCACGAAAAACTAGACCTGCAGGGCCATTATTCTCTTTTGATTTTTTTTCACTTCCCCCTCTTTTTCTCTCATCCCGCCAGAACTCTCATCCTCTCCCTCTCTTTATTTATTTAATTTTCCCCCTCTTTTTTCTCTCATCCCGCCAGACCTCTCATCCTCTCCCTCTCTTTATTTATTTAGGCCCTGTTTGACAACCGGGATGTGGATGTACTGTTCAGAGGGGAGTTACTGTAGCGCCCCATATTGTTGACCACTTTTGACTTGGGTTCTCAGATGTCAGCCTCCCAATTACATATTTACCCTTCTTTATCAAATATTGTTTCCTTCCTTCAACACTCATCTCCGAAGATTCCATCTCCGAAGAATGCTGTCCGAAGAACGCTGTGTAGGCTTGGCACCTTCAACCGAGATTCCATCTAACTTGTTTGACAGTAACGCTGCGGGGGATACTCTCTCACGAAAATTCGCCTCCTTCCCAAACGTCTTACCATGTCCATTCGACAAGATTGCTATACCAGTAGGCCGAATCGATATTCACATGTGAGGAATCGTCCTTCCCCCTTTCCCCCATGCTCTGTTCGATTCCATTTTACCTGTACAAAGTTTGAATAACCATGGGGACTGTCAGGAATCTCTGAATCAAGTCTGAGGCCCGTCTTCTCCCACCCTGTGAAACCAACTTCCGAAGCCCAAACTCTGCAATTCCGACAGTGGACCACTTGCTCAAGACAGGGACACATGTCTCTCAGACTCCATAAATTGGGGGCTTCATTGCACANAATCCCCATTACTAACGTGTGGATTAATGACACATTAGTAATTACTAACGTCTCATGATAATTTACTAATCTTATATAATATTATGATAATTTACTAATCTTATATAATATTATTACTAAGTACTTAAATTATTAGAATACTATAAATTATTACTAATTTTTAATTATATATTATATAATTTATTTTTTATTTTTAATTATTTTTTAAAAAACTGTTAATAACGTTTGAAAAGTCAGACGTTACCAAAAAAATAATATATTTTTATATTATATAATATATTTTTTTATTTTTATTAAAAGTTTTCCCTCCCCTGCACACATTAAAACTAACAAAGCTTTTCCCTCCCCTCCAAAAATTATTATATATTATATATTTTTATTATTTTTTATAAAATTTTCAACTGGTAACATTTGAAAATAAAAAATTATTATATATTTTTTATTATTTTTTATTT
This sequence comes from Carpinus fangiana, assembly GCA_006937295.1. Taxonomy (NCBI): domain Eukaryota; kingdom Viridiplantae; phylum Streptophyta; class Magnoliopsida; order Fagales; family Betulaceae; genus Carpinus; species Carpinus fangiana. Next base: position 59,794,886 of record CM017321.1, read on the forward strand.
TATAAAATTTACATATATAAATATACATATATATTCTTAATATGTAGTTAACTAGTAACATATTATTGATTACTACTATAGCTAATGTCCAACTAAAACAAATAAAATGAAGCCAAAAAAAAAATGGAAAAAAAAGTAATATAATTAGTACTATATAGTTAATTACACTTCATTAGTAAAAAATTAAATAAAATCCATTACTACTATAATTTTTTATTATTTTTTACGAAAAATTTGGGTTTTCAAACGTTACCTTATTATATGTGTTTATATGATATTATTTTTTACGTTTTTATTTGTTTTTATTTTTGAAAATTTTTATTGAACCAAAAGGTAACGTTTGAATATTCAAACGTTACTGATGGGTGTTTGTATGATGGGTGTTTTGCACGTAGATCTAGACCTGCAGGGGCATTATTCTCTTTTGATTTTTTTCTCTTCCCCCTCTTTTTTCTCTCATCCCGCCAGACCTCTCCTCCTCTCCCTCTATTTATTTATTTAATTTTCCCCCTCTTTTTTCTCTCATCCCGCCAGACCTCTCATCCTCTCCCTCTCTTTATTTATTTAATTTTTTTCTTCTCAGCCACATGCAACTTTTTTTCTTCTCTTTTTTTTTTTCTCCACAGCTTTTTTTCTTCTCAACTTTTATTTTCTTCTCTTTTTTTTCTCCTCAACGTTAACGCTGACCCATTGCTGCCGGCGTTACCCACTCTCGCCGGAGATCCAAACGCGCGACCCATCCCCACCGGAGCTCCAGGCACGCTGATCTGTTCCGCCGTTCACCTCTGAACTTGCAGACCCGCGACACCGCCCAAGGCAACGACCCATTACCGGAGACGTCTCTGGTTTTACTTCCCCTGTTTTTGTCTCTGGTTTTTAAGTTTTCATTAATTGTTTGTCTTATTTCTGTTACTAATTTTTTTTTGTTGATTGTACGTGTTGGGTCTGTTAACAGACCGTTGGTTTGGCTGAGTATGGTGACCCACGGTGGTTAGACCCACTGCCGGTGACACCAGAGATCAAGCAGGAAGAAATGTTAGGGGAAAAAAATGGCCTGCTGCGTGCTGGGTGGGAGAAAGAAAAGAGAGGAAAGGAAAACAAAACAAAACAAAACAAAAAGCTGGCCGGCTGCTCGTGGTTGGGTGGGGGAGAAAGAAAAGAGAGAGAGAGAGAGAGAAAAAAANTGATTGGCTTTTAAAAAAAAAAAAAAAAATTACTAACGTGGCAAGAAATGCCACGTTAGTAACTGTAAAATAAAAAAATATATATATACTAATGGCTGTATAAAAAAAAAAAAAAAAATTTACTAACGTGGCAATAAATGCGACGTTAGTAATTGTAAAAAAAAAATAAAAACAAACAAACAAAAGCTAACGTGGGAAAACATCATACGTTACCCCAGGGGTAACGTGGTAATTTTTGCCACGTTACCCTAGGGGTAACGTGTAATGTTTTAACACGTTAGCTTTTGTTTTTTTATTTTTATTTTTTCATTTACTAACGTGTGAATAGTAACACGTTAGCAAATGGTAACGTGGCACATGTCTGACACGTTAGTAAATTACTATTTCTAACGGACACTTTACTAACGTGTGAAAAACGTTAGAAACGGTACGTTAGGACCATTACTAACGTTTTAAAGGTCTTAAACGTTAGTAATTGAGCGTTAGTAAAAAATATGATTTTTGTAGTGTATCCTCATTATCTTATAACTACATGCTTTTAAATTTAAATTCCTAAGAAGCTATCTAAATGAATTAAACCACCTACAATTCATGCACGTTCTTTCATTCACTCACAAATACGTTTCTCTCACGTATAAGCTCTCTCATTTACCAAAATGTATGTTATCTCATCCAACCCAAAATCGCAAAGAATTTCTCTCTGAAAATTCTCGAATTCAACTCAAGTGTTGTTGACAACTTCTTTTTTTATTTTTTTTTGTTCTCTTTTGTTATTTAGATCTACCTACTAATGAAATTTCTTCATCAATATATTTTTTAGATTTATAGAAATTGTTATCAGATTTTATTCGTTACTTGTTATCAGATTTTATTCGTTTAGAACCATGAAGTTTCGGTTAAGTGGTCATAATTCTTCACTGCAAAAGGTCTAAGTATAATAAACTTACAAAAATATTTCTTAAATTATTTAAGAATAAGCATACAATACGATACTGCAGTGGGTTTAAATGAATTAAAGAAATATGAGTTTTGGTTAAATTTGTAGTAAATTATACATACATCATCCATGAATGAAAGAGAAGTTAGCAATGTACGTGGGCCCTATTAAGAGAACAACTTTAGTAAGAATGATTTTTTATTTATTAGATGAGTATTAATTGTTCTTTTCAAAGAGAAAAATATTTTTGTCTTGGAGATTTCTTAGAAGAAAAATCAGTATTTTAAAAAACGATTTTTAACTCAACAGTTTTACGGTTGAGGATTTACTTATTGAGCATTTTTGTTTTTATTTTGGCTCACCCTTATTATATTTTTGTTTTCAGGGAATAAGAAAGAAGGAATAGGAGGCCTGAATGGGAAGTTCGGAGGACCATAGGCTTATGTCATCAAATGTGTTTTCTTTTATAACAAGTGCACTAGCACAGAGTTTGGCTATTTGGAATTTTAGAACTATGTTAGACCAAATGTTTACGCATTCAATAAATTTTTATCATGCATTTCTTTCCACATTTAGTTAATTGCTTCGGAAAGACTTATAATAGTTTACGCCTTTAAGAGATCAAGTTAGCAAACCTAACCCTAATGGGTCAGGGGCGTTACAGCTCTGCATTTCTTTTATTTTTTGGATGTATTGTAAATGTTTCTGCTTATGTGAACCTGGGTCCAACTGGGTAATCGAGTGTGGAAAACATAATTATGGGTAATTGAAATTCGGGGCTCTAAAATTTCTTGCCAAAATTCAAAACCCAAGTAATTATATTGTGTCTGGCCAACGAGTGTTACTAACTTGGAGTTCAAACTGTTGCCTACAAGGACGAATCTAGGAATTTTTGTGGGAGGGAACCAAGATTTTTTATTTATTATTATTTTTTTTTTGGAATCGTGTAATGAACTGGTTTTTTTTTTTTTTTTTTTTTTCTTCTTTTTCTAATCATTAGCACTTAAAATACAACGAGAAATTAAGCATAGAATTGTGTCAAATTCAATGAGTTGAGCTTCTCATTGAGTAATCGGACCTCTTGCCTCATCAAACAGTGAGTGTTCGCGTAAAAATATGAGAAATTTCAGCTATGTGATTGTATGGCTAGTTAGGCTTCGTAACTCTTTTTAACTTGAGTAATTAAGCCCTTAGAGATGTCTCTACATCTAATGTCCTAAAGCTACATGGCTTGGGAGTTACTAGCCCAACACTTGTTACATATGTCATTTATAAGCTTAAGGGAGTCAAGCATTGCATAGCCTACATAAAAAAAAATAAAAAAAATTCAAGCCTTGGTTGTTTTCATCATAGTGCAGTCCTATGAATTTTGGGGTACACATTTTCTTTGAGAATGATTAAAACCCCATGACCTTGTGTTGGTTCACTTTTCACTTCTTGGATCATGTGTTGTCTCAATTTTTCAGCTGTAAGTTAAATGGTGTTTGGATGCTTAGATGATGTGGTTTGTATGCTCGACTTGTTAAATTTGCTAATAATGTATGAACCACGTGTTTAAGTGAAAGGCTTTGTCTATCAATAATATAGTATCAATAAAATGTTTGCAGGTGTCATTCTTGAAAAAACCCTTACGAGACTTCACTCTTCCTCTAGGGAATTCCTAGGGATTTAAAAAGCTTGTTGCATATGCTAAATGTAACTGTTTCTCCCACGACAGCGGACTTATGTTTCTTGTTTTTGTTGTGTTTTTCATTTTGTTTTGCTAAGGGACTAGCAAAATGTAAGTTTGAGGGTATTTGATAGTACCAAATATTGTATATTTGAGCCCCATAAATTATATTTGTTAAGCTCTTAACTGTGTTTTTTTCTAATGTTTTTGTAAGTTTTTGGTGTCTTAGTGTGCTGCAGGTCATTGACATAAAAATGCGGTTTAAGGGTAAAAAATAAGCAAAAGGAGTAGAATCCATGCTAGTGCGATTGAGCGCATCTACGCTCGAGCACAAGCGGCCGCGATCGAGCGCATACCTACGTCAGCTGTAATCCTAGCGCCATCGTTAAGTGCTGCGCCACAAGAGCCTTGAAGACCTGCGTGCGCTCGACCATAAGGGCGATTAAGCGCACTTGCGCTGACTTGGTAGCGCAGAAACCCTATTTTTTTTTTAATATTTATATCTTTCTTTTCTCTTGTAACCCTATGTTGGGAGGCGCCGTAGAGAGCAATTTACGTTTTTCAATTAATTCAATTAATATTTTTATGTCTTTTGTTGTCAAGAGAGGCTAAACCTTCAACTAAGGTTGAAGATGAAGCCTTGTCATTGATTTACATGAATACTCTCGTCGTTTTATGTTACAAATTCGATGTTCATTAAATTTTTTGTTCAAAGTTCATACCATTGTTCAATATTCGGTATGTTTCATCTGGGGGTACATCGAGTGATTGAGTTGAGACTAATATCCATCGTGATCTACGAATACGGTGGATGATTTGATCTCAATTAAATACTCGTTGTGATTCTTTAACGGATGAATTCATCGAATGATTTTACATACATGTTCACGATTGTTGAACATTGTTTAAAATGCTTTTAATTATCGATTGTATGCATAAAACGCGAGAGTGTATTTGTTTGATTTGACGAGGCGAATTCGGAAACCTTGGTGTTTTTCCATTATTGTTTTTTTAAAAAAAAAATTCATTTATGTTAGTTTACATTTTTGCACGATGCAATCTACAAACTTCGGAACTAGGTTAAGATAGAGTCAGTTTAATTAAGAAATTGATTTTTACAAAACACAATTCCCTGTGGATTGACATCGCACTTGCATAAAATTGTATTGCAAACGATTCGTGCTATTGCGAGTACTTTTATTTTTGTACATCCATGACCCTTGGATACTTCCCTCTTTTTTGTTAATTTTCTTGCTTTCTATTGTTGAGATTTTATTTTTGTACGTTTTGAGGCCAATCAAAACGTTACTAATGGATGGTAACGTGCCAAAAACGTTACCAATGGTTAGTTACTAAGGTGGCAGTTGCTAATGAATAACGTCTTTAGCAGTTGCTAATGGACTTTTGGTAACGTTTCACTATAATTTTTTTTTTTTTGGAAAACCGTAAATAACGTTTGACTTTTTGGAACGCTACCATTGATATTTTTTATTTTTTATTTTGAGGCCCCATTGGTAACGTTTCACTTTTTTAAACGTTACCATTGGATCTTTATTTTATTTTTTTTTCCTCCCTCTCTTTTCTTTCTCCCACCCAGCCACGCAGCAGGCCTTTTCTTTTTTCTTTTTTTTTTTTTTTTTCTCTCTCTCTCTCTCTCTTTTCTTTCTCCCCCACCCAACCACTCGCAGCTGGCCATCTTTTTCTTTTTTTTTCCTTTCCTCTCTTTTCTTTCTCCCACCCAGGCACGCAGCCGGCCTTTTTTTTTTTTCTCTCCTCTCTTTTCTTTCTCCCACGCAGCTCCCTACTGGCCAATACATACACCTTTCTTCCCCTAACACTTCTTCCTGCTTGATCTCTGGCGTCGCCGGCAGTGGGTCTAACCACCGTGGGTCACCATACTCAGCCGAACCAACAGACCCAACACGTACAATCAACAAAAAAAGAAAAATTATGTACAGAAATAAGACAAACAATGAAAATATAAAAACCAGAGACAAAAACAGGGGAAGTAAAACACAGCAGTGGAAGTAAAACGCAGAAGTAAAACCAGAGACGTCTCCGGTAATGGGTCGACCAACGGCGGTCGTGGGAGTGTAAGGGCAGCTCCGGCCGTGTGTTGGGTCACCGGCAATGTGTCGCCGTCTGGTTGGTTGGCGACGTGATCGAAGGCAGCAGTGGGTCGCTGCCTTGGGCGGTGTCGCGGGTCTGCAAGTTCAGCGGTGAACGGCGGGACAGATCAGCGTGCCTGGAGCTCCGGTGGTGTTGGGTCGCGCGTTTGGATCTCCGGCGAGAGTGGGTAACGCCGGCAGCAGTGGGTCAGCGATGTGGTGTTGCGACCTTGGAGCTCGGATCACAGGCAGTCTAGAGATCGGCGTTAACGGAGAGGAGAAAAAAAAGAGAAGAAAAAAAAGCTGAGAAGAAAAAAAATAAATAAATAAAGAGAGGGAGAGGATGAGAGGTCTGGGCGAGATGAGAGAAAAAAAGAGGGGGAAGAGAAAAAAGTCAAAAGAGAAGAAAGAAAATGGTAGGTCTAGATCTACGTGCAAAACAGGTTTTTAAATTTTCAAACACCCATCAGTAACATTTTCAAACGTTACCATTTTGGTTCAATCAAAATTATCAAAAATAAAAACGTAAATAATATAATATAAACACATATAATAACCATTTGGTAACGTTTAAGAAACCAAACGTTACCAAATTTTTAATAAAAAATAAAAAAATAAATTATATAATATAAAAATATATAATATATAATAAATTTTTTTTTGCCATTTGGTAATGTTTGACTTTTCAAACGTTACAAAATGCATTTTTTTTTTTAATTTTTAAAATTATCCATTAGTAACGTTTAGGATTTTAAAACGTTACTAAATTAGTAACGTGTCAACCCTCTAATTTTTTGTAGTGATTGTTTAGGTTGATGGACTTGTGATGTCATATTATATTGGTATACCGACTTAGACATAGTTGGATTCCTCAACTATGAAGTTAGGAATTTCTTCAAAGATAGAAGACAAAGAGAGGAGGGGGGTTTCTGAATGAAGGGTAAAACTGAGGTGAAATTATGTGGATCTGATTATCATCATGGTTTAGTACCTGAATTTGGGTTTGATGGAAATGCTAATATTTAGGCAGGAAATTCAAAGTAGAAAAGATGTCAGGTTAAGATGTCAGGTTTTTGGGCTAGTCAGCTTAAGCTAAGGTTAAGATAAATCCAAAAAGAAGATATAGAGAAACTGAATAAGGTCATTAATTTTTTTTAACCTATTAAGCTAATTCTCTTGTTCTTACACTGTTCTAGTTCAACAATTATCATCTCTGTTTGGTGCTCTGTGCATGAATTTGATTTCTGTTTATTATTATTGAAATGGGTACTCTGTTATGTTTTTAGACTGGTAAGCTTAGGCTAAGATTAAGAAAAATCCAAAAAGAAGATAGCGATACTGAATAACGTCATACAAGGGTACTTGCATGTCATGTATTACAAAGCAAGTAAATATAACAATATGTTGAGAGAGAATAAATAAATAAATAATGAAAGAAGGCATAGTCAATGGTTTCTTATTGAATGCAATGTTTTTTCAACTTTCAAATTGAGGATAATAGATGACTAAGAAAATAAAGAAACAAGTATCTGAACTCCTCCCAAGCCCAAAAGGTTGCCATTTTTGGCCTCTAGTGTTGTTGAAACCTTTCGGAATTGCAACCCACTGCCATGAACCAACACCAACTCGAGGAGGGGGCCGGAGTAGCAAAGAACGAGCACGGCTGAAGGTAAAGATTGAAGACGAATGGTGGCGAAGACGACATCGGAGATTGGCCACTGCATCCTCCTTTTTTTCTCTTAAAAGTGAAAAGAGAAATAGATTTTTTTAAAAAAATATATATATAATATTTGGTGTATTCATACTTATTATTTGTTGTGTATTTAGCTTATTTGTCGCTTTTATATTGGATGTTGTAAAATATTAGTTTTACCCCATTTCTTGATTGAAGGTATTCCCTATCATTACAAATAGAAAATAACTTGAATGAGGATAGTGCACACAAGTGCGCACCGTGTTGTGCCCACCAATGAAGAGTTGCTACCTCAGCATTGGAATATGTCAAGAAAAAAAAAATCAAAATACCTTATTATATGAGGTTTAATTCAATTTTTTTTTTTAAAATAATAATTTGTGGCCAGCCAAGTGAGAGAGGAGCCACCCTAGAGGTGGCTGGCCGCCAACCCCCAAATATTGTGGGAGTGGTTGTGCGGCCACTCCATGGCTTAGGGATGGCCACTAGCATCCCAAATGAAGGGGGTGGCTTATTCTCCTTTGATGGTTGTTTTTTATTTATTTAAAAAATAAATAAATAATTTTTATTCAAATTTGATACAATCAGGTGTACTTGATTTTTTTTTATTATTATTTTTTTCTTAAACTTAAACTTAAACTTAAGTTTGGTATAAGCACCTTATGTGGCAACTTCTGATTGGTAATTGGCACAAACATACCCTTTTGTGTACCATCCCCACAGAAAGTTGCACTCTTGTAAATATGAATCAAGTTGATTTAATTCGTAAATTTTTTTTTTTCGGGATGGCAATTAATGACCTAACCAACATTAGAATTTAGAAGAGAGAGAAAAAGGGTGGGAATGTTACATGTTACATGTTAGAGCATCTATGTCATATAGACTCATTCACCTCTGATAAAACATTTCATATTTCCCTTAGTCTTTTACAAGCCATTAATTAATTAATTAATTTTATTATTATTTACAAGACAAACCTTCTCCGGTCAACAATAACATTTTCGTAATGGAAAATATATGGGGTACTACGTACTAGTCTACCTTAGTGGCAAAAGGGGGGCATTTTTTTTCTTTAAAATAATATTAAAATAAAATTTATTAAAAAACAATTAAATATGAAAAGTATTTATTAGTCTCTTTTGCACGCTACATTTTTTTTCTTCTCTCTGTTAGCATCATAGCAGCCGTGTTTGCCAATGTAGCAGACCGGCACGGAAGTTGGGGCAGCACTGTAGCTACAGTGCCGATCAGAGAAGGACACAGAACTTGTACTAAAATCCAAATGTTCTCTCACCCTTCCCCATATTAAGTATTAACCCAACTGCAGTGCAATAACCAAACCACTCATTTGCAACAATATATATATATATATATATATTCTCTTCTTTCTCTATACACTTGAAACTTCTCCAAACCCACATATATACGAGAGCGGGAAACAAGATCAAAGAACTTGATTATAAACCCACTGATTAAATTTATACTTGTACAAATTCCAGAAGAATGCATGTGGCTTAAAAAAATATGATTCTCTTCATTTACCGCACATGCATTTTGGCGTGCATTATCGCCATCTAAAATTATATATGTTAAAATATTAATTAAATTATTAAATTCATTTTTTTATCATTTTAAGTTTTTATAATAAGTAGTATTAGTTTAGCATAGTACCATAGTAGAGGTTGTGATTCCAAACCCATACTCCCACAGTTTTATCCCATTTTAATTAAAATATTTCACATGTCATATATGTTTTCTTATTATTAAGCTTAAACTTTTGAAATAATTTGAACTTTAATTAACAACATATATATGATAATAAACTTAATGATCAGGGAATTTGGGCTGGAATGATTTTTGGTGGGACAGCAGTTCAAACCTTGATATTGGCCATCATTACCATACGATGTGACTGGGAAAAAGAGGTAAAAATTTATATATATATATATATATATATTCCTCTAACCCTCTAAATTCCTGTAATATTAATTAGTACTTCTGCTTGATTTCGATATATACAGAATGATGAGCTCGTTTTGTTTCCTATGGAGTGGGCGGCGGACACAAAGTAAGAAGATCGCTCATAATGTGGTTTTGATAACAACATACACACATGCATTACATGATGGATTGGATTGGATGGGCTCATAGGTTGAGTTTTCTGCCTTGTTTTACAATTTTCCTACTTCCAATGGCTTTTGAATTTCATTGGCATTATTAAAATGCCTCCTTGGTCCATTACTGAATGAAATTACAAGAGCACTTGATTGTTTTTAAACCCCCGTAGTATTCTAATTACTAAATACCAAAGTCCTAAAAGGAATTTTTAACAACAGAAATTGTCCAAAATACAATAAGAAAATTAATTAGTTGTTCATTACATATCTAGCATGCATAATTGAGGCGTGCAATATTGCGAAATATGCAGCAAATCGCGCATAACTGATTAAATTTGACTACAGGTATCAGAATCCTAAGTTACTCACATATTGTCGGACATGATCATTAAGGATTGAGTTGGACAAAAAGGTAAATATTGCATATTATTTTTTCTCGAAAAAGAAAGTAGCGTAGCGAGCTTCATTCATCATTTTATGGCATGACAGCTCCCAAGTATGTTAGTGTGCATGCTTAAGACAGCCCTTTAGCAGACCAATCTTCAGCAGATCGATCAATCTATTGATCAATTAAAATTCAAATATTCTTACTTATCGGCAAACACGACACAAATTAAAAGTAGACAATAATGCATGCAGCGGTTGGAGTGGATGACATTATGACAATGCAGCACTAGTGCCAGATATCAAGCAACTAAAGGGGTGTTTTGATAACCTTTTTTAATGCCTTTTACCCAAAAAGGATAAGTGATCAGGCCAGGGGAGCTTGTTTTATATATACCTTTTGCATGTTTTGATCATAAATCTTTTTTTCATGTTTTTGTTAGTCCTTTTAAAATTATTATTGAATTAAATTTAATATATAATAATCTTAAAGCCATATCAAATTTTAAATAGACATGAGAAAGGCTTCTAACATTACTAATAAGTGATGCTTTGTGTTAAAAATGAACAAAAAGAGGTTAAAATTGTTTGATCCGGATCTAAAAGGAATCTTAAAAAGCCTTATCAATCATAAGGCAAAGCAGCTAGCAACATGTTCTTAATTAATTAGCAATCACATGATCAAACATTAATCAAGATAAACTAAGTATTCAAGCTCTTCAAAGTTCATATTAGATGTACGTAGAATTAGTGCCTTCAAATTGTAAAGTTATTATACTGCATGTTGTATATGAATTGTAAAGTGAATATATACTAGTATGAGTTTTGATAATCCTTGTCAAAATCATTTGAGAATTTTTATTTTTATTATTTTTTGCTTTTTAGTGTTTATGTTGTGTATGTTTTTGCTGAATTGATATGTTCTGTCCTCTATTAATAAAAAAAATAAAATAAAGCAAACAACTTCAACGATAAAATGCAAAGATGCAATTTTTCAAACCACTTTTTATCTAAAGAGTCTTTTTCTTTTCCATTTTTGTTTTTGTTTTGCTTTTAAATTCTCTAGACAAAGTGTTAAAGTCGTTGTCGATATATTCGATAAATATCATAGTAGCACAGCTCATATCTCTCCGCTTTAATCTTAGTTAGCGCATGCACGTGCAGCACGTTTGAGGGAATCGCCTCAGGCTCATGCTTTCCAAAAACGACAGAGCAACTCGGCTTATCTTTGTTTATCATGTATATGCATATCACTAGGGGTGTTACAGGTTCCGGAATCCTTTTCTTTTCTTTTGTTTTGGCCTAAATTGTTGGATCTTGGGCGTGCTCGATGCCAATTTATCTTTATCTTTATCTCTCTCTCTCTCTCTTTTCTTTCTTTTTCTTTTTTTTTTTTTACAATTTTCAGAATTATTTTAACCTTTTGACGCAGCACGGTAAAATTATGACGCCAACAATTAGGGGTGTTAAGTGAGCGAAGCGTTTCGCGAGCAAGCTTGGGCTCGGCTCGCATATGCTCGGCTCGAGTTCGACTCGAATATTAAATGAAGTGTTTCGCGAATACGAATTCTGGCTCGAATATTAAACGAAGCAAGCTCGACTCGACTCGGTTAAGCTCGTGAGCAACTCGTATAAGGCTCGAGAGTAATTCGTATAAGGCTCGAATTAGTAGTTGTTCACATAATTGCTCATATTAATATTAAAAATTGATGGATTTTTTTTCTTCTAATATGCATCCTTTTATAAAATGATGCATATTATCTCCATTTGAAACCAAATGTCTTACTGTATTGACAAAACCTCCATACTCGGCTAGCCAGACTAAGCAAATGCTCATATGCAAGCTGTCTTCTTGAGCCGTTTAAGAGTACTTAAAGTTTAAATTTATAATAAAAAATTAAATTTATAAAAAAATAAATTAAATTAAATATAAGAACTAGTTCGCGAACTGGCTCGGCTCGGCTCGACTTATTATGAGCTCGAGCTTGAGCTCGATTTTTTGGCTCGTCCTTAAGCTCGGCTCGAGTAAAATTTAAACAAGACAAACCCAAACAAGGAAAGCTCGCTCAAGCTCGACTCGTTTACACCCCTACCAACAATTAAGAGCATGAAAGAGAAAGATTAAATTGGAAAGATAAAAGACTCATTTCACAGCAAGAGAATTAATATACGTAACCACAACTCTCAACTAACAAAATTTGTTTATTTATTAATTTAATTTGTCTTTATTAGAATACTTAAATATACAAAGAATTCTAATATTTCTAACTTGACAAACTTTGGGCAAGACCATTATTAAATTACAAAATAATACTAATTCCTAAAATTTAAATAAAATAAAGGATAAAATACACACTCTCAAATTATAATTCTATTGTCAATATCTCTTCCAAACTATTAATTGTATTAATTTCCTTTTTAAAATACCAAAACAATGTCAATGCCCCTAATAACAAAAATAACCTTCATAAAACTAAAAATAATTCTTAAAAAAAACTCGAAAAAAAACTACTTTCTTTTTTCAGAATTTATAAAGATATGTTTTCTTATTAAAAATGTTTTAAAGTCATTTTTATATGGGGTTTGTTAAGGGTTCTCTCAGCAGTGTTCTCCTGGCGTTCTCTCAGTCTTACGTAAAACATGATTTAAGAAAAAATAAAATTGTGGTACCGTTTTTTTGCTAATAAATTAATTTTTATGAGTTAATAGTTAAGTTCTAATTAAGGCCGGCAATTTTGACACAACTGGTGAACCCGACACGAAATTAGCATGTTTGGGTTTACTGTAAACGGGTTTGGGTCATAAACGGGTCGACCCGTTTACGACCGGTTTATCATGCTTAAACGGGTCGTGCCGCGGCGGGTGACCCGCCAGACCCATTTATGTTTTTTTTTTTAAAAAAAAAAAAAAAAATTTATTTTTTTAACACCTAAAGGCTAAAGACTAAAGTGAAACACAATTACACAAAGACTAAAAAGTCTAATTCGTCTTAAAGTGAATAAAGTGTGAAAAAGTGAAAAACCTAATTTTTTTCTTTCCTCTCATTCTCTCTCCAGAGTCCAGACGCCCGCAGCTCACTCGTCGCTCAGCTCTCAGCCAGTCAGCCTCTCAGTCTCTTTTCTGCTCGTCGGCCACCACTCACCAGTCGCCACTCTCTCTCCCGCTCGCCGGCCGCGGCTCTCTCTCCCGCTCGCTGGCCGCCACTCTCTCTCCCACTCACCGGCCGCCGCTCTCTCTTAGCCCTCAGCTCTCTGCTCGTTGCCGCTCTCCGGCCTCTCCCCCTCTCTTTGCTCTTCGCTCTCTCTCTCAGCAATTTGTAGGTCGTGCTGACTCGTGCTGTCGTGCAGTAAGAAGTTTTGACTCAACTTACAAAATCGTAAGCCTTTATTCTTCATTGCTTGAAATTATAACCACTAAATTTGTTCAGTGCTGACTCGTGTAGTAAGAACAAAACTTTTGAGAATATTCATCAAGCTTTCATAGGGGAATTAAATTAACCAAATACTTCTGCTTTGTGAGTGCTTGGCTATACTTTGCATTGTTTCCTGAATCCTGATTTTTTTCATGATTTTCAGTTTTTGTTTCTGATAGGCACAAAACAAAACCCAAAGATGGGTCGTGCCAGGTCGTGTGGACCCGTTAGACCTGTTTAGCTTAAACGGGTTCACGGGTTCGTGTCGGGTGACCCGTGAAAATTCACGGGTCTACCTGTTAGACCCGTTTATTAAATGGGTCGTGTGTAGGTCTATGCTAAATGGGTCGCTGGTCATCCGGGTCATAAACGGGTCGTGTCGGGTGACCCGTTTTGCCAGCCCTAGTTCTAATGCTTTTAAAACTTGTTTTTGGATTCAAAACTAAAACCTAAGGGTGGAAGGTTAACCCTTTAAGGATGGTATCACCCAAAATGGATTTGTTCATCCTAAATTTGATGCTAATGCCTCACAAATTTGGTGCTAATGCATCAAATTTGGTGCTAATGCCTAAAAAAACGGGTGGTTGAGGTTATTACAATTTTAGTTTTTCTTAAATCATGTTTTACGTAAGACTGGGAGAACGCTAGGAGAACCCCTAACATTTTCCTTTTTATATTTTTGCTTCTCATTGACTTTATTTTGGTAGTTTAAAAAGAATATTGATGTAATTAATAGTTTGTGAGACATTATATGTATATTTAAATGTGTGTGTGTGTATATATATATAAAGTAGATATTAAATTATTAATTAATGAAACCAAAATAAAACTAAAAAAACCATTTATTTCTTCATGGTATCAAAGCCTACCACAGAACGAAGGGACACACACTACTTACTCTGTGATAAGGACCAAGAAAAATACCGGCCTGCACATGAGGGAGGGTATTGAGGAATAATCTCACATTGCCTATGAACAAGATCTTGGGCATGTTGTCCTCAAGGGATAACTTAATCCACTATGAACTACGCCTAATGAAATGGAAGCCACTACTAATTCGAATTCTCTCTTTCCTTTCTTTTGTGTGGATATGTAAAAATAAAATAAAATAAAAAATCTTGGGCATGTTTATAAGGAACGAGCAACTCTCTTTCATTGAACTGATTTTATAAGATGAGTTAAGTCCACAATTTTCAGAGGTCATCTTTAATCTTTATATCACCTAAAAACACTCTCACAAAAAAATAAAAAAAATTCCGGAACGTTATAAAACATACCCTTTTGTTTATTGAAACGTGGTTGATCGCCCATTGGTGAGGACGGTAGGTAGGCAATAATGAAGGCCCATATTTGAATAATAACAATAATAAAAAGTCCCATTACTCCATTCGAGAAGCTTCCCTACTACTGCCTGAGTCCCTGACAAAGATTTGAAAGGTACAAATATATAAAGCTCTATAGCTCTGAAGCAAAGTAACGACAATTAAGTGTAAGAATGCCTCAGGTCAGCAGTGTAATCGAGGAATCAAAGCTCCCATTAATAGATGATCATTTATTTTCAACCATTCACTCAAATAACAAAAACGATGGTCATGAGCTGCATGACTTTTCGCAAAGGTTTTGGATCGAATCGAAGAAACTATGGCACATAGTTGGCCCTGCAATCTTCTTCCGTGCGACCAACTACTCCATGATAGTAATCACGCAAATCTTTGCCGGTCATTTGGGTGATCTTGAGCTAGCTGCCATCTCACTTGCTTATAATGTCATCATTGGCTTCGACTTCGGCCTTTTGGTACCTCATCTTTCTTTCTCTCTCTCTCTCTCTCTATATATATCCTGCGTTTTTAATTTGTGTGTATAATACACGTACTTATTTATTAATTCATTTCTAATTTATTTTGTCTCAGTTAGGACTTGCAAGTGCACTAGAAACATTGTGCGGTCAAGCTTTCGGAGCCAAAAAGTATTACATGTTAGGTGTATACCTGCAACGTGCATGGATTATTTTGTTCATTTGTTGCGTTCTGATACTTCCTTTGTTCCTATTTACCTCTCCAATCTTGAGGCTCATGGGACAACCTCGGGAGGTGGCGGAGTTAACTGGGGTGGTAGCCATGTGGATTATACCACTTCACTTCTGCTTGGGATTTCTGTTCCCCCTGCAGAGGTTCTTGCAGTGCCAGCTTAAGACAGGAGTGATCGCATGGCTGTCTTTGATAGTGCTTCTGATGCATTTGATCGCAAGCTGGTTGTTTGTGTATGTGTTCAAGCTTGGGGTGATTGGCACTGCTGTAACTTTGAGCTTCTCTTGGTGGCTCTTGGCGCTGGGGTTGCTGCTTTACACACTTTTTGGTGGGTGCCCCTTGACTTGGAATGGTTTCTCCATTGATGCATTTTCTGGTCTCTGGGAATTCACTAAGCTCTCTGCTGCTTCTGGGGTCATGATTTGGTAGTTACTTAATTCTCTCCCCTCAACACCCTCGTATTCAATAACCTAATTAACGATCGAATTACCAATTGATTATTCTTTTCTTTGTCTCTCTCTCTACAGCTTGGAGAATTGGTACTACAGGATATTGATATTGATCACTGGAAGCCTTAGTAACGCAGAGATTGACCTGGATGCTTTATCCATTTGGTCTGCATCTATCGCATTAATTATTTCATACTAATATTGGACATATACATACATACATTATTAAATTAGATGTTTCATTTAAAGTGTATCCGGTCTAAATTAAGTCCTGCTTATAATTGAAAATTTTGATTAAGCAAAACAATTTTATTCTTGATCATTTCACTAAGTAATATAAATTGTCAAGTAATAAGTGTGTGAGAAAATTATAGCCAGCCAATTAAGCATTTTTTTTTTCAAATTAGATTTTGCATATCTAATAATATGTACGTTATATTTAAAAAATTTAAATAACATATATAGCATCATATAAACCATTTAACAAAACAAAAACATGAAATGGGTCTAATGGAGGGGATACATTAATGAAATAAATAAAAATGTTTCGTTTTAGTTGACTAATATATTTTTCACCATATGTATATAGTATTATTAATCGAAGAAGGTAGCAGGGCTCTCGATCGCAATAGAATCATACGATCCACGTGCTTAGAAAAAAAGANCATTAATTAAAAAATAAATAAAAATGTTTCGTTTTAGTTGACTAATATATTTTTCACCATATGTATATAGTATTATTAATCGAAGAAGGTAGCAGGGCTCTCGATTGCAATAGAATCATACGATCCACGTGCTTAGAAAAAAAGAAAAGAAAAAAATCACATGATATATACATGCATGTGGTATATATGAAAGAAATTAATATAGTAAAAGAACTTTAATTTTCTTTATGACTTTAATTAATTGGTACTTATTGCTTTTCGTTAAAGCATTTCAAAGGCAACTAAAGTTTCAACTACGCGCGCGAGTCAAATTATTCTTGGATCCCAAGTCATTATCTTGACTTAATGATATTTTCTTTCTCTTTTCGCAGCATGGCCATTAGTAGCTGGCAGATGATGATTCCACTGTCTTTCTTTGCTGGTGCTGGGTATAATCTATATATTTGCTTCTCAAATATATTTCTTAATTCCCTTTAATATATATATATATTAGCTCTAGTGCATGCTTTTTGGTGGCGGGGCCTCTAATTATTATTGACTAGATAGCTAGCTAGTGCAGATCGATAAATAATATTGCTCCGATTGATCCCTTTTTACAATCAAGAATCTCATGTATATCGATCTTTTTTTTATCTTTTTCTTGAATATTCGCCGGCCGGCCCCTCGATATGCTTAAAAGTCAAAAAGATATATATATAATTTGGGAATTAATAATAATAATAATATATTAATCCTGTAGTACTGTACTGTAGGGTGAGGGTGGCAAATGAGCTTGGAGCAGGAAATGGAGAAGGGGCCAGGTTTGCCACAGTGGTGTCGGTTGTAACATCCACTATGATCGGCCTAGGATGCTGGTTTGTGATAATGATTTTGAACGACAGAATTGCTCTGTTATTCTCGTCTAGCGAACCTGTCCTGGAAGTGGTGGACAACCTCAAACTACTCTTGGCTTTTACCATTCTGCTTAACAGTATTCAGCCAGTTCTCTCTGGTATATTTATTTATTTTATTTTCTCAATTCTTAATTAATTGGTAATTAAATGGGCTCGCTTCTTCTGATCTGATCAGATCATTATTAATAATATATAATTGCTAATTGTAATTAAGAGGCTACATTTTCTTAATTAATTGTAGGAGTTGCTGTGGGGTCGGGATGGCAAGCAAACGTGGCATACATAAATCTTGGTTGCTATTATTTGTTAGGGCTCCCGCTTGGATACCTTTTTGGATGGCATTTCCACCAAGGTGTCATGGTACGTGCATGCTCTCTCTCTCTCCCTCTGCCTCTGTGAAACTTTGAAAAAAGAGCCGTAGGACTACTTCCTCCATGATTTCAAGTCAAAGACTTATTTTTATAACGACTAGCGTATGTATATATATATAACATGGAATAGGGCATATGATAATTTCTAGGCTTTGATCACTTCATATGATAATTATAAACACAATAGGGCATATGGGCTGGAATGATGTTTGGCGGAGTTGGGATCCAGACTTTGATATTGGCCATGATTGTGGGTCGGTGCAACTGGGACAAGGAGGTAATTACCTAATAGCTAGCCCTATATATATTTATATATAGACGCATGCAATGCATCATCATAAATTAATGTGCATAGTACACATATATGATATATATATATATATATGCATGCAGGTGGAGAAAGTTGATATGATTAAAGAGAAGTGGGAAGCCATCGGAAAGAAACAGGAGCAGTGCATTTAATTAATATATAAAGATGAGCTCTCCCGGCCACTTTTTATTTTCCTGTTGTAATTTATGAGAGTTCGAGTAAAATCACATAAAATGAATACCGCTTTGCCAATCCACAGTTGCAATTTTTGGGTCTCAAGGGATAATTAAAAACATTAATTTCTACTCATGATGATCAGTCAGTGCATGTGTTCAATTTGTGTGTTTGTGTTTTTTTCCTCATTTAATAGCTCAATAATATTCATTTTCAGATTGATGATGCCATGCACTACATTTTTTATCCGACATTTTATTCACTTTCTTGATATCGTACTCGCAATCAAAGTTTTGAATTTTTTTTTTTATTAAAAGAAAAGAAAAAAAAAAAAAAAAGGCGGATCGAAAAGTAGGTAAAATACCAAGCAGAACGACAAAGCATTGTATGGTCATCAACTTAATTAATTAGGATACCTCTAGGGCGGGGCCTTACAGTGATTGTACGTATTTCATATATAGATGGTAAATAACAAGGTGATAATATCTAAAGAAATCCCTTACTATCAGGTCTTGGTGTAAATTAGTTATTTTACAACATTCAATCAGCTTGTAATACATCATCAATTTAAGAAAATGCAAAAAATGAAAGTGAGAACAGCCACGCCAAATCAAAATAAGAGATAAAAGTTTTTAAGTAGTAGCTTAATCGGTTAAGACCACGCATAATAAAGCGGATGTCACTAGTTTGAATCCCCCTCCTTCCTCTTAAGTAGACATGTAAAAAAAAAAAAAAAAAAACCGTAGCTGGCAACACCCATGCCAAATCCACAACATGGGTCTGGTGTGGTTGGCATGACCCATGCGTCTAGCTGGCCGTGATTCGTCTCAAAACCCATCGGCTGTGACCCGTATCAAAACCCGTTTCTAATGCCATAAACCTATTTTTAATGCCCTAAAACCTCATTTTCGGATTCAAATATAAAACCTAGAGATGAAAAATTAACTCTTTAGGAATTTTATCACCTTAAAAGCTGGACTCATGGCGCCGGAGGAGATGACTCACAACTAGGCCACGGCCAGACCTAGCCGTGGGTCGCCCACTGTTGGGTGGTTGGGTCTGGCCACCCAGCCATGAGGTTCTCTGAATCTCTCTCTTTTGAGTTCAAATCTAGTGTATGGTGTTACAAGTTAATTATTGTTATGCTTTTTTTTTTTTTTTTCTTTTTTTACATATGTATCAAATTTTAATTGGAAGCTGTAAAAATGAGGTTTTAAGGAGTATCCTCATATAAGTTAAACTCATCTGAATAATTTCATTTAAAAATAACGTTAAATATTTTAAAAACTCTACATGGAATTATCCTAAAAATCTAAATTCTGTGTGGATCGCAAACATTTTGAAGGATGAAAAGGAAGCCTCTTTTTTTTTTTTTTTTTTTTTTTTCTAATCAAGATCAACTTAAATGTTTAATAAATTAAGGCAACCAAAAAATTCTTTTGTGTCATAGAGGCAATGATGTAGTGCTTTTGAATTGAAATCGATTGCAATTATTTCAATCTCAGCTGATGATCATTTGTACGTAATAAATAGATAAGAATGAAAAAAAAAAAAAAAAAGAAGAAGAAGAAGAAGAAGAAGAAGAAGAAAAAGAAAAGAAAAAAAGAAGGTAATTTTGGGGTAGCTGGCCATGTCAAGAGACCACCCTTCAAAACATTTGGGTTGTTGGACCACCCTCCAATGGAAACTTAATTTATTTATTCTTTTTCAATTTATTTTACCTCTTTATGATAACATAGCTTATTTTGAGCCGTTGGATTGGAATTGCAAGCTACAAGCTCAACCCAATGTTTAATTTCTCTTGATCGATCAATCTGGAGTTGTTTCAAGATTTTGAAAAATAGCATAAATACATATTTTAAAAATTAACAAAATCGATGTCATTATTATCTAACATGTTCAAAAATTATGATTTGGAGAATCGTTAGAATACACGGAGGAATTGATAAAGAATGCCCCCTAAATTTGCAAAAGATTAAGCAACATGCTTAATTAATTTGCATATATATATAGGAAAATGATAAAGATATAACTTAAACACAATTTTGATCCAACTTTTCTTCTAATTTTTTTTTTTTTAAAAAAAAAAAACTGCATGTGCAGAATAAAGAGAGCCTTAAACTAAAGAGAAAAAAATTTGTTTTAGATATATATATATATATATATATTGAAATTAATGAATTTGAGCTTGTTTTGTAACAAGTTGGAATACGCCAACGAAAGTACTTCTGAATAGGCAGCCAGTCGATCAACCTTCCAGTCGAGTTGAAGGAGTCAGTTACAATTGAAGTCGTCGAACCGAACTTTTTTACTTTTCTTTTACTAACGTGTACGCTTTATCAAAGTTAGACAGCTCTCCTGTCTATTCTTATTGTGTTTCTTAGCTTGGAGATTAAAACTTCTTTTCCAATTGAGTCTATTCATCCTCGTTATATATTCATCTTTTGTAATTAAGTTATTTTTAACCCTTTATTTCGACCAACCACTTCCATCCAACTGTACCTAGAAAAATTAAACACGAATTCAAAACTAACTACCATTTACATCCACCGACAGCCGTTTGGTCCCCAGTTTTTATGGAATGCATGCCTGTCAGAAGCGACTAGCTGGTGAGGGAGGCAGCACCATATTCATACTTTCTTATATATTTAATTAGGATAATATATATATATATAGATATATATGAAGAATTTTCTGTTAATTCAATATCTGTTCCTAGTATATAGTATATAGTATATACGATCTGGGTGTTTCTGCAGAAATCAATTTGCACAAAACAATATAATTCGGTCGGCCAAAAAATATACATACTAACAGGCTCGAAAGCTAGCATAGCGCAAAAATTAAGGAACATTCACTCATGCGTACGGTTCCATCGACTCTATAATATGAAAAGGCCCAACCTTCCCGAAGAGAACTGGACGGAGTCGTCTGACCTCAGAACCCTCTCGGAAAACCGAGCTGACGCGCTCACCTTCTCGCTCCTCGCCTTAAGCAACAATTTACCGTCATCTTCGTACACCTTCTGCCTTCCAACCCTATCCTTAATCTCGCTTACCAAACTCCAAAAGCTCTCGATGAAGCTCTTCTTTCCGGTGGACAACTCCAAAAGCCGCTCCTTGCAATTCTCTAACCTTTTCAAAGCGCAAACCACCTCGACCGATTCACCGAAACTCAGACCATTCAGCCTCTCCCTAAACTCGCTGACTCGGATCGAAGCCTCGTTTGTGGCCGATAAACAGTCCTCGCCAACAAAACGCATAATCTCGCCCACCAAGTTGTTACCTTCCACGTGCAAAGAATCCGGTCTTTTACAAATCTCTTCCATCAAACCCACCAACGAAACAGTTTGTTTAAGCAAATCCGGATTCATAAGCGCTGAGATTGTTTCTTCTTGCTTATGATCTTTCTCTAGAGTACTAGATGAGGAGGTGGCAAGAAATAAACCCAAAATCCTAGAGGTACATAAAAGGGTCTCTATGTATTGCGCGTACCATCGTACCCATGAAGAGAGCTCCCAGGTGATGGGGCTTGAGCCGTCACGGAAGTTTGAGAGCTTCAGGTAGTTTCTGCCGCCGTTGGAGGGGTACACGGAGAGCTGGTCGTGGAGGATGAAGCTGCCGTGCTTGATGACGTGGTGGACGGTGATGAGGCACTTGAGGGCGACGGAGGAGTCGCGGGTGCTCTGGAGCCGGTCCATGAGGGCCTCGATGGCGACGGAGGCGGTGGCGCGTGAGCTGTGGCCGAAGGAGAGGATGGTGGCGATGTGTTTGATATTGGGAGGGTTGAAGGGGTCGTGGGTGGTGGCGCGGAGGAGGGCTAGGTGGAGAGAGATTTTACTGGGTTTGGAGAGCAAGGCTGCTTTGCTTTGGGAGGCCTTGTCCTTGATTAGGCCTATGATGTCTCTCACCTTTGTAACGTGCCCCATTCAGGGAGGCTGCTTTTCCTTCTTCTTCCGTACGTAGGATAAATTATAAATATCCCCACAGTTTCAGACTGAACAGGCCATCTTCTTCGCCGTCAAGCTTTTATTCTATCTTTGCAAAATGGTAGTCAAATTTGGAAACTGACCGATCTCAGGATTTTTTTTTTTTTTTTTGGAATTTTGTCATTGACATCTAATTGTTCAGATATATATGTATATTTTTCTCCTGAGATGCCAACTAGAATTTTCCTAGCGTCGATGTCAACACGAAGGTACCATATAAAGTGTCAAACTATTATTAGGCAGGGGTGGGAAGATTAATCGATTATCGATTACTGACCGATTATCAAAGTTAACCGAATCGATATTAACCACAATCGATAGTTATCGGTCGGTAATCGGTTAAAAATTTTATACCGATAAGTTTATTGGTCGGTAATCGGTCGATTAAAAAATTGTTATCGAAAAATCGATATGACTGATATGATTGATAATGGTTTTTAATTTTTATTTTTTTTATAATTTTATGTTTTTTACTCATTTGATTTTTATTTTATAATATAAAAAAGATGTAGTGGATCAATATAAAAAAAGTTTCAATAGCTTCAATAAGCTATTTTAGTCAAATATATATATACNTCAAAGTTAACCGAATCGATATTAACCACAATCAATAGTTATCGGTCAGTAATCGGTTAAAAATTTTATACCGATAAGTTTATTGGTCGGTAATCGGTCGATTAAAAAATTGTTATCGAAAAATCGATATGACTGATATGATTGATAATGGTTTTTAATTTTTATTTTTTTTATAATTTTATGTTTTTTACTCATTTGATTTTTATTTTATAATATAAAAAAGATGTAGTGGATCAATATAAAAAAAGTTTCAATAGCTTCAATAAGCTATTTTAGTCAAATATATATATACATATATTTGGGCCCCCAAAAGGGTCAAAACAACTAATTTTTAATAAGCTATTTTATACTTTAACCTAACAAAAAGTATTTAAGCTTCCAAAATAACTAATTTTTTACCTAATTAACAACCAGTAAAAAGCCCAATAAAAAGCTAATGAAAATCGGTTTAACCGACCGTTTTAATCGATTACCGATTACCGATATGACCGATTAACCGATAACCGATAGCTTATCGGTTGGGAATCGGTAATCTATTAACCGAACCGATATGATCGATACCCAACCTTATTAGTAGGTATATATGTAGAATTTTTGAAGTCTTATGTGTAACTTTTTTATTTATTTGAGACTTATTGAATCTATTAATTATTTTATTTGTATGTCAGATTCTCACGTATATACATATATTTATAATTAATGATTTCAAAATAATCTCATAAAACTTTATACTAAGATTATTATTATGAGTACCCCTACTATCAAGATGTGATGTAAAAGTAAGGTTTTACAATTCCCCTAATAAGATGTCAAAAAAAAAACAATTCCTCTAATAAGAGGTTGACATATTATTTAAAAACACTAAATTCAATAGTCATAGAAACACTGAATTTGGATCATATGAAAAAAAAAAATTAACTTTACTTTATACTCTTGAATTAGTATGCGATTTGACAAGCTTTCAAACTTCAAAACCTCTCAATTTGAATTATTGAACTTTCAATTGTAATCAATTTGAACTCTTTTAGCCGTTAACTTCTAATGACAATACTAATTAAAAAGACCAATACACACGCCAGCCACAAACCAAACCACTACATTGCCCAAGCTCCAGCCCACCACCCAAAAGAAGAAGAAAAAAATCACCCCAACCCACAACCCATCACAACTTGTAACTACTACAAAACTGCCACTACATAACACCACCCTACGGAAAGAACAACCGCTTTGCTGTCAAATGCCACCTTCCAAACCTCTTATTGGCATCCTGTGCAGTAGACGGCGAGCTTGTAGAGCGTGGGATGTGAGATCGGAGATGATAGATGTGGTGAAGATGAGATCAAAGCCTGGACTCCTCCTGAGCCTAAAAAGTTGTTGTTTTTGGCCTCTTGTGTCGTTGAAACCTTTCAGAATTGCAACCCATTGCCGTGAACCATCACCAACTCAAGGAGGGTGCCAGAGCAGCAAACAATGAGCATGGCTAAAGGTAAAGATCGGAGACAACAGATGGTGGCGGAGACAACATCGGAGGCTGGCCAATGCATCTTCCTTTTTTTTTTCTCTTAAAAGTGAAAAGAGAAATAGGTTTTTTTTTTTTTTAATATAATATTCGGTGTATTTATTCTTATTGTTTGTTGTGTATTTAGCTTATTTTTCACTTTCTTATTGGATGCCGTAAAAGATTAGTTTTACCCCATATCTTGATTAAAGGTATTCCCTATCATTATAAATAGAGAATAACTTGAATGAGGATAGTGCACACAAGTGCCGTGTTGTGCCCACCAATGAGGAGTTGCTACCTCTGCATTGGAACATGTTAAGAAAAACAAAAAAAAAAAAAAAAATCAAAACACCTTATTATATTAGGTTTAATTCATTTTTTTTAAAAAAATAATAATTTGCAGCAAACCAAGTGAGAGAGGAGCCACCCTAACTAACTCCCTAAGGGAGGCTGGCTGACACCCCCCAGATTTGGTGGGAGTGGTTGTGCAGCCACTCCATGGCTCAGGGCTGGCTGCTCGCCATTACAGATGAAGGGGGTGGCTTCTCCTCCTTTGATGTTTGTTATTTATTTTTTAAATAAAATTTTTCATTCAAATTTAATATAATCAGGTGTGATTGAGTTTTTTTTTTTTTTTCTTAAACTTAAGTTTGGTATAAGCACCTTATGTGACAACTTCTTATTGGTAGTTGGCATAAACATACCCTTTTGTGTACCATCCCCCACAAAGTTGCACTCTTACAAATACGAATCAAGTTGATTTAATTGGTAAATTATTTTTTCTCGGGATGACAATTAATGATCTCACCAACATTGGAATTTAGAAGAGAGAGAGAAAGGGTGGGATGTTGAACAAGTTAGAGTCATGTCATATAGACTGAATGACCTCCGATAAAACATTTCATATTTTCTTTAGGAATTTAACTTTGGTCAGGAGCCACCTTAAAATACTATTTTTACAGCACCTAATCTCTAACTGACACTTCAACAAAACCTAAAAAAATGCATCAAAATAACATAAATCCTAATGCACTAGATTGCTTTAAGCCCTTGAGGAAGGAAAAAAAAAAATATGAAAGAACAATTGTGAAGGCCGAAGGGGTGTGAACTTGGCGAGACCCACGCAGACCTCGTCGTGAACTTGGCCAGACCCACACTGTGGGTTTTGCCATGGGTCATCTCTCTCCGGCGCCGGTTTTCGACATTTAGGATGATAAAATCCTTGATGGGTTAACTTTTTATCTCTGGGGTTTAGATTTGAATCCAAAAACGTATTTTGTGGCATTAGAAACGAGTTTTGAGGCATTATCAATGGGTTTTGGGCATTAGAATCGAGTTTTGAAGCGGATTTCGGCGGGTTTTGAGTCGGGTTGCGAAGGGTCACGGCCGGTGAGACCCAGGCCAGTCGGCCGACGTGCTCGCCTGACCCGCCAGACCACGGTCGGCGTGGGTTTCGCCAGACCCACGGCCGACGTGCTAGCCTGACCCACGACCGGAGTGGGTCTAGCCAGACCCATGGCCGGCGTGGGTTTGCTGGGTTTGCTCTTTATTTATTTTTTAGTTTGCTGGGTCTGCTTGCAAGGGTTTTTTTGGTATTATATTTATTTTGATTTGGTGTGTTTGTGTTCATTTTATTTTTTGCATTTCTCTTAAAGTGATGATGTGGCACTTGGTAAGTGGGTGCTGTAAAAATGGTGATTTGCGGTGCATCCCGACCATAGAGGCTCTCTTTCTTTAGTCTTTTTACAAGCCATTAATTAATTAATTTTTATTATTATTTACAAGACAAACCTTCTCCAGTCAACAATAACATTTTCGCGATGGAAAATATATGGGGCACTACGTACTAGTCTACCCCATATATAATAATAATAATAATAATGCTAATAGTAAAAGTAGAATAAATCTTACTCCGTTGTCTCCACTAGATAGGATTTATTCTTCATTTCATATTTCAAGGTGCGCATCATTTTAAGTTGAAATCCGACAATTCTCACTATATATGATCGTTGAAAAAATGGAAAGGCGAAAGAGAAACAAACAGGTCGGTCCCTTTGATTTAGACAAGAGATAAGCTATGGCTAACTGCTCTAATTTAATCAACAACTTAAAGAAAAAAAGAAAAAAAGAAAAAAAGAAAAAGTAGTTGTGTTGGGTAAACATCCCTTTCAATTTATGTTTTTGGAAGGGATATTATGTGGTTCAATCACTTTTACACGGCCTAAGATGTACCAAAACCTTATAGACTAGTCTTATCAAATATATGTGGTTTAGTCTTATTCCATATCTCGGTTTAGATAATTGAGGTGGTCTCGCATTCATTTTGATTGTCTATCCCATCTGGATCGTTGTGATTCTTGTGATGATGGGTAATATGGTTGGCTAAGTGGCTCTGTCTAATTAAATGACTCTAGCTACCCTGTAAACCCCACTCTATTTGACTTTAGCTGATAAAACTCCAAGATGCCGTTTTCTTTTAAATCAATTTTTTTTATTTTCCCCCTCTCTTTATCGTTCAAGGACTACAAAATAAAAATGTCATAATAGAAAACATTCTGTAGAATATTTTTGGATAGAAGTAGCATAAATATTTTTTTGTTTTTATGATATCTTATTTTAATTTTATTAGATAAATGTTTCCTGTTCAGTAATGGATCAGCCAAAAATACCCGATGAGCCCCCAATGAATAGCTAGAGCTCACCTCATGTCAAAAAAAAAAAAAGAAAAAAAGAAAAGAATAGAGCTCACCTGTGAAAAGTCTTAAAGGAAGAAATGAAAAGAAAAGAAAATGAAGAAGATGCCCATAAAAAATGTCTGAAACCTCCAGCAATAAAATAATGGGAAGACAAGTATATACAGAACCACAAGTGTTGTTTACACTTTACAAATGACCCACACTCAAACGGGGGACGGAACCGACGATTCTTGGGCTCCCTCGGCCTTAACGCCAAGACAATCTAACGGCATCTTAACGGACGTCGATAAGCTCTTCCCAACCGTCTCACTCCCCTGGCCCTCCGCGCCCAACTTCGGAGACTTAACGGAAACAAACGGCGGCGTCCTCGAGAACACCCACCAGTCCGGCCGTCCAACCTGCCGGTCCACACAGCTATTCTTTCCTCCGCTACACCCTTCCCTGCCCAGTACGACGTCGTAGCTACTCGACCGCTTCAGCTTCCCACTCACCACGATCTGTTTCCTCACCTCCTCCGGCAATCTCAGAGTGTACCTCTCCGTGTTCTCTCCCGGTTGAACCAGTGAGTGACCCGTCGAGTGCGACCTCGGGAACTTCCCCGATATCCTCGCCCTCGCTGGACAGTCTCCCCTACGATCATCCTCAACGTTGATAACAACGTCGTCGTGTTCTCCCGCACCGTTTTCTGACGCCGAGTTCTGCTGAATCGACTCGGTCGATTGCGCCGCCTTGGGAGCGAGCTCAACTGGTGTGAGCTTAGCCCTGCAAACCGGACAAGTCGAACGGGATGCTAACCAGGCGTCGATGCAATCGGGATGGAACACGTGGCTGCACTTGGGCAGCAAACGCAGCGTTTCGTATTCCTCGAACTCGCTCAAGCACACGGCGCACTCAAGAGCTCCCGTTCCCATTTTGAGCTCTTTGACCGCGGAGTAGACGAGGATTGGAAAGGTCTCAATCACGGCCCGGTCCAGACCGTTGTGTCTGGAACGGTTGGTGGGGCCGGTGGTATTGGCCTCGGCGGCGCGTAAGTCCAGGCACTCGCGGCAGTAGATGGAGAAGAAGGCCAAGAAGAAGAAGGCGCACATGAGAAACGCGATGACCACCGCCATCGACTGGCTGAAATTTTGGCTGGGAACGCTCATAGAAGGTGAATCCGTGCCCAACTGTGCATTGGCACGGTGGGGCAGGGGCGAGAGAAAAAAGAGGACCAGACAGGGAGTGATCGTCGGACGGCTGAGATTAATCTTAAGTCTCATTTGGAACGGATCGAGTTTCAACTTTCAAGTACTCTGTACAAGAGAACAAAGTGCAGATCGAGTTTCGTGGAAAATTGGAAATATGAAGAGCGAAACAAAAGAGGAATAATTTAAGCCGTTATCGTGCGCGGGAAGAAAACAAAGGATGGAGCTCCCACAGTGGCTGCGGTGGCATCGGAATTTGCCACGTGGCAAGCAGGTAACCGCTGGTGGCTGGTAGTGGGGAGCGTTAAAGACAACGGCAACTGGCAACTGTACAGTAGAGTGACCTTTTATGGCTAAGCAACCAGGTCCAAAAATCATCATCAATTTGAGTTTTTGAGGCATTAATTTGATGGTCTACAAGAAAAATGATCGCGACTGTTGTAAATAATATTTTCTTATCCAAAAGAGCTTAATATTGCCTATTGAAATGGAAGGGTAGGCGAATAGTACGGGGATGATTGGATGAACAAGTTTCCAGAAGAATCTGGTCGTCTCTGGGTTTGAGTTTGTGATTTCAACAGTGGGACTTG
This sequence comes from Carpinus fangiana, assembly GCA_006937295.1. Classification (NCBI taxonomy): domain Eukaryota; kingdom Viridiplantae; phylum Streptophyta; class Magnoliopsida; order Fagales; family Betulaceae; genus Carpinus; species Carpinus fangiana. The sequence continues at coordinate 59,823,814 of CM017321.1, forward strand.
GTAAAACCAGGGTTTAGGACAGACTGCGGCGAGGCGGCGTAACCGACCAAAAAAACCATGTGCCATGAAACATCTGACGTGGCAAGAAGAAACAGGGGTTTCATTCAACTTGGTTTGCTCCTCGAGTCTATCCAGAATAAATAGTAGGAGGATATAAGTTAACCTTAACCCCACTTGGATATGATTCAGGTTAGGACAAGAAGAACTAAGACAGCGCCCCCCCTCCCCCTTTCTTTTTTTTATATATATATTTATCTTTGGTACCATTAAGCCTCTTCTAAACTGCAAATTGCTGAGGGCAACTTGCATTCTTCTGGTACGCTTTCTCAATTTGTTAATGAAAGTTTGGATTTTGAAGTTCCAAGTGGGATGGCGAGTGCATGGTATACCTTGCTTGTCTTGGTGAGTCATTTTTTTTTGTCGATGCAATTTTTGATAGATAATATATATATATATACAGATCCCTTGTATTTAATGAAGTTCAGGGGAGCCCAAATTGAAGGACAATTTTGGTGTAAGAGAAAGATCAGCAGCTGCACGATTCTCTGTATCCTTATGTTCATCTGCAGAATCTGTTATAGCGTGATTTCAGCTGCTGCAGAATCTGTTATGGCATGAATTTTGGCTGCTGGTATTATCCTCTGTTCGTTAACACTAACTAATAATAGGCTCTGAGTGTTACCAAACTAAGCAAAGCTAAGAAATCAAAGTGAACTTGAGAAAACTTAAAACCTTTTTTTTTATTATTATTATGTCTAACCAAAAATAATAATAATAATCAGGGAAAAATTTCACAACCCCACAACTGATCAGATATTATTTTTAAACAATTCACTTGGTTCTATTTAAATTAACTAAGCATGACTACCTCTCATCACTGAAAAGAACATAAACAAAACCCAAAGAGAGAGAGAGAGAGAGAGAGAGAGAGAAGTAGAATCAAAGGTTTTTTTACATAATCCTTTTACAAACTAGATGTAATTCTTCACATTTAAAGAAGAATTACATAACACCCTTGGCACAATCTGATGTGTTTTAATTGGCTTCAGATCGTACGAAACGTGTGTATATAATATAAGCAATTTAAACAACTCCACAACTTGCCTTGCGGCCAACTCGCTAAAATAAACATATAAAAAAGAAAAGCCCTCCAAAACCATCCAAAATCGGCTTTTGGTCACCCCCAAAAAGCATCCTGATCCAATCTCCATTCTCCAGGTAGATTTTGATTAAAGAAACAAAGATTAAAACCCCCCACTTGCTAATATTTTCAAAGAATCGAATCAAACCACTTCACTTCACTCCAAACGTACATGAGCGGAGCGCCTCCGGATTTAATTAATCCCAATCAAACCGGAGACACTGCTGACCTGTTTTAGTCCCCCAAAAGACTTCACGTGGATACCACCATCTAACGGCATTCGTCACATTTTCCTTCAACGGACAATCTTATCCCCATCCACGTCACCACTCGTATACCCTTTTCTCGAACTCGCTACTGTTGCCAAAACGACGCCGTAGCTCATCGAACGCTCCAGCTTCTCACCCTCCAAAACCTGCTTCCTCACTTCCTCTGGCAATCTCAACGTGTACCTCTCCGTGTTCTCCACCTGCGAGTGACCAGTCGAGTACGACCTCCGTAACTTCCCCGATGGCCCCGTTATCGGTGGGCGGTTCACGATCTCTCCGCCTTGAGCTTCCTCAATATCAACCACAACGTGATTTTGTTCTTCGCCGAGTCGGGACCCTGAGTTTTGCTGGGTCGGCTCGTTGCTTGACTCAGTTGACTGCGATGAATTGGCGGCGATTTCATTGACCGCCGCCGCCGGGACGACCTTAGCTCTGCAAACCGGACATGTCACCCGAGAAGTTAGCCAGGTGTCGATACAATCGGAGTGGAAGACATGGTTGCATGTGGGTAACAAGCGCAGCGTTTCGTGGCCCTCGAACTCGCTCAAGCACACCGCGCACTCGAGCTCTCCTTTGCCGATCTTGAGACCCTTGACCACGGAGTAGGTGATCACCGGAAAGGTCTCGATCACCGATCGGTCTAGACCACGGCGTCGGGGGCGGTCTGGGACAGAGGAGGAGGCGTTTGGCAGAGAAGCATCAGCGGCGGCGGCGGCGACGCGTGACCGGGCACATTTGCGGAGGTAGATGGAGAAGAAAGCCAAGAAGGCGAAGAAGCAGACGAGGGCGACGGTGACGATTGTCATCGACGGTTTGATCTTCCAGTCGAAATCGAAGGAGCTCTCCGGTGATTCCGTACTTGTCTCCGCATTGGCGAGAAGGGACGCCTGCGCAATGAGGAGCGCGTGGGCCCATATGATCCTGTGAAGATCTTCGATCTTGACTCTCATATCGGAAGTCAGAAGTCGAGAAAACAAGCTGCACGATCCGTTGATTCAGTGTGAAGACTATACTATTACTACTAGTACTAGAGACTAGAGTCATCCAATATTGAAGACCAATTTTTAGAAGCGGGGGATATAAGAAGAAGAAGAAGAAGGCGCTGGCGTGTGGGTCGGTAGGGGGGTGATTCCAGGAGCATGGCACGTGGCAAGTGGTAAACAAGCTAACTGGTGAGGGTTGTAGCTGGGACAATATGTTCGATTTTCGATTTCGGATTTTGGATTTTGGAGCATAGCCACCCAATAATTAAGGTTCCCGTTCCGTCATAAAAACATAGTATAATGTCATAGGCTTTCACCTTTCGCTAACTGTGGGTTACACGCGAGATTTTTTGTCCACTTCGTTTGTTGTTTTATTTTATTTTTCCTTGCATACGGAAGTGTGAGTTGGCAAAGTGCGCGGCAGATTGGGGGTCTCTAATTGTACAGAAGTTGTTGGAAGCTTCAGTTTAAATTAAATCGTCACCAAGCATTACTTCTATTTACTTTTGGAGGATTTATATTTGTAGACTAAGAGAGTTGCTATTATACGGTCATGGCATAAAAGGTAGGGTTTTTTACCCACTATTCACAAGCTGACACTTCAATATTTCAAGAAAAATGTACAAATTTATGAAAACAAAATACCCAATCAAGCAAAACACCCTCCCAGACGCCGCCACCCACCGCCTACCTTCGACGATTTTTCCAGCAAACAAAACAAAAAAAGAGATCCGGCTACTGGGTCACTGCCAAACCCAGCCGCGGGTCACGTACTTAGGATCACGGACTCACAGTAGACCCAGCGGCTGGGTCTGCCATGACCCACGGCTGGGTCGCCGTTAGCTAGGCAAGGTGAGCCTGCAACATTCTTGACGTGAGGGCGAGTCGTCGGCAAGGCAAGGTAAGGCCGCAGCATGGCTGTTGCGAGGGTGTAACATGTCCGGCGAGGTATCAGGACTGTGGTCATCGACTTGTTGCGAGGTGGGTCGCCACGAGGTGTTTGGCTCGAAGCGACAGCGAGATATGGGACTGGTCGCGGGCGAGATCCTTCCGGCAAGGTGAGGCTGGCTCACAGGCGAGGTAGATTCGCTGGCGAGAAGAGTTTGCGATGAGCTTGCCGGCAAAGCTGCGGCATGCTTACAGTGAGGTTGCATCACCGGCCAGACTTCCTTTCTCTCAAAACCGTGGTAAATCTAGTGTTTTGGGTTTATACAAGTTTTTTGCAATTTTTTTTGCTTTAGATGAGATGTCAACTTGTGAGTGGTGGGCAAAAAACTCTCCCTTTTTGCCATGACCGAACTGAAGTTATTCCCGTAGACTAAATTTGTAGTATGGCACGCTCGGCATGCGTAACATCTATTTCATTAGAAAATAGATAATTATTACTAAAAATATATAAGAAAAAGTTTAAATTAAATCATTATTTTTTATTTTTTAATTTGGTTCAGTAGAATATGTTATATAATACAATTTTAATTGATACTTTTAAAGGGTTTTTTTTTTTTTTTTTGGTAAATTTTTAAGCATAAACACACCGTCATCAAATTTCTTTCTCATCTGCTCGAATGAAAACAGCCAAACCCTTTAATGACTAAAAAGGAAAAAAAAAAAAAAAAAATGCAAGCTCTTTCTCTCCCTCTCTTTTATATTATTTTCAACCTTTTGTTTTTGGGTAACTCTCTCTTCTTGAAATTGCTAGCCCCATGGGCCATGGTTGGTTTTTTTTTCTCTTTGCTGTGACGGACGTGCTAGCTACCTTATTTTACTGAAGTTAAACGATAGCATTTTGGCTTACATCATTTATGCGGTATACTACCGCATATATGCTGGATCTTATTTTAAAAAATGTAGATTTTGAAATTATGTAAAATAATAAAGTGTTACAATTTATTCTTAGTAGTTTAAGGGCCGGGGAATATTATTTCAATCGTAAGTTTGAATGGATGTTATCTTGCAGTTTGAGATAATTATATAAGCTTAAATAATAAATAAATAAAAGTATGCATGGTCGAGTGGGGGTTTTCCTTTATCCATTCTTTGCCTATAGGAGCCCGCCAGCAGCAATTGCTTTTTGCACATTTTCCTTTACACTAATATTTTTCACCGCATGATATTTTATTTAATATCTCCCTTGTTGACGTTGTTGTGTCCTTTTAGAGTATACAAGTATATCTTAAGTTCTAAACAAATCATATGGAGGGCCACAAACAATATCAAATGCCTATTTAAGGACGATCGCGGGGCCATATGTTACACCTTGATGGACTGTCATGTGCAATAATTATTCTTTAAAAACTCAATCACAGGGATCCAACTGATAATTAATGATTATATTTTTATTATTGAATCTGCAAGTAACAAAATGGAAGATATTTCCTTCATGCTACTTTTGAGAAATTTATGTCCTAATAAAATTATTATTTTATTTATCCTAATTTAAATATCCTTTTTTTTTTAGATGCTCACTTTTTCATGGTATAAATTCTATTTTATTTGTTCACTTTTCCCATATTACTCTTATTAAAAAAAAAGAGATTATTTTTATTAGAAATTATATACTATCTCTGTAAAGTAGTTTTAAGAAAATAATAGTAATGTTTGTCTTTTTATTAACAACCATATATTCGTGAACAAAAGATTTTAAATTGGGATGCAAAGAATATTTTCTAATGATTGGGGTCTTTTATAAATATTACAAAAATTCAGACAATTTAAGAGATAAAAATTTTGGTATCCATTTGTTTCGAATAGCTAGGTAGATCCCACAAGTGAGCCTTACAACCTGACTAACCAAATTTTTATTAAATTTAAGCAGCCTAATAATAAGAATCTTCATCCTTAATTTCCTATAATTTTCCTTTTCTTTTCTCTTCATTTTATTATTATTATCATTATTATTATTATTATTATTATTATTATTTAAATGAAGGCTTTCTATTCGTGCCTTTCCTAATTGTAATGTACATGTAACCCCTCATACACGTGTGTTTCTTCTTAAATTATATATATGCGGTTCTAAATTAGAACAGCAAAGAGTGCCTAGGCACGGGCAACATGGATGAAGACAGTGAGATGGCACACCTTGTTTTGTCTATGCTCCTTTTCTTGTTCCATTGATGAAAGCTAAGAAAACATGTCTTAGAATATAAGAAATAGAATATTTAAGTCAAAAAGAGTTTTTGGACAAAAGTTTCATTTAAATGTGTTTTTTGGTCATTTTTGGTCTTTTTGAATCTTTAAAAAGGCTTTTAATTTTTTTACTAAACAAATATTTTTTTTTTCAAACAAACTTTTTAAATATTAAAAGCACTTTTAAACCTCATCAAATGCAATTTCAAACAAATCTTTAATGTTACAGGAATAAAAAACTCAAAAGGAGGTAGCCAATTGTGTCTGGACCCAAAGCATTCAGCATTGTGGGGTAAAGTGCAAAAGTAGAATAACATGTCTATATATAGGCCCATGAAAGGGGACCAAGGACGGAGAACTTCTGGTCCAAATTGCGGAGAATTTGAACAAAAAATAAGAAGGGAGATCCATGAGAGGCAGAGTAATTCTAGAAGGTCTACTTGTGTCCTACTAGAATGATGTAATTATTAAAATCACTATTTGATCAAAATTCAATAAATGATCAATTACAAGTCCAATGGTGATTTTAATAACCACATCATTTTAAATATGAGATTGAACATCATATAAAACAATACTAAAAAAGTGCAAGATTTGGACAAGTAAACATTTTAGAATTACTCTAAGTGCGCGCAGCTTGGGACATGCTAGGGAGGGTACTTTAGGACCCATACAATCCTTTTGCATTTTTTGTCTGAATTATTTGAATTCAAATAGAAAATTTCAGGGATCGATCTTACTCTGCGGACCAAGTTTTCTTGCAAAATGAACCGCCTAAATTCAACTATGTCATCTATAAATAACAACGACCAAAAAAAAAAAAAATCGACATTGCCCCCCCAAAGCCAAAAAAAAAAGTATTGAAATGAAATGCCGATCAAAAGTAATTAATTAGGTTACATCATTTCAAATAAATTTATTTCCTTCTAACTAAAATTCCTGTTATGACTTGCGAACTGTCGAATCTTCGTTAGACAAGTACACACGAGGACACCTGTTAATCAATAAACGCAAATTAATCATCTTCAGTATATATATATATATAAACCCCTAGCTTGTAGAGTCTTCAACGACCTCTGCAGCCAAGCCTCTCTCACTAGGCACGTACACGGTACACCCAATATTGATCCTTCCCATAAGGCACAATCCACAAACAAGTCCGGTCTTGACGTCTTCGATCTGCGCTCTCTCATGGAGCTCCTCATCCCAAGCTGCGGCTGCACCTTTAAAGAAGACCAAGAAAACTACCCCCAGAAGAAGTACACTACTACTCCACACGTACCCCCCCACTCACACACCTTTACTTCTTCTTCGATCTTCTTCCACACCTATCATAATTGGCTGTCGCCCAGGGAAAGTGAGGCTTTGTATCCAATTAACGAGTTCGAAGTCCAGCAACCCCCCAATTCTCCTCCTTGAATTGGGTGTCCCCACAAAAACATTAGCAAGAGAAATGCGAGGGGGGTATTCTTCGAATTGCGCTAGAGTGCGAACATACTGCTGATGCTTCGAATTGCTCTCTTTTGTCCGTGCCAGTGTGGACATGTCCACGCATCAAGGAATTAGGAGCAATAGGAAAAAGTTGGGAATGCGTTCAAGGAGCAATGAGAGGAAAATTGAGAATGTGTTTAAGTGTCAGCCTTCCAAGGCTGATATGGACGCACTTGGGCTAATGAGTGCGGTTGTTGTGGGTTCTGGCATAATTGGTGGGAAGGATCAGCTTAATAGCGATGATGCGATAATGTACCTTGTGGGTCACCTGATTCTCAGTCTTTCCATTTGATTGATCCGCATGGAATTCCCATCGGTCAGGAACCTAGTATTTTCTTTTTTCGCTAATTAAGGTAGTTAACCTTGATATAGCCAAGTCCATAGAGATGGTTTATAGCCCATTAATTTTTACCCTCGATCTCCTTTTTTTGCTATGCTTTTTAGCATACCTTTAACTTTCTTGGCCTACAAATTGTACCCAATTTTTAATGGAGTTTGTATTATGAGAACAACGTACGTTTTTAACCCATCAGTATGGCCCCGTTCATCAGGTAACATGGAGCAAAAATTGTCCGAAGTTAATTGAAAGAGAATGTTAGCTATTTAAGAGGTTTTAATAAAAAAGAGAAGGGTATTCAGTAAGTTGATTGCAGTTGTCCTCATGGCCAGGGGCGGACCCAGGCAAGCTTTGGGGGCTGTACCAAAATTTTGCCTCTCAAACCTAAAAGTCTAGTTTCGCCCTGCTCATGACTCAAGCCTATCAAAATTGACTTTTGGGAATGTGATGAGTATTAATGATCATATGATAACAAATTGTATGGAGATCACACTTAATTATCTATGATATATCATAACTTTTATGAAGGACCTTTTAAGGTTATAAAGGAAAAACAATGCAATTCTTTTTGATAAAATTGATATACAATTAATTCTCACAGTTTCTTTCTTTTCTTTTTTCCTCAAATTCCCACCTTCACGTGATGATCTTTCCATTTGTTAGAATATATAGAAAATATATAATATTCTTCGTATATTCTATATTTATGTTGATATCAAATATTTTCTATTTATGAGTTGATTGTAATAAAATATTGAGATTATAATCAAATTAAGAGAATTTGATTAATATACATGTATTTAGACATTACCTTATAAATATGGACCTTTGTATTATAGACAAATCAAGTTAATGAGCACAATGTAGTCTTTACGAGTATTATGAATGGTGGACGTAGGTGTTAACACTGAACCACTTGTAAAGTTTCTTGTGTGTCTTTCTCTCTCTTGCTTCTACTTATTTTGGCATTATCATTATATATATGGTTTATGTAGGGACATAAGCAGCTTTGAGTGAAGGGGCATAAGCAACTTTGAGCGAACCTAAGATTGGCTCGTATAAACTTGATTCATACTCAATTTAAATTATTAAATAAGCCGTCCATGAATACAAATTCTAACTCAAATATTAAACAAAACAAGTTTATTTTATATAAAACTCCGCTTGACTCATATATTTAACTTTCAAAACCACCGACCTTTGCATAATTTGACAAGTTGCGGTCTTAGTCTTATGTTGTCCGTACGGGTTTTTTAGGAGAAAAGAAGAATTTTACGAGATCGCCTCGGGCTTGGGACACCGTTCCATGTCTCCGACACCAAGGAGATATGCCTCTGTCAGTATTTTGTATATTAATTATTGGTTTTTGTTTTTTAATAGTAGGTTTATGCGGGGCTTTCATCAAAATGGGTAGGTATTGAGCTGCGCAGCTTTCATAAAAATGCTGTTGCTGATTCCTTATGTCCAATGTCCTTCAGGTTTTTACCGTGTGTGATCTTGTAAGATGCACGTAGGCAGTGGATATCATTAATATTTTCATTCTTATACTGATTTTATGTATCAGTATGCTCAATTTCCGATGCTCAATCTTTGAAATAAAAGATTATAAATTAATATATATTAACTACTTTAAAGTTGTGCCTAACCTATTTATAGGTATCCCTCACAAGTTTGTTCATGCTTTCAAGGTCTCTGTTTTGGTTACTATGGATTACATATGGGTGGCCAGGAATAATTTTGTGCACAAAGGGATCCCTCCCAACCCTTAGGCAACCCTCAAGCTCATCTCTCTCTCAGTGAACCAGCACTTCTTAGCATGGCATTCCATCACTGGCACCACGAAGGACTGGAACCCCCCTTCTAGGGGTTCCCTTAAAAGTAAATTTTGACGTGGCTATCAAGCCACATTTTACTGTAACAGCTGTCATTCTCAGGGACCACAATGGAGACATCCTAGCTGCTTGTTCCAAATGTCTTCCCCACATGAAGGCCAACCAAGGTGAAGTCAATGCTGCCCTTCTAGCCATGCAGCTTACCTTTCGGTACAGTAGCTCCCCTCTTATCATTAAAGGGGACTCTTTTGACTATAATCCTAGCCATCAACTCCCCCCACCTCAGCATTGAATGGGCCTTTACTCATGTCTTCACCGACATCGACTTTCAACTCCTCTCCTTCTCGGAATGGACAACTTTGAAGGTTTCAAGATGTGTCAATTTTTGTGCACACTATAGCGTCAAATGAGTCGCTTCGAAGTCTAGGGACGAAACCAAGATTTTGAATGGGGAGAGACCAAAGTATATTTTGAATGGGCTGAGAAACAAGGGAGGACTAGGACCATTCATTTTTAAGAGGTGACTAGTTATATATATTTTTTAATTTTTTTGTAACTCTTAATTTTTTTTTTAATGAAGTGGGAGGGGACCATGGCCCCTGCCGGTCCCCTACTAGTTCCGTCTCTGCTTCAAACTTAGTGTTTGGAAGCATTTCCATTCACTCTCCCATGTGGTCCCCTTTGTAATTCTCTTTTTCCGTCATTGAACCAAAAAAAAAAGAAGAAGTCGTGCATTATAGGTTATTTTTTGCCAGGGCCATGACTATTAGGCCCATGGCACTGACAATGGCCCACTTGAATGGACTTGTAATTGCCTCATTAACCATTCTTCTTGGGCCAACGTGCTACGGAATGTCAAACTTAGAACGGGGGAAAAAAAAAAAAAAAAGAAGAAAAAACAAATACGACTTGTAGCATACTAGCATTACTCTGGAAAATCTCCTTAAAATGCAAAACAGTTCCGGTTCGGGCCACCGCTGGAGCAGTTTAATCTGTTTGCACCGTATTCGGGCGGCTGCTCTAGCGATACCCGGAGGCCATGAACCACGTATGGGTTTAGTGTACCAACCAGTCTGGTCAGGAACGCACGCTGGAATAACCGTTATTTCGGTTTTCAACCCTCTCAGACGTACGGCACCTACACCAAACGGTCGCCTGAAGTCTGGTTGTTGAAGCTAAAACGCAAATCCGCAGAGCCCAACGCACCAATCCCTCACTTCTTAGTCGCACAACAATATTGAACTTTTTCAACTCTCTCTACCTTCTCTTCAAATCTTCAACCCCTCAAAACAAAATGCATTCTCTAGCTTTTCGTCACCAGCATCATCGTTATCAATCACCACACAGTTCTTATGAGACGCCCCAAACTTCCCACCAATCACTACAGACTTCCCACATCCGACCCAACTCGCCAAAATCTCCTCAACAGCGATTCTGATACACCCAGAGATGGATTCAACTATTGGGTCTTTGGGTTTCTCCGGCGGTTTATGTCCGGAAGTGTGTTTCAGTGCTTACTTTTTGCTGCTTTTAGGGTTTTGGGATTCGTAGTTTGGCTTTTTGGAGGCGTGTTTGGGATGTGTTTGTGTTTATTTCTCTTTGGAATGTGTAGATAAAATCGACGGAGGGTCACGGACGGAGGCAGAAGAGAAGGTGTACTCTTGGTTATACGCCTTGGCCCAGTCGGATAAGGACTTGGTTTTTGAGTATGTACGATCCACCGAAAGAGGTGAGAATCTTCATCTTTTTCTAATTTAATATTTTAGTTTTAGAATAGTGTGGGATGTTTGATACAATGCCAAGAGATTGGATATATTTATTTGTTGATTTAAAGCATATTTTATTTTCCTTAGAATTTTTGTAATGCTCGTTCAAATGTTGTTGTATATTAACTATAGTGAATAAGTTTAGTATCCATGGTGAGAACCATTTTAAAAGGTAATTGGAAACCTTGACCATGACAGATGGGATTTGATCCTTTATAGGACCTCATCAAATGCTCTTGTTTCACATATATATGTTGCGATGATTCCTACAGTTCTCTACCTGTTCCATTTCAAATATGAATCGATTAAAGTTGGATGCCTAGCTCCGTTGACTAACAACAGGGAGAACATGTAACCATTTGTATCATCTAAATAAACATTCCTATGAAGCTACTTGAAAGGAAGACTATCTGGCCAAATTGTAGTTATATTGGATGTTGCTAAAGGAAGCCAATGAGCATAATGGAGCATATCAATTCTTGGGTTTACGTTTGAGTTTATTTGGTAACCCCTGTAGAAATGTGTATAAGCACATTCAAACTATTTAGGAGCAGATCTAATAGACAATTGTATCTTCGTATGGAGCATCAACCATTGTCATACAAGTGTTGGCTCCATCTCTTGCATGAACGACATCTTTCTAGGATAATCCTACTACTAGTGTAAGAAATCTCAAGAATGTACATAAACAAAATGGTACCGTGCACTGCAGCGTTCCCTAGGAATATGATAAATCACAGGCAAAATGCCAGTTTCCTCTACACATGCAAGTTTCTATTGCAGACTTTATAGTTTGTACTGCAGTTACTTCCTATACTTTCCACAGGATACTGAAAAGTTTTATTTACCATTTCAAAAATATTGAATATCCACATCTGGCGGAAATAATCAATAGGTTGGTTTTTGGGGTGGATTTTTTGCTTTCTGCTGGGACATATATATCAAACTTTACGGTTTATAGTCCTGTTAGTTTAAAATGTAAGGAAGGCAATACTCAATACTAAAAAAAAAAAAAGAGTACCATTTTCTGCCAATACTCATTGTATTTCTCTGCTCTGGGACTGGATCAGGATTGTCTTCTGACGAGTTCTCTCTCTCTCTCTCTCTCTCTCTCTCTCTCTCTCCTTTTTCGTTTTTAAGAAAACAAGTGTGCAGGATGACTATCTCAAGATACAATTTCTAGGATCATGCGTTTCACCTGTAAGCAACCAGATGCACTGTTTTGAAGTACATCAATTGAAACTGGATGACTCAAAGATAAAAAGAAACCAATTAAATCATAAGTTACCGTGCTGACTATTTATACTGTGACGCAAATGCATCAAGCTACTGTTTCAGTATGTGTAACAATTTGTTAGTTCACTCACGAAATTAAAATAATTTATGTGGAGGAGTGGATCTAGACTTTTAGATGCCCAAGAACAACCCTAAGTTGCTTTTTTCTGTTAAGCATGAGAAATGCTTCAATCCAATTCAATTCCCTTAAATATATAAAAAAGTGAAATGCAAATAAAAAATAAAATAAAATGTACTTGATAAAGTAGAACCAAAGTTCTCACACTGATTGATGATGAAGGGGGATAGAAAACCACTCTCTCCAAGAACAGGGGAACAGTTCTGTAAACAAGCATAATTTCTTTTGTAATATTAAGCTCTGCATTTATGTATGGATTTTCTACCATAACTTTCTTCAGGACTAACCATTGCCAGGAAAAGAGGATGGGGGTTTCTAAGCATCTACAGTTGTTTTTTTTTTTTAAGTAGTGAAAAATCATTTTTTTTAATTTTTTCTTTTTTATTCTGTAATTATACTTTTCCTTTTCCTTTGATGAGATGACATTAGCTTTCCTTTTGCTTTTGCGCAGGCCTGAGCTTCACTGAAGCTGAGAGGAGATTGAGGGAAAATGGCCCAAATGTTCCTCTTGATTATTCTTTTCCAAGCTGGTGGCATCTTCTGTGGACTGCTTTTTTCCATCCTTTTAATATCATTCTCATTGTTTTGTCTGTGCTGTCATACATAGCCAGCGACAATCCAAATGGATGCGTCATGCTTGTATTGGTTTTTATTAGTGTTTCCCTCCGATTCTACCAGGTTCTCTTTGCTTAAATTGTTCAGTCAATAGGTACTTTGCGTATCTTTTCTCAAATGTAGTCTTTTACTAATTTTCTGCATGTTTTTCAGGAATATAGCAGTTCAAAGGCAGCCATGAAACTTTCAGAATTAGTAAGATGCCCCGTCAAAGTTCAAAGATGTGCAGGAAGAGTCATTCAGACTGAATTAATTGTTCAAGTTGACCAAAGAGATGTTGTTCCTGGTGACATTGTTATTTTTGAACCTGGGGACCTTTTTCCGGGAGATGTGAGGCTTTTATCTTCAAAACACCTTGTTGTAAGGTATGCTACCTGGAAAGCTTTCTCCTTTCTGTAGATGAGTTTTTGAGTTCTTTCATTCCATTCTTCCTTTTTCCTCTACAGCCAAAATTTTAAATCACATGATCACATCCTGCTTCTTGAACAGTCAGTCCTCACTAACAGGGGAGTCCATGGCAACAGAAAAAACAGCTGACATCAGAGAAGATCAAAGCACTCCTTTACTAGAGTTGAAGAATATTTGCTTCATGGTGTGTATGGTTATTCCTGTGGTTGTTCTATTTGTGGCGGAAGTTATAGCTTCAGTTATTCAGACAGAAATTTGAGGGGTCCCACTTCTCGAAGTTGCAAATTTGGGATTTAAGTTAATAGTATCTGCATTTTTCTTTTTGGAATTATCATGAATACATTAGGAAATATATGGGTCATGGAAAAGATTGCATTTTATAAAACACACATACAAACGGATAACAGTATTTTCTGGAATTTTTCAAAAAAGACATGTTCTTGATCTTTTCAATATTCACATGGATTTTAAATAATTAAACCATAGATGATATAATTAGGTTAAATGTATGACAAAATAATTCAATGACATTGTATGGCATCCTGAAGAAACAGAACTTTTTCAAGAGGCTGTAAATGATAATTGAAATTACACTCCATGTCAAATATAAGTTGAGTATAGGACATGGGCTTTCCCCCTATTTGGACCCATACTTGATACACAGCAGTCAAAAGCACAAACTGCACTTTCTAGACTTTTAGGCTCTATTGGGAATTTGTGAGAGAAGCAGATCATTTTTCTTGTGTGTGTGCGTATAGGATACCCCTGTTACAGTTTCCTTTCCAGGAGAAGCATTATACCGTATTGCATTGATGGAAAAAAGTCCTAACCAGAATGCTTGAGAGAGGTCTCTTTTTAATTTGTAATATGCCACCTTTTAGAATACAATCTGGATATCCCTCCTGTCATATCATCTATTGCAGATTGTTTACTACTATTGTTTTTTTTTTTCCTTCCTTTCTTAACACTATTATGATACAAATATTATCATCACAACCACTAGATATGCAACATCATTCAGCATTAGTTCCTAAAACCAGAGTGAAATAATTGAAGATGATGATCTTTCTGTGCTTCTAAGTCGTCAGTGTTTTAAATTTTTTAGTAACTATATCTGAACTGCTTTGTTTTAAGGAATCAACTGGTAGCAGGATTTTGGGGTTCATCTATTTATTTTCATTTGCTTTAGAAGATCATTATTACTGGACGTACCCGACAGAAATAAGTGGGACAAGTTGCTTTGATACGATAGAGAATTTTATTTTTAAGAAAGACCTTCTAGAATGTTTATGACCCCAAGAACCCAAAATTGAAAGTTGCTCACTAAAATTATAAACTAGGAGGACCCTAATGACAAAAGGGGATGATTTTTTTATTTTTTATTTTTTAAATGGCTGTTGGGCCTTGGCGAAGGTGGTAAGAGGTGGGGTAGGATCAGGTAACATTTATCTCTATTTTTTTCTTTAAATTTTTCTCACAAGTTTGTCTTCTCATCACGGCTCTTTCATAACTGATTGCTGATCGGTTATTACATTTGAAATACTGAGAATATAATATGGGTTCTAATCACATCTTTCAGGGAACAAATGTGGTATCAGGTAGTGGAACTGGTCTAGTAGTGTCCACTGGATCCAAGACTTACATGAGCACCATGTTTTCAGCCATGGGGAAGAAGAAACCACCAGATGACTTCGAGAATGGTGTCCGCCGCATATCTTATGTGCTTATTGCTGTTATGCTAGTAGTAGTCACCATCATAGTCATAATCGATTACTATACATGCCATGATTTGAGCGAGAGTCTGCTTTTTGGAATGTCAGTTGCAAGTGCACTCACTCCTCAAATGCTCCCCCTAATTGTTAACATAAGTCTTGCTAAAGGAGGGCTTTCTATGGCCAGAGATAGATGCATAGTCAAAAGCATAACTGCCATCCGAGACATGGGATCGATGTAAGTTACTGGAGGATATTAAATACACACATAAGTACATGACCACAGCTCCTTGGTATTCTTATACCATTGCAGGAGGGGTGTCTGATCCTGAATATCAAAAAAAAAATCTTTTGCATCTTGAATACCCTGGTTAGCACACCCCACCCCCCCCACCCCCCCNCCCCCCCCCCCCCCCACAAAAAAAAAGAGAGAAGAAAAACCACAATCTTTGAAGTCACTGAGTTTGTAGGTAGAGTGTACAAAAGCATTACCATTTTATGAAACTTAACATTGCATCTGGTTGGTTGCCTGCAATCACAGAAAAGATGAGGGAATTCTTCATAACTTACTCTTTCTTTCTTTTTTGGCTTCATTTTTGTTAAACTGGGTTGTAGAGTTTGGCTTTAATTTCTATGTCTATTACTGAAACTTTTTTTTTTTTTTTTTTAACCCTAGTTCACATTCTCAAGGATAAAAATGCTCTAACTCGTTTGATCATATTAATAGGTCTATCCAAACAATTGTATGGAGGAGGACATACTGTTCCGGTACAACGTGAACTAGGCTAACCAAGTCAGGTGTCTAGCAATTTCCATGAACTTGAAAGTGAAAATATTTACAGTTAGATGCTGAACTAGGAGAAGAGATCACCATTTTGAGTCTTAACCTGGTTCATAAACTCCTTTTTGTAATTATCAATTCATCCACATTTTCGTTTGAAACCACAACGTTTAGTCCAATTTTTCATCCATTTGTTCTGTGTTCAGGGATATCTTATGCATTGATAAAACGGGCACACTCACCATGAACCGTGCCATCATGGTTGACCATCTTGACAGCGGGGGTTTACCCAAAGAAAAGGTTCTACAGTTTGCCTTCCTTAACTCCTACTTCAAGACTGACCAGAAGTATCCTCTGGACGATGCAATTTTGGCATATGTTTATACAAATGGATACAGGTTTCAGCCATCCAAGTGGAGGAAGATAGATGAGATCCCATTTGATTTCATACGAAGAAGAGTATCTGTTATCATGGAAACAGAATCACATGCGGAAGATATAAATCTTCAATTTATCGAGCGATTCATGGTAACAAAAGGAGCATTGGAAGAAGTAATGAAAGTTTCTTCTTTCATTGAGCATGTTGATACCGGTGCAATAACAAATTTGTCTCCAGAAGACTATCAGAGGATTCTAAGTATGGCAGAAGATATAAGCAATAAGGGCTTAAGGACAATAGGAGTAGCAACAAAGAGGCTGAAACCGGTGTGTCTGGATCTCTTTTCATTCTCTCGTGTCTTTTAAAATATTTAATTTCCTCAAACAGTACTATAACGACCCAAGAAAAAGTTATTTAGTGTTTTTGTTTCTCATGTTGCAGGTGCAGCAAATCAGTGACGGAAGCATGGCCAATGATGAGACTTCTGAATCAGACATGGTGTTCCTCGGCCTGATAACATTCTTTGATCCACCCAAGGACACGGCAAAGCAAGCTTTGTGGCGGTTGGCCGAGAAGGGGGTGAAAGCGAAAGTATTAACAGGCGATTCACTCTCCCTGGCAATAAAGGTTTGCCAGGAAGTAGGCATCAAAACAACCCATGTAGTTACTGGGCCCGAGCTTGAGCTACTCGAGCAGGATTCCTTCCATGAGACCGTTAAAAGAGCAACAGTACTAGCTAGGCTCACCCCAACTCTGAAATTCCGAGTAGTCAAGTCACTGCAGACTGTTGGTAAGCATGTGGTAGGGTTTTTGGGGGATGGCGTAAATGACTCCCTCGCATTGGATGCTGCCAATGTAGGTATATCAGTTGACTCAGGGGTATCAGTTGCAAAAGACTTTGCCGACATCATCTTACTGGAGAAAGACCTCAACGTCCTTGTCGCCGGAGTTGAACACGGCCGAATTACTTTTGGGAATACTATGAAATACATAAAAATGTCAGCTATTGCCAATTTAGGAAGTATTCTTTCACTCCTACTGGCAACCCTGGTCCTTAAGTATGAGCCATTGACTCCAAGGCAGCTTCTTACACAAACCTTCTTGTATAGTGTGGGCCAAATTGCTATCCCATGGGACAAGATGGAAGAAGATTATGTCAAAACCCCAAAAAGATGGTCCAAGAAAGGCTTGCCCATGTTCCTATTATGGAACGGACCTGTGTGCACTCTTTGTGATGCAGCCACCCTCATGTTCCTTTGGATCTATTACAAGGCTATAGGTCTTACGGACATGAATTTCGTTCGTTCTGCTTGGTTTGTCGAAGGGCTTCTAATGCAGACTCTGATTATCCACTTGATCCGGACAGAGAAAATTCCCTTCATTCAGGAGGTTGCCTCATGGCCCGTGCTCTGTTCAACGGTTTTGATTTCTGCCATTGGAATCGCAATTCCTTTGACACCAGCGGGGAAAGTCATGGGATTTGTTACCCTGCCTTTATCATATTTTGGATTTATGATTGTTCTGTTTCTAGGATACTTTACAATCGGCCAGGTGGTCAAGAGACTTTACATTTTTGTTTATAAAAGATGGCTTTAGATAACAGATAACAGACTGGATTCACATGAGAACGTGCATTTGCACCAAAGAAAAAAAAAACAATACTGCTCGAGGATAGCGAAATTAGGAAGAAAATTTTCCCATGTTATTGAGCGAGTGTGTAACACATCACACATGCATGTAGCCTCCAAGTATTTACAGTATTATTTATTTATTTATTTATTGCATGCACTTTTCCATTTTGCATAACAATAAAAGAATGAGATGGTTGAGTTCCTCTTCAATTATGGTTAATGATGCAACTCAAGTGTGACTTTTCACCATAAATAATGCAGATAGAACCAGGTACAAATCAACCCGACCAACATTATACTGTTGAAAATCTGCTTGTTGGGTGAATCGCCTGCAACAACTTAGATTCAGTACCCAAGATGTGTGTGCATCTATCTGTACGTGCTCAAAACAGAAACCAGATGAGCCTAGAGTATTTACCAAGTTGGAGATAATTGTTCCTTGTGTTCCATTCAAAATCCCAGTGTTTTCTGTCATTCTTAAGTGTCCAATACGCCCATCCAAAGGATGCTGCATCATAAACCTCTAATTGGGCCTTCCCAAACTCTTGATAATCTGTCTGAGACCCATTTGTCGCACTCCACTCATTCACCCATTCCCCTGAAAGCAATCAACTTTCAAAATAATAATAATAATAATAATTCTTACCACTTGGGACCCTACTCAGGTGCCTAAATGTAGAGTTTGTAATCGAAAGAAAACTAGGGTTTCTGATTCAGAATGTTAAGAAAGACAAAACAGCAATAACTCACTTCTACATGCACAAAAAAGTTTCACTCTGTTTTTAATTGGGAGAAACTCCATTTAACCCTTTAACCCCAACCCCCTATGAAATTCCAAAATACCCTTGAATTTTTATATATATATATATATTTTTTAAAAAAAGAATTTCATAAAGTTTACAAAGGTATAATCGTCATTTTATTCTTTGACCGTTTAATTTAACCCCAAATCCTAATGGGAGGGATGAGATTGCAAAAAATCGAAAGTTTGATAAGCTAAATTGAGAGTTTTAACTCTAGAGGAGAGATTATAAAAATAATGTAAGTTTAGAGGATTAAATGAAGTTTTTCCCTTTTAATTGATTTTGGCTGCTATATATTAAGAATGAAAATTTTCATTGAAATTGATATATGAACTATAAATTGTAATCTAATACCTCGAAGTAAATTTTTCAATAAGAGATGGAATTCATATTCTAACTTACCAATAAAAACAAGTGGACCATTTGTACTGTTGAGGGCCTGTAATTGAGCTTCCCTGCTCTTGTATATGAATTGTATGTTATCCACAGTGCTCATATTAACAAAGAACGTGTCAAAGAGGTTGTAGAAATGCAAATCCACCACTATGTTGTGAGAGCCTATGTTAGTCTGATAAAGCTCCCAGGGATCTGCATTGCCAATTCTTTGGCAAATTATTACATATACTGTAGACGAGTATTTTCGAACAATTTGGTATCCTTGTTTGTAATATGAAACTAAAGTATCCAATGGAACTGTGGCTGCAGATGGTTCATTTAAGAGCTCAATTCCCAGCAATGCAGGGTGTCTTGCATACCTGAAAATGTAAAGAAGTCACCCTCCATAGAGTTAAATTTCAAATGTGCCTGAACTAATGCTTCAGGTGTCAAAAAACTAAGAGGTGAAAAAGATAAAGATTCTTCCACTGGCATTTTTAAGTGTCATTTAACAAATAATATGACAGAATATAAACCTGTGTGTGTGTATTTGAAAGAGAGAGTAAGTAGACAGAAAGAAAAGATAACATATCAAGGAACCAAGTGCAACATGGCATGGGAAGCCTTCAATGATTTCTTTGATGAGAGTGTAGTAGCTATACTTGCCACGGGGAAGGATTAGGAAGGATGCATGTTATAACGGGAAAGTTTACTCCAGGAGCAGCACGAACCTGGGTGTATCTTCTAGTTTTCAATGAAAGGATACTTGAACGTCACAATCCACAAGAGAGAGATATGCTTAATTTTCCATCAGTTCAATGACATGACTTTTGGTGAGTTCTGTTGATTCTTTTCTTTGTTGTTTCAAGAAGCTAATTGATATAAAGCTATTTTCCGATTTCACTATATAACCCTGGTTCCACCTTTTAAACATTATTTTGGTGATGAATACTTCTAAACCCACCAACATGCCCACCCGCAGGGCCCCCCTACTTTTCTCCTTTTCTTGTATGGGACACAAACACGCACAGTCGCTGCAGATCTGAAGTCCATTAACTACCCCATAAAATCATATGTTGTTTCCTAGCTACAATAGCATTTCACTCTTGATATAACTTGGCCAGCACCCTTAAACATGAGATAATAATGCAAATCATATACGTTTTTTATGCTAGCCACCAACCACCAAAACTTTGACTCTTTTGATAGATATTCTAAGTAACAAGCAAGCGGATAACTCTTAATAAGGACTGTATCATGACAATCCAAGAAATTGTCCATAATGTACCTGGAAGCTAGAAAATCAATAACATCTAGTGTTTGTGAGATGTAATCCTGAGAAGTAGGCCACCCTGTCATACCATCTCGACTAGCACTATGCTCCATCCCATTTTGGGAGCCAGGGGCCGCATGAAGGTCGATTAGGCACTTTATGTTATAGGCTCTGCACCAAAGTTTTCGGGTACAACATCAGAGGGAAATGTTAAGTTTCATAGTATCACCAATTGGAACAGAACAAGGTGAAAGCAAGACCTACTGTGCCCATGAGAATGCATTATCCAGAGCTTCTAGAGTTCCCCCAATAAATGGAACGGGAGGATCAGGATCAAAAGCAATCCACCAGCCAACTGGGATCCTAACAGTATTTATTCCATGTCTATACAGAAATTGGAAATCTTCAATAGTGATAAAACTGTTTCTGTGTCTCTGCAGTTTCAGAAGGCTGATAAATTACATAGACAAGAAGACAACACTGGAGGAATCTATAACTCTTATCAGCAAATATTATGGAGTTTTATAATGACTCAAAATTAAACTCAATTGATTGTTCTCAAGGGGCTTGCACATGGGTCATGGATATATATACTATCTTTGCAATCTATCAAAGAGGACAATATGGCAAAGATAGATTAGAATACTAAAGCATGCCAAAAATACATAACATAGTCAAGCACATATGTCAGATAAGTGCAGACCTTTGATGTGGAGATAAACACATGGCTAACATACTAGGAATCGATTGCATTAATTGCTGAACATGCAGTCAAAAGCAGTCTTCCTTAATGCTCATACTTTAGCAATGGCAAATGCAGCAACTGGCAAATGCTGTTGCTGCATTGGTAAATGATATTTTGAATATTTGAGATGTTATGATTGATCTTTTCCCTTTGTTATCACTAATATTCATTGAATTAGTTATATAAAAAAAATTCAAGAGCTAGATTCTACTCATAATATGTTTAGAGTCATTTTGTTTTCTGTTTAATATTACAATTTTGGCTTTTTGGATTCGGACATCTTATAAAATAACTAATTTTGAGAATGCCCAGATCAATTAATACAGAGGGTGCCTTTCCACCTATTACACTGGTTTAAAAAAATTTCAAGAGAAGAAACAAAGAAGTTTCAGAAAATATGGACTTACCTTAAGAACCTCTTTGGCCTCTTTGGGTCCATATCCATTTGCAAGCTGGTAATCCCCATGCAAATTATTTGCTACTATAGTCATCTCAAATGTGGCTGCATTATCATCCCATCCTGGAATCCCTGGATAATCTCCTGTGAGCTGATTTCCTATTGTAGCCTAAAAATGGAGTACATCCATTATGTTTTTATCATTAAAAAGTATAACATCCTATGAAGATGACATAATTTCAAATGCCCATCTTGGTGATCCTTAACAAAGTCTGTTTTGGCACAGTTGGTGCAAATGACATGGTTGAGAAAGGATTTGATGGCTGTAGGCCAAGTAACGCCTATTATTCAAATGATTTTTCTCACTCTTTTTATGAGCAGAACTTGACAAAATCCTGTGAATCTTCAAGAAGTACCAAACCATGCCAAACATATTGATAGAGTTGATTCATAAATTTTAGAACTATCATGAAAAATAACTGCATCATTCTTCATTCAACAGAAACTTTTGCATAATCAAGTCATTATCCAAATAATTGTCAGACCCCAAGATGTAAGATTTTGGCTACTGACTCACACAGAGGCAAAAATATGGTATGGTTGGAAATGTGCAACATTGACACTGCATCCTACCAAGAATGCCTGTACACCACTATTTCTTATAAATGCAATGCAAACAATGCGGATATTTTTATTCTTTTCCTAAAAACATGAAAGGGTGAAAAATTATACCTGCAGATAGGCCCCACTCTTGAGTTTGAAGTGAACTCTACTGTTATTCCTTTCAATGAAAAATGTTTCTGATGTCGAAGGTGATTCTGCAGTAGCAGAGACAGAGCACCCTTCTCCATCACATGTTAGAAATTGGCCTTGGGAGGTTCTAAACTGAAATTTTGATTCCGAGACTCTCCATAACTGCAATAAAAGAAAGGAGTGGGATAACTTTTTTCCATACATGGAACACTTTTTATTTCAAAATCCAAGAACATAAGCTAAAGATAATCTGCTTAGAACATCACATGAGGCTATCATGTTCATTCAGTTATACATAAAAGACAAAACATTACTTCTTAGCCTGCAAACAAACATAAAATAAAAAATAAAATAATAATAAGAAGAAGAAGAATCAGATTAATAATATTGAAGTTGAGCAAGAAACCATAATCACATGAATACAACTAGCAAGACTCTAAATAAAATAAGTACCTCAAAATTCGATAAATCCACAATCTCTTGACAGGCACATTGTTGTGATACTCCGGGGAACAGCAATCCATGGAGTTTTAACCTCCCATTCCTCAAAATAAAGAAAATAAAAGGAGAAATAAAGGGAGGAAAAAACTCCAGGGAGATCCATTTCTAACTATAGATTACTAAATAATGAAAATTCATGCAACAATACTTTCTTCTTTTTTTTTTCTTTTTTTTTCCGGTTAGCTCCAACAACTCAAACTACTAATCACTTCAAACTATTAACGTATTTAGGCAAACCGTAGGATAATATGTTCTAGTAGCATTTGGTCCTTATAGCAAATTCCAGATAGTTGGGAGAAGGATTTGTTAGCTGCCTTGATCTCACATATGACTCCATTACCAAAATGCCGCATCCAAATTTTTGGATTTTTAACCACAAAAGCAAGAAAAGTTATAGCTTACACACCGAATACCAAGAAAAGTTCCTTCACTAAGCAATACCAAATATCAAATTTTACACCAATATATCACAACAGCCAATAGAACATTACATGCACAGAACAATATGGTCAGGCATCTCACCTTAAAAGTTTCCCATGAAGATGCGATATCCCTGCTAACTGTAACATTCATACCTCCCTCGTTCTCAGCACACACATACTTCTGCAGTGTCACTGACTTAAATTGTACCTCTGTTCCATCCTACATTACCATTCCCAATAATGGGTCAGCCAAACCACTCATGAAGAAGCCAGATTATATCGAAGAATCATAGAAACAACAAAATTTGGAGAAGAAGCTCACAAGCATGTCTCCATTGGGAATGCCATCAAACAGTGAAGGCTTAATCCAACCTTCCACAACCAGCCAGCCTCCCAAGTTCACTCCTTTCACTTTAGAATCCCCACGTAACCCATCCACTTCGGACCAGAATGCAACGTAAGAAAACCATTCTCAATTTGTTCATACTTTCATCTACTAACAAATAGCATTTAATTTTCAAGAAACAACCAAAAATCCAAGGAATTGGAGGTAATAGAGCTTACCCGAGTATGCTCCAAAGAAGGTGAGCCAACAACACAGTAGAAATGCACTTCCCCATTTGCTAAAAACAAGTTCCATGAAGAATGCAAACAACCAAAGGCTTCAAGAAAGCCAAATTATAGCATCCATCTACGAGCGAAAGGACCCCAATAAAGAACGAGATATTATCCAAACCCCACGAAACCCCACATGGGAGAACGTCAGTAATTCTTTCCTTGTCGTTCAATTAATACCAGAATGAACCTTGTAAACAAGCAAGCTCAAGGTTTGCCTTTCTCAACGCAATAAAATTAAATTAATATTTTGTTGAAACCTTGTCCATGGTGAAGACAACGATAGCCATTGAAATAAGAGCAGAAGAAAAGAACAATGTTCTAGAGTGCAAAAGAACCAAAAGGGTGGCAAAAGTGTGCACATGATGTTGTGGAAACTGGAAAAGCTAAAAAAAAAAAGAACAAAAAGAAAGGGTGACTTGGATTGGGTATCTGTTCTGTTTTGAGGGGTTGGATTTTTGCTCGTTGGTTGATTGGAGAAAGGTAAGAAGGGTAAAAGGTATGCTTTAAAGGCAGGGTATAAACTGGAAAGGAGTAATCAAAGAGGCGGTGGTATACTTTAGCCTTTAGGCAGGGGATGAATCGTTAAAGGAGTGGTGGTTCCACCGCCTTATCTCCAGACTAACAGTTCTTCATGTTAATTTGTTTGGTTCTTTGTTTACTTCATGGGAAATGAGAAATTGAAGGTGTACATCAAATCATTACGGCTTTGTCAAAGAGATAATTCAATCGGATTGGCTAAGAAGTATGATTTATGAAGTGGAGATTAATAGTTTGAATCATCGTTTTTCTCTTTTATGAACATGTTAAAAAAAAAAAAAAAAATCATTACACCTTTGTTTGGTTCTTTATTCAACTCATTACAATGATGAATAAGGTGTTTTTTTTTTTTTTGAAAGATGAATAAGGTATTCTTAATTATATATTATTTATTTTATGGTTACAATCTATAGTTTATAGATCTAAAAATGTACATAAAATTAATACTGACACATCTATTAAAAAATTTAAAATAATATAACATCATATATATACTGTTAAGTAGATAATATATTTTTCATTTGAAAATAAGAGAATCTTTATCCAGAAATTAATACTACCACCATTGAAGAAAAAAGGTACACATAATGAAGGTATTAAATATGTGACGATACGGCATCGTTGGTTTTGTTATTTTTACCAATATGTATCAATTTGATTTATACGCATAATTAATATAACTTTTTAAAAGTCATGGGAATAAAAGAATAATGATAAATACGTTCAATTTAATAAATTGGATGGTTTTTTCTTTAAAAAAAAAATTAAAAAGGATGGTTTAAAATAAAATTTTGTTCTAAGAATAATTTTAAGCTTAACCAAATGTGAGTAAATTATGTTTTTTTTAGATTTTATAGAGCCTTGGCAAGCAGCTTCAACTTGGGCTTTGACAAGATGGGCCGCATGGAGTAGATCTCACTCGCTCTTGGGCCTTCAGCTTGTGTGCAAGTTCTTTGGACATGAAATTTAACATAACAAAGATTGGTACAAGGGGATCGGATAGCCTTCATCTTGCTATAAAACTGTCTCAATATATATATATATATATATATATATATTAGCTAGGGCTT
Source organism: Carpinus fangiana (assembly GCA_006937295.1). Taxonomy (NCBI): domain Eukaryota; kingdom Viridiplantae; phylum Streptophyta; class Magnoliopsida; order Fagales; family Betulaceae; genus Carpinus; species Carpinus fangiana. The sequence goes on from CM017321.1 coordinate 59,849,196, forward strand.
TAAGTGAATTTGTTCCTTCGGAATCGATTTGTATAAGCTGGATTTGAACTCAGTTAAATATTTAATATATAATCATTCATTAACATAAAATTAAGCTCAATTATTAATGTTTGTAAACATATTTTTTTATTTTTTATTTTTAATGACGATAAACAGGTACACAATGAAATTAAGCAAAATTTATAAATAATTATCGATCCATCTCGATCTCTCAAAGCTAGCTTGTACTTTAGTTTAGATGCAAGGTATCCATCAGAGCCATCAGCGGATGGGACAAACGTACACATGACAAGGATGACAATCAAACGTAAAATATCAAAGATATTTTGAAAGTGTTCATCAATCCGATTTTGGAAGTTAAAGGGTATAGGCAACACAAATGACCTACTTCAATTCAACGTACGGGTCCCAAATCCTACAATGAAGTCTTCTTAATTGGCCCTAGCTAGCTCTTTTTTTTTTTTTTTGTCTATTAATTATTATTTTCATGCAAATGTTTTTTAATTTCTTCAAAAGATTCCCGGCCAATTTACCTTTTTTTTTTTTTTTTTTTGCAACCATTTAGGTCACGATTGTCTTGTATAATTTTTTTTTATTTTAGAATAACTGTACTTCAGTCGGTGTGTAAATGAGGTTTTCTTGCTCCTCAATCACAAGCTCACACCTCACATAAAAGAAAAAACAAAATGCACAAAACTATCCTACATCCTAAAACACTAGATTTTTCCTTATTTCTTCTTCTTCCTTCCATTTCTTCTTCTCTCCCATTTCTTCCTTCTTGCCGACAACCTCTCTCATTCTTCTTATTCCTTCTTCCTTCTTCTTGTCATTTAACAGAGAAAGAGAGATGGTTTGGGAGAAAGAAAGAAGACCCACGGTGCAGAGCAGACCCACGGCCGGCCTGGATCTAGCCGGCCACCGAGACCCATGGTTGGGTCTCGCCGGCGTTTTTCTTTGGTTTTTCCTTCCGGTGGGTTTGGTTTTTTCTTTGGTTTTTCCTTCCGGATCTCTCTCCCCCTAATCGTTGGGGTGGATTGAGGCCACCCCCAGTGGCCAGATCTTTTTTTTTTGTTGTTTGCCGGAAAAGTGGCCGGAGGTGGGCGGTGGGTGGTGGTGTTTGTTCGCTGGAGGTGGGCGGTGGGTGGCAGCGTCTGGGCGATTGATCATTTATTTGGTTGCTTGATTAGTTGATTGGGTGTTTTGATCTCATTTTAAATTTGTGCATTTTTCTTAAAAGGCTGAGGTGTCAATTTATAAGTGGTGGGCAAAAAACCCCACCTTTATGCCATGACCGTATGGCAGCAACTCTTTTTTTTTTTTTTTTTTTTAGTAATTTTGATGTTGGAATCGCTAATAATTCAAACAAATATAATTAGAGAGTTAATAATATTAGATATACTTACCCACGTAAGTTTGGGCCGCTTACCCATTGTTTAATTTGACAGGTATCGATCAACATTTTTATATATGAATTGTTCAAATTATTAATAATACAGACAACAAATTAGTAGAACTCAAATCCGATGGTTGAGCTTTCTCTTTTTCGTGCCATAATATATAAACCTAATCCATCAAAGGAAAAACCCCAAGGAAAGGAAAAGATGTTGTCCCATCGCTCTCGGGGAAAAGAGACGAGGGAAACAAAATCTTTCTGTTCTTATACCTCTTTCGCGTATATATGAAATTTTAATCATTGCGCGCTTCCCTCCAAATCATTCAACAAATACAGAATCAATTAAGGACAATAAACAAATAATTGTATGCATGCTTATCGAATCTATTTTCAATTTAACTTTTTCTTTATATATATATATATATATTTGTTGATACAATATGAAATTTTTAAAATAAAATAGAAAAATATACCCACCTACTTACTTGTCTCAACCAGCAAGAGTAGGTATGTTCCCCACGCAACTACAAAAAGCCCTTGATTTTTTTTTAATAAATGTTAATCCAAAAGTAGATTAACACTAACAGAATAAAATACTTTATGAGATATTAGTGTGACATATAACATTACTTATTTAAGTATATATAAGTATTATAACACGAACAAAAATCCAATAATTTGACTTTCAAATTAAGTTGGGAAAAGTAAATATAACATCGATGCTTAATTTGTCCACTATATATATATAGCGGTCGAATTGAACTACTGTGGTCTATTTTGCAAATTCCATATAAATAGTTGCACGAATACTACAGTAGAACCAGCGATTTTAATTTTTTATTATTATTTGTTTTTCATTTTTGTTGTGTACTTAAAAGTAAAACCATCTAATTAGTTGGCCGGATTGAACCGACTAGATCTGCAGACATGTCGGATTGGAGGTCAAACAAAAGTTAAGGGTACTCGACGGAAGATTTCCCTAGATCGATCGATGCTTGTCCAAGGGAGCTAAACAAACAACTGGTCCCAAACATAAAATGGCCGGGAACTGGAAGGATAAAGAAAAGGCAGAACAAATATTTAAAGTCATATATATATATATATATCCGATAATTCAGGAAAACTAACTTGGGTTTTCAAAAAAAGAAAATAATAATAATAAAAAAATTATTGGGTTTTGATCACGTACCTTTAAAATTAATAATCACCCATTTTGGCAACTTTTTCATCCAAATTGTTGAGTTCCTGCTGTTATTTTTTATTTTTTTTACATATCTACACAAGGAAAGAGGAGAGAAGATTTGAACTTGTGACCTCCGCTTCATTAGGTGTAATTCCTACTATTATGTTATGGCAACAATTAAGCTGCTTAATTAGTCACCAACTACCACGTAATAAAGTGATGAACATGTAAGCGCCTGATATCTATAATTTATATAAAATTTTGATTATATATATTCAACCACAAATTAAACAAGGAAGAGATCGAGAAAAGCAAGTGGGAGGGGTGGAGTCCGCACCGGCCTCCACCTTTCCATAACATATGGGTGGAAAGCAAACAGGAGGCCAGGGATCGAGTGGAGCTGCAACTCGACCCACCGGCCATATTCTTTTTTTTGGGTGGTGGGGGGGCGCGGGGTTGGTCTGCCCGCTTCTAACATGTGGCATGATCACATCGCTAGCTTACTATTTTTTATATATATATAAAATATAGAAGGGAGATTTGTCCCATGACGTCTTCACGTACAGTGGCATAATTGTCGGAATTTGATGAAAGCAGCATCCCCGGCCTTCATCTCGACATCTATCTGTACGTTTTTTGTTTTGAGATCAAAGACACCGACAAATTAAGAAGATTCTCTCTCTCTCTCTCTCTCTCTCAAAACTATTGTTCAATTGCAAACATCTATACATCAATACATGGACTCGACTCTAGAGAGAGATCTGTTGATACGTTACAGAAATTGAGTGATCGATTGAGAGTAGGTCAGCATTTTATTTTATTTTATTTAAAAAAAAATCATGCTAATTAATCATCAATTATTTTAAAAGCTTCAACGAATAGAAATAAATTGATTTAATCCGTAAAGGATAAGGGAGATAGATTCACCTCAAGCAAATTTAAAACATAATTTATTTATTTTTTTGAAAGAAAAAAAAAAAAAAAATGAAACCATAAACATAGTGGCTCAGGGTTCGAACCACAAGATTAACATTGGTTATTTTAGAACTACTGTTTGTCCATTGCCTTAAGCAATTGGGATCCTGGTCTCTAGCTTGATGAGGGAACGCTAGCTTGTAGCCTCCTTGTTGTCTAGTTCCTTCATATTAATGCAGCTGCTATGATCAAGCTAAAGTAGGATTCTACTACCATTGGTTAAAAGACTTAAGAACATGCAACAAAAACAGCTAAAAGGTTATTTTGGATAGTTAATTATATATAAAAATATTAAAAAAAAAAAAAAAATCACCTATCTAGCCATTTTGGCTAAAGATTTGATTAGCTACTATAATGCTCAATAAATTTGCCAAGCACAGTAACTTAACAATGCATAAGCTAAATTATTGAAAAAAATCAATTTGTATCTCTCTCTTATGTGGGAATAGTGAAATTAGATAAAGAAATAATATTTAAAGGGAATTAGTGAAAATGAATAACTAACATTGAGTCGGATGTAATTGTTTTGAAAAATTTGATATTTAAAATAGAAAAAAGTATTAATTAGCTAAATTTTAATTAAATATTTGTTGAGGTAGATTTGAATGCTAATATAATGAATTTGAAACTTCTAACAAAAGGTTTTCTCGCTGGAGATGTTGTTAAAATTATTGCAAATATTGCCAAATAGAAAAATAAGAAAAAGGAAATACAATGAATCGATTGAGGTACACAGAATCTAAGGTTGCCATATTTGCCATATAACATATATAATAAGCCACCTTAATTAGCAATTATTTATTAGACAAAGTGTTCGAACCACCATTCATATTATTCTCCCTCAACAATTGTCGGCACGTACGTACCCTACGTGGCAGCTACCACATCTACCAATTAGAAGTATAAATTAAATCAATATTTTAATTAGCGAGTTAGCTAGCTAGTACTCATTGCACATACATAACCCTACTTAAAAAGTAAGTGACGAATCAATATTTTACTCTATATATATATATGCATGCATGAAGGTAGGTGTGATATCATCGAAAATGTATATATGTAAATCCTTAATTAACGACAAAATCCAGATGAATTAATAGCATGACAATGATATGTATGTATAATTCTATATCATGACATCATGTGCATTTGTTGCATTGAAAATGGTTGGTGCATGAGGCATGGAAGCGTGTGCGTGGCATAACCTTTCTATGGGCGTCGGGACTCATGGTTTTGTAAAGCTAGGGTTCAAGCTAGCTAACAGTAATCATCAGTATAAATTTTCCAATGATTAGCCGTGAATCTTAATAAGCACCTTCTCAGGGTGGAAAATAGTCGGCCGGGAAGAGACAAAGTCCGACGTAGACGTTAGGGGCCGCCAGTCTACGTTCCAGAGTCCACGTTAACGGAACGGACGTCTAAACTAGTAGCAATCAATACAACTTTTTGGTTCAAAAACCGTGAAAAATGATCAATTAGACGAAGACTGACATAGACATTAAGGGTCTGTGTTCGTGCTCCCATCAACAAGAACAATGTTTAGGTCGCCAAAAAATGTTTCAATTCGCCAAATAATGACAATACTCCGTCTTCATCAACATTCACGTTAACCATCAAGAAACACGTGAAATACATTGATAATCTAACAACTACTTAATTATCTGGAAGAGGACTATATTATATATGAAAGTAGCAGTGGCAAATATATCTCGATCATTTCTGCAGCACGCCTGACACCTCCCTTAATTTGAACGTAATTAGCCTCCATCCCAAATGAGCACAAATTCTGTGTTACTTAGTCGCATATATAGCTAGTCAATATTTTGTTCACCAATTCATAGATTAGCGCGTGACTAAATTAATTAGCTTCAAACTCCTTCAAACGTACACGACCAAGAAATATTTGATAGTCCAGCTAATTAATCGATCAAAATACTAAATTAAGGAATCTAAATGTATATATATAGCTGAAATATTGGAAAAGTTCCCGTGACACCCAAATGTAGATCCAGTATATTCCATTACCATATATATATATATATATACAAGATTTAAGATGAGATATAATTATACACGCACACCAGTACTCAAAGCCAATTGAAGAAGGTGTGATTAAAAAAATATCGTGATCAACATGTTCAAGTACATCGTATGCTGGCGTAGGATCTGATATGCTACAGTAAGTTTGATTAGAATCTAATTTAGGAGATAAAATAATCACTTAAAATATAGGGAAAGATGGTATATAATGAGCTGCTTCCCCTAAGAAAAGTCTTTTTGTGTGGGGGCAAAAACATGAAAGTCTTGAGAAATCAACTTATGCGTAAAAGTTGAAGATCAGTAGGCCCCAAGTACAGGTCCCCTTTTTTCCATTTAATCACTGACAAAACTACCTTTCAAGTTTCAATCGACTCAACGAAGCCAAGAGTTTCTCATTTGTCATGATAAGTGCAATGTTCTTATGAATAAACATTAATTATTTGCAAATCAATCCAAAACCAACACAAACGTTTATCCAAAGGCACTAATGCATGCAAACGCAAGCAGACACACACACACTGACACAGAGAGAGAGAGAGAGAGAGAGGAATGTTTTATCGAAACGGGAGTTGGGTGTGGAAGGCTGAAGTATTATAATATTTTTAAAAAAAGAAAAAAAAAAGTGATAAAAAAGAGGAGATGTTTTTGGGGGTTGAACACAAATCAGAGAAGAGTACGCATATTCATTCAGTCATCGGTGAGGGCGTTGCTTTCCATGATTGCAGAATCTGCCCCCCTTTGTTTGTGCGGTCACTCACATGCTCCCCTAGCTCGCATGCATACAAACATACACATTTGCTCTCTCTCTCTCTCTCTTTCTCTCTCTCTCTCTCTGTGTCTCCCTGCGCCACGTGCATGCTCGCATACGCACATTGCTCTTAAATCTTAATTTAACTACCGATCATCTGTTGTTATGACCAAATCAACTACTGATGCTCCTCGTAAACGTGCGTTATTTAGAATAATTACTAGAATTCACGAGGTGCCACAAGCAAGCGGGTAGGTTAAAGTTACACTTCACAACACTTTAATTCGTCAACATCATATTATATATATAAGTTGTTTTTTGTACTAAGGGCTGTTATTAATTTGCATAATCCTTTTCTATATCTCTCATCTTATTGTCATTAATTTTAAATTGAAGTTAACGAATATTATACTTAAATATAAGAGAATCTTCACTTACCTCTAGCTATATGAGTTTAATAATATTAGGTTTTTTTTTTTTTTTTTTACAAAGGGATTTAAACTAATGACCTCCACTTCATAAAACGTGATCCACAGCCGATTGAACTACTCATTGGGAGCGGTTTTATAATATTAGTTTCAAATGTTCAAAAGTTGTAACATGGATATCTCACATTTTAGCCTCTTTTTTTTTTTTTTAATTTCACCCATCTTTTAAAAATCTTAACGAAATATGTCACAATAACTAAATTCTCTTACTTTTAAAAAAAATTCCCTCGTGACTTACCACCACCTCGTGGGCCTGGTTTAGGTTTTGAAGAATATTACACATTCCAAATTTGTTTTCCAAAAATTGGTTCCCAAATGATGTGTCACAATCTCATAAGATTTATTATTTTGGAAAGTGTGTCACCAACTCATGAGATGGTGACACATCATTTTGTTTTGGAATGTATAGCATTTCTCTTAGGTTTTTCTTTCACCTTATTTTACCTTTTTCATTTTTAATTAAGGGTAAATTTGTATTTTTATAAAATTTTGAATATAAGAGATTTCATATCTTTGCCATTTCGGTTAGGATAATGTTAGACATCTCAAGGGATTCTTCCCAAAATACTTCTCAAATGATGTGGCAAGCATTTTTTTTCTTAAAAAATTCTCATTCTCTTTCCTTTGTCTCCCACTCCTTCCCAAAATAGTGCTTTCCATATCATTTGGGAAGGATTTTGGGAAGGGTCTTGCTAGAATGCAATAAAAAAAATTCATTTTTTCCCCATAAATGCTGAGGTGGCAAGCCCACTTACTAATATTTTATTATTTTTTAAAAATAAATTTAAATAAAAATAAAAATAAAGAAAAATAAAAAATAAATAAAAAATAAAAACCTTAAAAAAATGTAAGGGGTGGCCAGCCACCCCTTCTATTTTTGTTTTAACTTTTTTATTTATTTTCCTTTATTTTGATTTTGATTTAAATTTATTTTTAAAACAAATAATAAAATAAATCTCTTATACACATCTTAATTCCTACTGAAAGGGGAAAATATGGAGATTTGCTTGCAAAGAAGCATTTCTCTTTTGGGAAAATTTTTGGGACACCCAGCAGCCCTCTTTGGGTTAACACAAAACCCTAACGGTAAAGATAAAATTACCTCCCTCCTAACTTTAGATAATTGAAGTTAACATTGCAAATCCTTTGACACAAAAGATGATAAGTAAAGTTTTGTCTAAAATCTAATATTGTAAAAACAAATAACAGCTATGCAACAAATCACGTGTGGAAAGTCTACAAATACCACTGTATATGTAATTATATAATTATTTTACATAACTATTTTCTAATGAAGTATATATATATATAGCTCTTTCTAGTGAATAATACTTGGTTAATTTACACGCTAATAATTGGGCGTAATCCACAATCATTGTTTTCTTATGAATTAATAATAATAAAAAGGAGAGTCCCCGTTTCTCCCCTCACACACACGTACAATCCCCTGTGCAATTAATTTGTCTATAAAATACGTGGCTGGATCAACTGGGGTCATGGTGCATAAATTATTAGATTGAATGATGCCTTTAAAATTGAAGAGAGGTTAAACTTCACAGTGGAGAGAACCAAAAGTTCTAGCTTCCTGGTTTTCCCAGTTATTTGTTGGGAACTTGGGAGTTTGGTTTAATGGTAGCCAGCCCTTCCAAGGAGTTTTGAGTTTTGAAAAAAAAAACCCCTAGCCCTTGACTTTGTATTTGATCAGATAATGGCTCTCGAACTCGAAGCTTTGGTGTTTCAACAGGGCCCCTACAGTTATGGCTGCAGCGATATCTATGTATTAGGAGGAGGTGGGAGCTATTGCCTTGGTCTTGAAGAAGACAAAGTCTGCTTTGAAATACCTAACAACTATAATTTAGAATCTTCTTCATCTTCATTAATGGTGCAAGCTGCTAGTGTGAAGGAGCGGGGCACCAGTACCACCACTAATATTGGGTTGTTGGGTCAAGGACTAATTTCTTCGGTGGAAGCTCCAGCAGCGACGATGGGAAGGCTAAAAAGACGGCGCACCAGAAGCACCAAGAACAAGGAAGAAAAGGAGAATCAGAGAATGACTCACATTGCTGTGGAACGCAATAGAAGGAAGCAAATGAACGACTATCTCGCCGTGCTTAGGTCTATGATGCCTCCTTCTTATGTGCAAAAGGTACTCTTTCTAGCTATTTCGTTCAATTCTTTAATTAAATAATTGATTGGGCGCAACCATTTTCAAACAACTTTTAATTTGGTATATATTTTATATATATTCAAATATCATATATATGTAAAAGATGAAAAAAAACAAAAAAAAAAGAAAACAAAGCATTTTGAAATTACTTATCCTAGCTAGGAGAATGTTTGTCTTCTATACTTGATCTCTCTGCCTCTCTCTCTGTCTCACAAACACACACATTTGATTGAGTAGGGGGACCAAGCATCCATCATAGGGGGAGCCCTTAATTTTGTGAAGGAGCTTGAGCAACTCCTCCAATGCCTGGAAGCCCAGAAGAGAAGCAAGCAACCACCTGCAGCCGGCAGTTTGTCCTCCTCTGTCCTCTCCGGTTTCCTTACCTTCCCTCAGTACTCCGCCGAGAAGAATTCAGGCATTGCAGACATTGAAGTGACAATGGTGGAACGCCATGCCAATATCAAAGTAGTATCAAGAAAACATCCAAAACAGCTCTTGGAAATGGTGGCCAGGTTGCACTCCTTGCACCTTGTCGTCCTTCACCTCAATGTCACAACCGTTGATAATATGGTCCTTTACTCTTTCTGTGTCAAGGTTAGTTGAAGTATCTAAACTTTTCACATATTTATTATATTTGTTCAAGATTTAAAACCCACGATTAAATATATATGGAATTGTTCTTATTAATTGATTTGATACAGGTTGAAGATGATTCTCAGCTAACCTCAGTGAATGAGATTGCAGCTGCTGTGAAGGAGATGGTTGGCAGGATCCAACTGGAAGCAGCTCAATTAATTACTTGAATTCTAATATGTACTTGGCCAAGTGCTTTATGCTTCATGCATATCTCAGCAATTTAATTAAACCATATTGTGCAGTGCAGGCAACGTTCAATTGCCATACTCTGTAATTTGTAAATATAATTAATGTAGCGTATTGGACCCTAATTATGCTGTTAATGACTCACTTTTAACAATTTTTTTTCGGTGTGGGTATCCAAGGTCCTTGGATACCCACTCGCGCTAGACAGTTAGCCAATCAATCTTCAGCATGGGTCAGCTCTTGATAGAGAAATTAGGACTATTAAATAGATGAGTGAAATAATAATAATAATAATAATTACAGCAAATTTGTTCAAATTTCAATTCTTGTTTTTATATTAAATGTTTATAATTACTAATTACTGAGTTATTAAAAATAAAGATTGATGTCCAAATTTTGAGTAAAGAAGATGTTGATCTCTCACTTCCCGGCTTCTTCTTCTTCTTCTTCTTCTTCTTCTTCTTTTCTTTTTTTTTTCACCACGGTTTGATTGCCAACAATAACAAATATAAATTTTGGTATAAATATATTTGAGAATGAAAATTGAAAACTGTAGGGTGATACTTTTTGTGATTGGAATTGTGAAATAAACTACAAACTTTTCGGGAGGACCCTTCAACGGTCGGTAATCTCTCCATGATTGCCTTTTAGAATTACATACGTAGATGACTAACACAACTCAAGCACTCAAGGTGATTACATTTAAACTTTCCCGGTTGCGTGTTGCATTTGGCTACAAACTTTTCGGGAGGACCCCTCAATGGTCGGTAATCTCTTCATGATTGCCTTTTAGAATTACATACGTAGATGACTTACACAACTCAAGCACTCAAGGTGATTACGTTTAAACTTTTCCGGTTGCGTGATGCATTTGGCAAACCTTCTGCAGAAACTTCCAAGAAAATCCAAATTTATTCTCTAATTTGATCAACTTTCTATTAAGTATTTCTTTATCTTCCTTTAGCATGGATTTCCCAAATGCCAATGAATAGAAGATGAAAAAACATGATACAACTTGTAGAAAATATTTCATATTAGAAGCCGCTAATCAACTTATTAAGTGAAGATTTCATTTGTTTTAATAAAAATCTGGCTGCAGGATCAAGTACAAGGAGGAGGGATTAAGGGATGAGGTATGAGAAGAAAAAGTGAAACATTATTAGCTTCTACCATTGTTTGCAGAAGGAAGCTTTATACATAAATTATATAGGACAATGCCATCGTCTTTATAAAAGTTCCAAGATCCACCTGAAAAAAGCCAATATCAAGGAGATTCGGTTCTCACAAGTCCGAAGCAAGTACAACGAAGAGCTATAAAGTTCAAAAGAAAATCTATAAAGGCAGGCATAAAGAGCTACCTATTGGGTGAAGTACAACTGTACAAGGCACGGCTGCCATGAACAGCTCTGGAAGATTTAAAGCTTTCTAAGTTTCAGTTGAGGCATATATATATATATATACATGGCATAGATATCTGCACCAAAGCACTTGGAAATTGGAATGGATATCAATAATAGATGCAGATGGGTGCATGTGGAAATACTAACACACAGACACACATGTTATTTTGTCCGGACTTTAAGCAGCCCTTGACGATGGTCAATGACTTTCTCCCAGGACCCAGATCATGCAGATATTCCAGTGCACCTTAAAGACTTTCGGTTAAAACTATGTTAAGACTAAAGAATGGCTGATCCTTGATTAATCACAATTAACGTTTAAGGAGGGCAGGCGAGAAGACGCACGGGAGAGAGACTCACCAAACCAAGGAAAGAGCTTAAACAGAGGATCCCTACTTGATAAGAAACAGAAGAGGAACTTCACCCCCAACAATGCAAAGACTTTCCTGCTTGGGAAACAAAGAACAAAGTGTTCAATAGAGGAGGGTGATAAATACCACATTCCAAGGCCAAAGCCTAAAGGGATACACAAGTTGTCAGTATGTATAGCAGATGGCCCGAGATCAGATTTTCATTAATTATCTAAATTGAGTTACAATATATCTATTCCAGACAACAGAAATGGAAGAATAGTTGTTATCAACTAAAACAACATCGAGGTGGACTAACCAAAATTTCAAACAAAGTTACAAAAATTTCATTGGCATTGGCCCCCAAGAAAAAAGCCTATCCCATCCACTTTTCCGCTTGGAAGGCCCAAACAAAGACGATTTCCTTGCAGTATGGAGACGTATCATCAACATCACCAATGACCAAAATTAACTCCCAAAACTCGATTCTCAGAATCTTTCAACATTAACCCCTATATCCCGAAGCTTGAACCTGAAGATTTTGGTTGTCTTCTAATAGACGGTCATATTCAAGAAGTAGATCTGCAGCTTGTTTTTGAAGGGCAGCAACGTGGCATTCAGCAATTTCAACCCTCTTATCTTTCTCATCAGATTCTTTCTTCAGCTTTTTCAAATTCTCCGATAGAGTCACAATTTCTTCTTGCAGCAGCTTTAACTCCTTGGAAGCCTTCTCCTCTTTTTCTTTCAGCTGCGTCTTTTCTTTCCGAAGCCTTTCAACTTCCTCTTTTGAAGCTCCCACACTACTTCTCGACCCAATAAGCTTTTGTAGATAATGGTGCAAACGGTCGATAATGAATCCAAGAAATAGGGTAAATCCTGCAAAATCAAGTTCAGGCTTTCAGAATACAAAGGTGGAAACTTTTTTGTAAATAAAATTAACGCAGACTATATAATTAGCTGATGGTTCAGATATCTCCATTGTTCTGCCAACAATCAAAATGCACCACATCAATATAAGACAAGCATTGCTTGTTAATGCTTGTCAGTTGATGAAGGAAAGCATCAACCTAAATGGTTGCTGTATTTTGGTAAACTAAGAGCAGAGTGCTCCGAAACATGATGTGCCACTCTCTAATCGGTAAGTGGACACTACCAGACTACCAGAGAAGTTCAAATTGGAGAACAGCACTCAGAACCATGAGCAGTGACTTCTAACCAAAATTTACTACTATTAAGAAATTACATTAAAGATGTAATGAAGCTGTATTATTCGTTCACTTAGTCTAGGGATAAAGTATTCTGCATCATTCAACCAAGATAAACAAAAGGTATTTAAACCTCATGTAACTTGAGGAGGCCAATCAAGTGAAAAAGTAAGCAGTAGATAAAGTCGCTTCACTGAAACTGCTAGTTTCATAAAGCCAACCAATAGTTAGCATGAACATAAGCCACCAATTCAATTTGTTGTTAATATAAGCATATCCTTGTATAGGTGGACACCTGATTTAAGTCCTCACATGAGTAGTGAGACTAGTACCTCCTTATCTAGCTTACATAATATCAGAATATCAATCAAAAAGTCCCAACAAGCTCCTACTTTTTCACTATACATATATTTGAGATCATTAAATATTTGAATTAGAAATTTCAGCCCTTTGAATCATCTCTCTAACGCCACCAATGTTGCATTCGTCTGATATTGGAATCAAACGATATGACAGTTTCACTCCAACTGGTCTACTTGGTTTCATGATTATCAATTTGCTGGACTGCATGAAGCCATTTTGAAACTGGTCAGCATCAGTGTCCTAGTGTAAGGTGTCCTAAATCTAGAACATTGTATTTGCTCCTATAAATACTAGTGTAAGAATGAGATGTGTTTGAATTTTGGTGAAATAGACTAATTTTAACAATGAATTACAGACTTTATGGGTTGAAGTTGGTTAAAGAATTCAACTAGAAATAACTTGGACAAAGGAAGGCAATATACCTAATTTCATACAAATCATGTTACAGAGTTCCAGTCCCTTCACAAAATGAAATTATTGCTACTATCATTTTTAATCACAATAAGAGACTTTGATATCTGATGCGACAACAATTATTGCCATACTTCATCCTTTCTTCGTTTCTTTTCTATTCTCAATCCTACCAAAAGTGAAGATTACCTGAACATTAACTTTGTCGAGAAATTTTCAACACAGTCAACCGCATAACCAAACTGAAAACTATATGCTTATGCTTTTACCATACCACATCAATTGAAAGAACCAGGTGAAACAGACCATTCTTTTCAGCCAATCTCAAGCCACAAAATACTCTCACAACCAAACAATCTATCAATATATTTGTATAATCATCAAACCACGTATTTTCCAAAAAAGCATTCAAAACCTTTGTGATACGTTCATGAGGGGCAAAACCACTATGTGATAAAGGGATAACACATGAACAATTTACAGGATTTGGGCAAGGATATTCAAAATTACTCAGAAAAACTATATTTCTTCGACAAGAAAACTCAGCAGCAAAGGCATTGGACAAGTCACTGCCAATGGGATTCTTTACTACAATTCTAGATGTGTAATTGGGACATTACTTCTCCAAACCTCTACAAGTTTCTATTTTTTCGTTGGGGTGGAGGACTTCTTTCTTTTTCTCTCTTAAGAAAATAAGTCTTGATGCTAATGAGTGAACAACCTGTAATTTAGCATGGCATACACTACTCAAATAAATTGTGCTAGGGTTATATCATGTTTGCTTACAATTTTTTATGCATTTTAGATATAAATAAAACTACAAACAGGACAAATGTCCTCAATCCGAAGGTTAATGATCATGCTTATGAGCTTATCTCAGCTTTCTGCAAAACACCACCTCCTCCAGTTTAAAGGGGCACAGGTATCTTGGATCAATGGCACCTATATGTTTTGCCAAGCCTATTCCATCAGGGGCCACATGAATGTTAAAATTTCATGTCATTCCTCATTATCTCAGCCCACATCAGATTTATCACAGAGCTGTGCTCTTATCATATTTCAACCATTTTATCAAAATAGTTCAAACATATTATATAATTTTCCTAGATCACTAATTCAGTAACAATTGGGAGGCATAATCTGAAAATAAAATGAAATTCAAATGCTTCATTTTAAAAAGGGACCTGGGTGAGGGGTACTTTTCTTCATGCTATCATTACTTTTCTATCCATTAGTAAACCTCAGTCAACCGCTTCTCTCACTATTTTCTAGAGAGAGAAGTTCTTCTATCTCTCTTAGTATAGATTCCCCCCTTCTCCTAGTGAGTCCTCCACTCCCCTGTGAGTGGTTCAAGGGAGGAGGCAGGACCCTCCTCTCTCTCACCTCCCTCCTCATTCTGCCTTCTCCCTCCCCTTCCCTTTCTCCCTTGTCCTTCTTCTTTCCCTTTTTAGAAGTTATATCTACTGTGCACCCTCTGTCTCTACCCACTGCCACCATCGTCCCCCACACCCTCCACCAACCACACGTGCATCCTGCATGTCCCGTCACAAGTGGATCTCATGCGCCACTCACTCGAATGGTAGATTTTTTTGCCTCCTCCCTCCCCTTCTCTTTCTCCTTTATTTTTCTTTTCCTTTCTTTCCGTTTCTGAAAGTTAGATCTACCACCGCCGCCATCAGTCCCTTCTTTGTACCCCACCACTCACCGCACATGCATCTTACGTAACTTCCGGTCTGTAACAGATCTAGTGGGTTATTTGGGTTGTGTAATCAGTTTAGTAGGATTAGTGGGCTTTCTGTGATTGCTTAATTTTAATGAGCCATTTACTTTGTAATTCTGTTAGTGTGTTCAGCTTTGTTGTAACTCAGTTACTTGCATAAATACATTGAGGAAAATTAATGAAATCAGGCAGAAAGTATTGTCTTGGAATTCTTCTCTCTATTTTCTTGGAGGTAGAATGCCTCAAAACAAGTCAATTTCCTCACCTAATTCATTCATCAAATTATCAGATTCTCTAATTCACATCTCATTTCATCCCAATTACATCAGCAAGATCACAATTTGATCTACATCTCACCATTTCAATATAATTCATCAATCAAATTACATAAGAAACCCACCTTGTGCATTTTCAATTGGTCTCCCATTGTTTCTTCCATTCGGATCAAGAATGGAAAAGACTCTCTTATGTAACCTTTTCCCCTTATCCAAAAGAAAATCAGAAACTCTAAAAAACAAATTAAACAATTAAACCGTCATGTGAGGCTCTCATGCGCTACCCACTTGGGTGGTATACTTTTCGCTTCCTCTCTCCCTCTTCTTCTATTTCTTTGCTTTCCCTTTTTTCCATTTTGCAAAGCCAAATCTACACACTCCACCCATGCACTCCCCATCGCCACCATCGACCCCTTCTCTAATCCTAACGCACTCCTCACACAGAGTGTTCATCCCACGCGTTGCCCACCTGAGAGGTAGAATGTTTTGCTCTCATATACATCCCCTCTCTCCACCTTCTTCTCTACCTCTCCATAGCATGAATCCTCCTTTTTGCCTATGGAGATTGCAAGATAAAATGCACCATGCAACAACTAGTGGGCACCACTCTCATCAAACATCAAAGTGAAGATCCTCTTCAACACCTTTAGTCCAGTTGACCTCAAAATGATTTTCTCCGCTTTGACATCTAAGCTCCTTTACTGCCGCTACAAGTAACTCTCTAATCAACTCATCCTTTGGGTTGCTTCAAAAATACCAATGGCCCCTTTCTCAGTCCACGTTAGATACATTTGGCCCTCAAGCCCAACGAGGCTCATTTACCCCTAAGGCTAAGCTATGACCATCAGTAAACGAGGACTATGGACACTGTGGACTAATGTCATCGGGTGGCCCTCTCTCCCCCCCTAGGGGGTCACAGACCGTCAGCCCCCTTCCCGTCGGGTGTATTACGAAAAACTTGTACCCTGCCACATCACTATTGCAACAAATAGTAGGACTACCCTGACAACTGCATATGAAGGGGAATATTTTCCAGCCACTACCCTCGCCACAACAACCAAGGCAGGACAGTTGTCACAGGCAGGACAGTTCGTATTGACAAGATGTCAAATGCCCATCTTGGACAATCAGTATTAGCAAGATGTAAGACACCCAGGTAAGACAATCCATATCGACAAGGTATCAACGCCCAAACAAGACAGTCCATACTAAGAGGATGTTCCCCAACCAAATGGTATCACGTAGCCCAGGTTACTATAACTCCTCCCCTATAAATAGGAGTCCACCGTCGTAGGTTAATTTCTAAGTCCTTCCTCACTTTCTTGCTTGAAAGGATTTCTTGCTTTCGATTCATTTCAAGAATCTCCTACTTAGGCATCAGAGTACTCTTTACTGGTACCTCCTCCGTTGAGTCATCTCTGCCTGTTTCATGTCTCTCTGCATCTCTGCCTGTTAAGAGTCTCACCCCCTCCTTATGTACTCATTTTAGTTTAGATGAATTTTTATTTAAAAAAAGAAAAAAAGAAAAAAAGATTGAAACCTCAGTCTCCTCCATCTAAAACCCTATTACAGAGCAACATTAAAAAATTTATTAAATAAAGAATCTAAATTAAATTCTACATAGTGAAATCGAGAAACAAGAAATTAAAGAAATAAACCAAAAAAAAACCAAAAAAGAAAAAGAAAAAGAGAAGAAACATACCCATGAGTGAAGCCTCAAGCAAATGGGTCCTCCATAAAACTTGATCCATGGGTGACATGGTGCCAAGCTTTGCACCCTTGTTCTGGATCTTAACAATGCTCATAAGGCTTGATAGGAGAATCACCGACATGGTACCAGCTATGGTTTTCATTGTAGCAGGACCTTTACCCATTTTCAGCTGATCCAAACTTTTTAACACGAGCTCTCTCAGTGGCCCAATCTTGACCAATAGAAGGAATGCCACAACGCCCTCGGCAAACAAAACCAAGAACAACAATTGAATCATTGCTCTGCTTCAAAGAAGTAATGCACAGCTTGCTGCAATTTTGGAAAAGACTCGAGTTTTCCTTAATGCCAATTAATCTTCAAATGAGGCGTCAAATCCATAGACTCATCCCATAAATAGAAGGAAAGAAAGCTTCCTTGCAGAGACCTGTTAGTTATTTCTATTGCAAAAAGAAGAACACCCGAATCACATCCGCTGTCAACCAAAAAGAAAAAGAAAAATTAACCACTAATGCAAAGCCTTAGCGTGTTTAGAGTTTTCATAGAATGAAAAAGGAGACCCGCTTCACAAAACCTAGCTTTATCCTCAAACAATGAGGATTTGAGGACACAGATCTGGGCGTTTAGCCATGCTAATGGCTTCTTCTTTTTTTCAGAAAATTAATGGGGTAATTTGGTTTTGGGGATTTGGGGGGGGGGGGGGGGGTGTGTAATTACATATGCATTTGCTTTTTCTTGGCCAAAAAGTAATAGGGGCGAAAAAAAAAAAAGAGTAATCACAGTCAAAAAGCGAAGCTGAGGAGAAAAAAACAAATAGTTTAAGAGGCACAAAAGGCCAAAGGGGAAGCCTGGAACTGGAAGGCATTAGGGGCGGAGAGGCCGGATGTTATCATGTGTATGGCGGTGCATCATAAGAGGGTGTTTGGACTTCGCAGTTTGCCGGTGGGGGAGATCATTGTTGTTGTGTACTTGTGTCGACACCCAGAGATACAAGACTGTGCTTTTAACATGGAGGTGGAGGTAGAGTGGCTTTGATGTGGACAAATAATCTTAACGAAGCTTGTCTCAAATTCAATAACCAACCGGAGAGTTTCAAGGGCCGTTTGGTAAACTCCTCCAAATTTCCTATGACTCCTCAATTCCTGAATTTTATTTTATTTTTTCTAAATACCAGCCAGCTAATCAAACAAATTTTTAATTGTGGCCTAATTTTTTTTTTTTTACCAAAAATGTGGCCTAGCATTTACCAAATCAATTCTTAATTTTATCTTTTTCAAAACTTGAAACACTTCTTAAAACTTTTCAAAACTCCTTTTTTTTTCTTTGAAAGAAAAAAAAAAAAAAAAAAATAGTTGATCAGGACAATTTTGAAAATGTCTTATATTTTGAAAGAATATCAAAATGATATTTTTTAATTTTATTTTCATGCTTACAAGTTTTTTTAACAGATTCTAAATTTTTTGGAACAAATATCTTCACGAATAATAGTTGCCAACCTTTTTTAATTATGCTATCGAGTGGTGAACTTAGCAGACATTATTGCAAGATCCACAGGCCAAAAAGGCCCTTTGTTAATTGCTAAAATGCAATTAAAATTGAAGAAAGCAATTATAGGCACAATTGTGTTAAAAGAATGTGAGCAGCAATCAAGGAATTTGCACCAACCCCCGGAGCCATGGTCACATTTGTTTTCCTTTCCGAGTTGCTGGAAGTAAATACGGAAGAGAAGTTTGAATAAGCCTCGTACGCCGAAGTCCGAACACACAACTTGTCTCGGTCCTTGGCCATTTGACAGCATAAATGGTGTCCAAAATTAATATTTCTTGGCAAGTAATTTGTCAGTACATTACAACCAAAAGATTTTAGTGCCGAAGCCAATACCGAATAAGTAGGTCTCACTGACTAAAAAGTATACTCATCGTGCATCTGCCTAAAATTCTCATAAGTTGACTAACCATACATGATGTCCATACCTATCTGACATTACAGTAAAAGAAAAGATGATTGACCTCCATATAATTCAAAAGGCAACACAATGCCAATATACATAATTGCTGGAATCATCGTCATTTTCCCCTGTAATTTGAAAGAAAAATCATCAAGGACAAGAGTGAGAGTGTGTTAGATAGGCACAGTTCAAGTTTAACTTACGTGCTCATCATCAGAGTTATGTTGTCTCCCTTAAGAAGAATCCGCCCTGAACAACATAGATGAAACACTTCAAACCATGCACATTTCGGAGAACGTAAAGAAAAAAAGTGAGATAGTGAACACGCCTAAAGTTTTTCTGCTCTTCTTCTTGATGTGGACTTCTTCAGCATCATCCAGAACCAAATTCATGTACTCATCAAAGCCCTGCAGGACACAACAATAAACACAAGAACAAATTTATATTCATTTCCTTACAATTAAGAAAGGTGCTAGCAATGCTGACACTTCTATATATTACGTATATTATCCCTAGAAAGTAAGGGAGAAAGAATGTGAGTTCAAGTATTAGCTTACACATCTATGGCAGAGTCATCATGCTACAAAGCAAAAATATTTTTTAAAAAGAAGAGGCATTAGTGAAAATTTGTCAATATATTCCAGCGCCATTAATTCAGTATCTGACAACTTAAGTGCTAATTCTCCTGCACCAGTGCCTTTTTTTAGATTATCTGGGTCAGAATCCTCCCTAACGTGGTTGTCCAGACAAAGAAAGCCACTCTCATCAGCATCAACAGGGGCTAATCGCATGATAGAAGAAGCTGACCTCAAATGTTCTCCTTTTGGAGGGGAGCCAGCAGACCCTATCCATGTCGCCTCAATTCAACTTGAGTACAAGAGAATGAAGAAAAAGGTGACCGTCTCTATCTCCCAATCAGGCATGAATCCGATGAAGGTGATATTCCAAAGAAAGGTGTCGTTCGCAACCAGCATATGGTCTGTCACGGAGGCCTCCTTTAAAACAAGCAAATACTATATAGTATTTAACACCAGAAAAGCTTCCTTCAAAGTCTGATCTCCACGCTAGACATCATGCCAAAACCGAATCTTAAGTACGTCTCCCACCACATATCTCACAAATTTGAAAAAAAAAAATCCTCTATCACTTCTAACGTGTTTCCACACCCCCACACTGTAGAACCCAAACACCGCATTGGAAACTTAAACCTTCTCTCATACTCTCTTTCACTTCTTGTTGTTGCTTGTCGTCGCATGTCACTCCCTTTGTGCCGATATCCTCTCTAAGAGCCTTTCTCTGCACATTTCCCCTCATTGTAGTCCAATGCTCCTTTGATTCCTCCTCTTCCTTCACCGAATTCACAGCCATATCCAATTCTACTGCTCTGCTCCTCAATTTCCAGTTCACCACACACTCTCGCAGACCCTTGCTCTCTCCCCCACCTCACCTTCCTCAAATCCTCTTCACTCAACTCCTTTCCTTTTTCCTTTGTTTTGGAAGCCAAATATGCTGCCCTCCTACCACCACCTCCAACCAAGCGCCCTCCATTGCCTTCTTCGGCATTTGCTCCAGCCCCCTAACCACCTTCCACCCTATGTGCAACTCACGTGCCACATCCAATGCATGTGAGCCCCATGCACCCCCTATTGCTTCACACAACATACCTAAGGCTCCCCTGCTTAGAGGTCCACCTGAGATTTCTGACTCCACATGGAAATCCATGAAATTCAACTAGGGGTCGGAAATGGTTTCTCTATTTCAACCACCCTTGGGTAGGAACTCAAAAACCGCACCCCCCCAACCCCCACCCCCCGGGAAGGATTCGGGAAGGATTCACTAACCAGGCCTAGTTATCAGCCAAGCATAACAAGGCTCATCTCTTGCTAAAGAGATCTTACCCACATCATTTCACAAGCTGCATGTAGCTTATTTTAACCTCAAGCTTTCTCAACATACATCCTACAAAAAATGGATCACCACCCAATGGTGTTCCTAGTAGAACTCCAACAAATTAGGCTGATCACAACCTTTGAACCAAAATTCAAAGTAAAGACATTCCTTTTCAATTTCCGTTCAAAAGATATTATGTGTTTCCATGCCCCATTGTTACACCACATCAGTGAACTATTTGACAGATTCTTTTAAGCTGCAACGTACAACTCTATGCACAACAAGGTGACAATCCAGGCCATCAAATTTGATTCAACAACCAAGATTGGACAAACTACATCACGAACAATCCTAATAACTAAAACAACAGGTCCCGGATGAGCGCAAAACATAAACTAAAAGTTTACCAAAGATTCCAGAATTCTATAGTTGGAAGTTTGACAATATCACCTCTCAAACAAGTTTGACATTCTTTTATATATATATATTCCAAGTAAGGTATGCATCTGTTTGGGTTTCTCAAATAAGTAGATGTACACTATAGAAAACATTTTTTTCAATGGCATATCCTACCTAAAAACACTTCTAAAAACAGTTTTCACCTTTATGTCATGTCAAAACACCTTTTCAAACCAGAAACACAAAAAGTTCCCAAAAAAAATCAACAAACAACAAGTTTTGTTTTTTTTTTCCTTTCTTTTGTTCTCTGAAAACATTTAAAAAAAAAAAATTGTTTTCTGAAAACACACAGCCTCCCCTTCCCCTCTCTTAGGACCAAAAAATTACTTACAAAAAATTTATAAAAAAAAAAAAAAAAAGAGCAAAATAGAGGCCCTAGTAAACCCATATCAGCAGCTTTTAATTTTTCTTCTTCAAGGTTTATTCTTGGAGGAAATGCTCATCTGGGTAAACGATATTAGACTCCTTAGAAAAATTCAGCGTGAAAATAGTAGACCCTACCTACATCCCAAAGAATTCAAAAAATTATGAGCTAACCCTTGTAAAATAAGACATAATTAATCATTATTGTTCTAGTAAATCACTAAATCATAAACCAAACTGGCGCTACCCAACCCTAAACCAGACAAATCCAGCTAGCATCATAACAATTCTTGAACACATCCTAGATATTGCCTACAATTCCCACCTCCATTGAATGTATATATCATGGAACTTGAGCAATCTATTATGAAAAAACATTCTAGATGTGTTTCCTTATTAAAATATAAAAAATAATATAAAAAAAAAAAAATACTGATCCAGTTCCACTAAATTTCAGCCACCCTAAACTCAAGGGCAGTATTTTTCCACTAGAAGAAAAACAGGCAGTAGATACTTGTTGTCCAATCTACTTAGAAAATTAATTTTCCTACAGATTTTATATTAGCATATCATTCTGACGCCCACAGAAACCTAAATCTCAACTGCCACAGTATAAAATGCAACTGAAGTCATCATCCACTTTATGAATATATAACCCCTGAATGCCGAGAAAACCTTATACCTAATACTAATCACAGAACAATCAAAAACCAACGTAATCTCAAACATTAAGTTTTCAAAACAAACACGTATTAAACATAACACTTACAATGATTCGGCCCTCAATCCGCAGGTCTCGCTGCTCAAAAAGCCATATCTGAATTCGAGCTTTCTGTACCAATTCCAAACCAAAAACCTCAACTACCCATTAAGGAAAAACCAAATCGACGCAAGCCCAGAAGGCAAAATCAATCAAAGTGAACAAAATTTAGGACTTACACTCTGAAGGAACCTGAAAATCAGGTTCTGGCGCCGCATGAAACCCCAAGAAACCAAATAAAAAAAATCAGTGAACACAGAAGTGCAAGCAAACGCTAGAAAATTATTGAAAAGGAAAGTGAGCGAGTGAGCTTACGATGGGTTGGGTCATTATCCTTTGAACTTTGGTGCTTGCCATGGCTGCAGAATTCGATGTTTTTACTTGTTACGCAGAGTTGGAATCAAAGAAGTGCAGAACCCTAAACCAGAGAGCTTTTTTCCACCGAACCTGAAATCAAAAAATTGAAGCGCATTTTAATCTCTCATCATTATGTCTGACAATCTCACATATTAATCAAAACAGAAACCAGATTTGCTGAGAAACTAAAACCCAACATTAAAAAAACACAACAAGAGTACGAGAATGAAAAGGGTTCGGAGTTCTCTCTCAGACAAATGCCTCGATATGTCGTCACAAACGAATGGAATAAGAAAGATCGGACTCGTCATCATTTTTAATTCATCACCGAGAAAAACAGCCTCAACCCACTAATCATTATTAGTTATAGAAAATTACAATCATATGATCTAAGAAAAAAGTAAAGTAGGTAAACAAATCAAAGCCTTCGTTAGAATAAGGAAGCAATCATCAATGGAAAATGGAAAATGGAAAGGCGAGAGTGGGAATACTGACAGATCCAATTGTAGTTCAGAGACCAGCCGTTGGAGACGAGAGGGCTTTAGCCAGTTCCTCTTCTAATGTGTGTGCGTGTTTTCGGGGCACTGACTGAAGGACGAGAGAGGGTTTCTGTCACCTAAAAGAAAGGTATCGTAAGAGTGATGGGAAGATCGACGGCTGCTGTTGGCGCAGGTGTAAGAGCATTTATAATGACTTTTTAAAATTTTTATAGCTTTTTGGGCGATTGAAAATTAGAGATTTTAAGTAAAAAATGTCTTTTTGCTTTTGCCAAAATTAGTGGGTTTGGGCTATTTTTGAATTTCACGTTGCATCACAATTAAAAAATAACCAAATTTAAAATTGTTGATACAATTGTTGGTCCAAGAAGATGCTATCCATCGATTTTTCTTCATGATTGGGCTATGAAAGGGTACATATGTGGGGTTCTTGCAAAACAATAGTCTGGTCAGAGAAATTTCAGTTGGAGTCAAAATTTCTTTAATGCCTAAATTAACATCTTATACGTAAATAAAAATACATAATAATAATTTGCCTATATCGTCCATTAATTTGTGTGTGCATAGTGAAATATATAAAAGAGAGTGAGGCAGAGAAGAGGGAGGAATCTTGGGGAGAGAGAGACACTTGTAATTGAGACATCTTTCTTTTGAGAGGGAGACATGAGTCTCCTTCCTCCTCCTTAGGAGGGTTCATAGGAGAGGGAGACACGTGTAATTGAGAGATCTTTCTTTTGAGAGGGAGACATGAGTCTCCTTCCTCTTCCTTAGGAGGGTTCATAGGAGAGAGGGAGAGAAGTCCTAGAGAAAAGGGAGATCTTTCTCATTTTATTTCTAGGTGCCACAAAGGTAGATACATATCACATTATAAGTAGGTAATGACGTATTGATAAATAAATGTAAGCAGGTGAGACCCACGAGAACATCTTATCCTCAACAAAAATTGATATGTGACTCTTAATAAGTGATAATTACTTTTTTTTCTTTTTTCTTTTTTAATAAAATTAGTAAAAAGACACATGATTCTCATATATTTGAGGGAGACACAAATAGTAGGAAATTCATGTCATTTAAATATATTTTTTTCTTATATATTTTTCTTTAATTCATTCTTTATTTTTTAACCCAAAGACAAATAGCAACATCACAACCATCAATGACTCAAAACACCAGCAAACCAACACAACCATGTTGAATATGCCGATAAAGTTTTAGAAAAAGAATAAGATTGAGTTTGAATTGCAGTCTTTGCAGAAATGAAATCATTAATTAGCTGAACATTTGAAACATGCACGGTCTTGCAGGGACCATGTTGAATATGGTGGTAAAATTGTAGAAAAAATAATAAGATTGAGTTTGAATTGCAGATATGAAATCATTAATTAGCTGAACTTTTGAAACATGCATGGTCTTGCAGGGATATTGACCCTCCTTAATCCCCCCATTTTTTTTTTGGTTCCTTGTTGTTATCAACCAAAAAAAGAAAAAGAAAAGAAAAAGAAAAGAGATGCATGAATTAATGAGTCACGACTACTACACGACATAAGATGATCAAATAAGGTATTGAAGGGATATATATTGACAGCTCAATTGTCAAATAAATTGAGTGGTAATGAACTTGTAAGTTGTAACTCAATAATATTTCAATTTCTCGATCGTAGCTTTGATTTGGCGGCTCCCATCTCCTGTGCAGGCGCACAGCACAGACTTCTTTAATATTGAATTTGGTGCATCTTATACGCACTAGCTAGACTTTTTAATTTGCATTTGGATGCTAATTTTATACGTTTTAAATTATATTCAGCATTTTAACCTACCTTTTTTTTAAAAAAAAAAAAGGGGTCTTGAACGAACTTCAACGTGTATAATTTATTGGCCCAGTTGTTGAACAACTTGAATGCCAACTTGTGACCTTACCTTGCCAATGCCAAATAAATTGAGTTTAAAACATAAAACAGGAATTAATCTTATTCTTTTATTAATTAATTATGGAAGCAAAATTTCCTGGGCAACAGAAGCCACATTAAATTCCTTAAAATAATAATAATAATTGAACTTCCGGCTCCCAAGTTCTAGAAATGGCGCACGTTTTAATTTTGATGGACAAAAGCCAGACACCGCAACAACATTGCATTGACTTTCCGTGGAGGAATTTCCGATCAGATATGGAAATTAATTAATATTGCATAGCCAGTGGTGGTAATGTGATCTGTCGAATAAGCTCCAGTCAGTATTGGCGGGCAAGGATCCATAAGATTTCTTTTTTTTATTTTTTTATTTATTTTTAATTTTATATATATAAATAATTATTTCAAAAGCTAATAAAAAATTATGACAAAATTTTCTTTCGATCTGAGTTGGAGGAATTTTTTTCAAAATAGTCTATAAAAATGACATATCCATTTGTTTAATTACATGTGAAATGCACATGAGTTTTTAATAAATTTATTCCATCTTTATTCTTACTATTACAAAAATATGTGCACCTCACATGTTCAAAGGACACGTGTCATTTTTATAGACTAATTTGAAAGAAAAATTTGTTCAAAAAATTATATATTTAATTAGTGTTTTATTTTTTTTATGGTATTTTTTTTTTTGTTTTATAGATTTTTTTTTTAAAAAAAAAATTAACAAACAATTTCAAATATTAAACATTTTTGTAAATAGTTGATAAACATTATCACAATTCACAATCTAAAGATTGTAAAGAAAAAGAAAACCGACATTTATTAAAAATTTATAACGAAAGGCCAACAGTAGCAAGTGTGAACAGAAATGTTTCTACAGAAGCAGACAACGAGCGGCCTCACTTTAAATAGAAGATGACAGACACAGCTTTACAAGTCAGCCGCCATTAACAGTGACGGCGTTAACTGAGACCTCTCCTCTCAGGCTCTCACCCAATCCCCCTCCAAACCAAACGGCCACTTACCTCAGACGGAGCATTTCAACGAACATTAAAAATAGAGGAAAATACAAAATAAAAAGAGTGAAATCTGATTGCCACATCTAGCTTCATTTCTTCCACGCCAGTCTCAATCATTTTGTTGTATGGTCAATGCTGGAGTGCTCTGGAAGCAGTAAAACGTGCTCTAGCAATAGCAATTCAAGTAACAAATTGGTACGGAGTTGATTGTTGAGAGAGACTTTCGAAACTGAGAAGAAAGAGAGACTTTTACAGAGAGAAGCGTAAGAGAATGGTCAAACATTACCGGTGGCGCCGGTCAATGGTTGATTAACTTCTCTTTAAAACCCTTCTTCTCCCTCTTACGTCTCGCCCTCTGTCTCTCTCTCTCTTGCCTGAATATTTGTGGTGCGTTTGGTCTGAACAGTTTAAATTTCTTGGAGAAATACGCATTTCAGTTCCAAATTTGGTGGATAGAGCGATGGCTGTAAGCTTTTTGTTTTTGTTTTTTGTTCTTTTAATGTCAATTCTCTTTCTTTGCTTTGAATGTATGGCTTTCTGCTTGGTTGCTGGGAGAACTGGAAGAAAGCAAAAGACCTCGAAAGTTTGGATCTTTTGCATTATGTCCTATGGGGCTTAATTGAATGGTGTTTTAGGATTGTAATTTGTTATCTGTTCCCACCTTTTCCTAATTAGCAACCCAATTCAGCATATGTAATTCTTTTCTGTTTTCGGATGTGGATATTGTGTGGAAATGGGAACTGTGATTGTTTATTTAGATTTCAAAGATAGACAGACTCCTTCTGGGTTTGTGTTATTTTGTTTAGAAATTCTGGGATTCGTATGATTTTGTTAATGTAGTACTATTAACAGAATTGGGAATTCTGTTGATCTGGGTTTGTCATGCGTATGTGTTTTTTGGTTTCAAATTGTTTGGAAAGAACGGATCAAAAAGATAATAATCATTGCTGCTTTTTCAAATGTCATAATAACAATTCACCTATAGATGTGGGTACTGAAAAGTTGAAATTTTGAATTCTTTCTCTCTTTTGTCAGAAAAAAAGGTTTGGGCTCTTGGTTGAATTATGAACGTGTTTGAATTAAGATTAGAAAAACACAAAAAATAAAGATACAACTGGCTGTTTGGTTGCCTTGAATTATGGAGTAATGCTAAAAGGAAGACCCATGTCTCCCTTGTGTCTTTCTAAAATTGATGTGTCTTTTAAAATTATCATTGAATTTGCAATAGATCACTTTTGAAGTTTGATCCAATGATAATTTTAAAAGCCACATCAGTTTTAGAAGGATACAAGGAGGATTTGAGGGTGACATTTAGCACTACTCTGAATTTTATTGTTTTGCTTGATGGGCTTGCTGAGTTGTTTTCTTATAGGTTGCTTTTGCTCATTCTTCCTGTATATTAGTGCAAGCAGCCTAGTTGATTTACTTGGATGTGTTATTAATTACATTTGTAGTTGTTGCTGTTTAATACTTGGAAATTGAAGCTCAGGTTGAATTATTATGCAATTTGGGCTGCATTTGGTTGACATTATATTGTGGGTGTCCAAATGTGTTTTTGGTGTGGGATATTTTTGTTTGAGGTTTTTATATAATGGTCTTATTTTCAAGATTTGTGGTAAAATGTAGATAAATATTGCCGTACTTCTTATCTAGTTCATAGGGAGTTATATTCCTTGTATTCAGCTATTTTCATCCTAACCTGCAGTCTTAACTCCATTTGTCCTATGTTTCCAAGGCAAAGCGGATCAATCAGTAGTATATGGTTGTAAAATATGGTTAATCTGTTTGAATATGTTCATACTCCTATGATTCACGGTATATAGTTTATTTATGCATAATACATGAAGTAAGAGTCCTTGTTCAATGGTTGAAGCAAATGATGTATATGTTGCAAGGATCTTGACGTACAACTACAAGAAGTTCAAGGACCTGTCACTTTTGTTCATGATCATTCTCATTTTGCCCCCATGGGGTTCTTTTAACATGACACTTGAAAACTTGTAACACTTTCCTAGTAAGCAGGTGGTAATATTTTATTTATTACGTGAAGCTCATTGTTTGAGGGTCAATCTAGATATGTATTTCACATACCTATGGATGTAATACATGTGTAAAACTTGTCAACAACTATATGGCATTGGGCAGTTGTTTTCATTTTCTCATCAAGTTAACAATGTAATTTGCAGGTCTAATGCATATTCAGTCTATCATAAGCATCCAATGTCCACCAAAGCATAAAAGTGTTATTTAAAATAGTCCGTTCTCGATGTCCAATGAGATAATGCAATATTTATTGCTATGCAAGTAGAGTGGCTGTCGTCTTGTGATTGAGGTTTGTTTTTTAAAAAAATCTTACTTAGCCACAATATGATAATGCATGAAAGGCCTTTGATTGCTTATAAGCATTGTGCTATTTGTGATAATGTCGTCGCGAATGTAGTCATAAATAATGGTGGGAACATCATTTGGGCGTGGGATTTTAGACGTGTATGGACAGTTCATGGATGTGGCTTGTCCTGTTTCCAAAATGTATTGTGTTTAACACTTGCCAAACACAAGTAAGATATAAAAAGAAATTTGAAGTTGAAAATGATTTGCACACAATAAGCAAGCCTTAAACATGGTCTGAACACACTTTAAAAATTAATTAGGCAACTAAGTAATGGTTCATAATTGAACTTTGTTTTGATATTTTTTATTCATCATATGTTTATTTTGTATTGAATATTAACTATTACTACATAAGTTATGGAGAAATGATTAACTGAGTTGCATACATATCGCATAGCCTGATATCATATTTATTAAAAAAAATTGGAATGTATTTATATTCTCCCACATCTCCACCATTTTGTTTCGTAGTTTTTAGGATTTTTGATGTTGTAGTGACCACATTGTGTTGTGTCTGTGTTGTGCTTCGCACCATACATACATAGCCACACACACGCATAAACCTATGTATGTGCATTGTTTTTGTCATGACATGTATAGGTTTTGCATGCCCATCCATTTTACTGCTTTGCAAAGGCATTTGGAATATTTGTGCTTGTCACGATTCTTGTTTCTGTTGCTTGCTTGGCAGCTATGACTTGCACAATCCATAGCCCTTCTTTTGAAAGAGGGTTCTAAGAGACATATCATATTTGGCTGCTTTATGAATGTGATACTGGCAGATGAAAATGAAATGTGTTGACAGATGATATAATGTGGATAGGCTTATAGCTAATGTACTGGTAAGTTTAATAAAATATTTTCAATGTGGCAGCAACGTTCACACGTACCACAGTTCGGCAATTGGGAAAGCGGAGATAATGTTCCTTACACTGTCTATTTTGATAAGGCTCGTAAAGGTCGAGGCGGGGGCAAGATGGTAAATCCAAATGACCCTGAGGAGAATCCTGATCTATTTTCTGATAATTCTTCTTCAGCTCAAGGTCCTACTTCCAGAGCTATAGCCGAACCAGAGGAACCAATAAGACAAAAACCAGGAAGATCAACACATGAACCGCGCAGGAGCAGGGAAGATGGTGACCTCAAGCAGTTTACTGACAATTTGGGTGGCAGAGATAACAGTGAACCGCCAAATCAACGTCATGGAGGCCGTGGGGTAAGTTCTGGTGAAACCCATAGAAGAACTGCAAGGTATAGTGCTGAGCATAGTGTTGAGCGTTCGCCCCTCCATCGTCAGGCAAAGGTCCCTGCAAGAGATGGTGGGGTCAATTCATACTCTTTGGAAGGAAAGGCTTCATATGAAAATGCCCATGGTACTCCTGGAAGATCCCGAATGAAACCAGAGACACGAGGCGACGAAACGGTAATCCTCTCCTATAAGTACTGCCATAAATAGCATAAACTTTGAAATTTGCATTTGAGCATTTGTGTGGTGGCTGAAATAAAAGAAAGAAAGCAATTGTAGATCAGCAATTAGATCCTATAGTAGTTTAATGTCATGGGTAGTCATTTTCTCATGAAATAAGTTGTGTTTAAAATTAGCTTACTCCCTAAATTATCTAATTTTCTGCTTTCTTGATCTATAGGGAAAAAACATTTTGTCTTAAAATGTGATATAAAAAAAAATAAAAAATGGGGGGCAAGTGAATCTAGCTAGTTTTGCTATCTGGATATTGAAACAACCCATTATGTACTTCCTTTTTTTCCAAATTATCAGGTAATAGTTCCCATTCTGATAGGGACTGGAAATTTAGTTTCATGCAATCTTTTGTTACTTTAGTCTTCCTTTGATTACTGGATTCAGTATTTGGTTAAAACTTGTTCCTGATTATTTGGATTCTTACCTTGCAGCCCGAGAAAGGTACTGCTGTTCCGAAATTTGGCGCGTGGGACGAGAACAACCCTGCATCAGCTGAGGGTTTTACTCACATTTTTGATAAAGTGAGGGAGGAGCGGCAGACTGGAGTGGAAAGGATTCCAGGGCCTAATGAGATATCTTACAATAACACTAGGAGGCAAAATCCTGATGACAGTGCTAAGGTTTGTTATCACTCATCAACTCCTGTTTTGCGTAAACAGTGCATGTTCTCATGCCTTTGATTTTCAGGAAACTGATATTTTGCCTTTTCTATTCTCTTGGCCAATTTTTCAGAGCTGCTGCCTTCCATGGTGCAGAAAATGATGTGTTTGAATTTGCTGTAAATACCTTTGAATGCTCTCTCCAAGCTGAGTTTCTTCTTTGCAGTACGGTCATTTTGTCTGTGTGCGCTACTTTGTATTAATAAAACATAAAATTTTATGGCAATCTTTCCTTCTTTTGTTCTTCTTCTTACCTTTTAGCTGCTTTAAGGAGATGTACTGTTTCTGTTCAGTTTTGCTTAAATTGTATTTGCATGGAAAATACCATATACAGAGATTCTTTAATTCTATTCCCGCTATATTGCGGTGGCTTTGATCTTGTCCTTGATAGTTTATTACATGCTTTTTATGTGAAATAAAAAAATCTTAATTATGTCAACATACGTTAAAATCTCATATTTCATGTATTAAGCCTCGCTTGTTTGTTGAGTACTAATTTAAATCCACACGTGAAAAAAAATGTTAACATATTAATTAAATGATTAAATTTATTTTTATTTGCTTAAGTTTTTTGGGAATTTCATTAACAACCTTTTACCATGTGTTACCATCAAATTTTGGATGGTTGAATCTTTAATTTTTTTTTGCTTTGTCACACATAATGACTAAACTCTGTCCCCAGTAATCTGTTTCTTTGACATACGCAAGGTTTTAAGAACGAACCATTATTTCTTCAACGAAATCTTCATTGTTGTTGCTTTTTTAAGTACCAGATATGATAAGCTTTGAAGATTTTTTTTTTTTGGAAGAATTGAAAGAATTTTTCTTTGACTCTCCATCTTGTTACAACATTAGATCAGATAATACGAAAGAGATAAAGTTTTCCTCCAAACTGGGTTGGAGGAATCTCCTCTAACCTAGTCTATAAAAGTGACATGTGTCACTTTTTTAATAATATATGAGATGCGCATGAGTTTTTAATAAAATTTACTTCAATTTTGTCTCTGCTATTAAAAAACATGTGCATCTCACATGTTCAAGGGATACATGTCACTTTTATAGACTAGGTTGAAAGAATCACCCAGTTTGAAGGAAAACTTTGTCCATACGAAAGTTGTTGATTGTTGCCATCGGAATTTGTTGAATCATCATCGTCTATCACCTCTAAATGTCTTTTGTTGTTTCCTGACATTTGTGAGCGCCATCGTTGAATTTCTGTATGAGGTAAATGTTAAAATTGTTTTCGGTCGAATTTTTTTTTTTCGTTGTTCTATAATAGAAAACATTTTATGTGGACAAAGTTATACCCATTAAAATATTGTGTTGATGAATGTGATAAAATAATGAATAAAGTATTAAGAATGGCAAAGTACCTAAAAGAGGAGGTTAATCCCAAAAGCTAGATAAGATAAGGAGAAATCCTGACCGTTGAAATAGAATACATCGTAGCAGATCATAACGCAAGAGAGAGCTCACACAGAGGGAGTCCGCATTTTATTATTTCTCTTGAAACCACTCAATACCGAATCTAGCGCCAAAAATTTGGCGCTCGTTCAAAAATTCAAATTTTCACAGAAAGCATTACGAACGTATACAGAATTCAAACTGAAATCTTCAAAAAATAACCCTCCCCCCCCCCCCCCCCGTCTCTCNCAGATCTGGTTGTCTGGAGCTGAACATCGAGAGGAACTCGAAACTTTTCCTTCGGATTCGTACAAATCTCAGGTACTTCAAACTCCAAATTTCCCTTTTTCATTCTCCGCCACTTGATTTTCCTTTCGTTGTAATTCCTCTCTCTCTCTCTCTCTCTGTGTCTAGAATTATCCTTCTCTTTGTTTCTGGCACCTAATTGGGATCAACCAATTGCTAACTAGCTTATCACTGGTTGAAATCGTATAAAATCTCGTAATTTTATTGAAACCCTCGTTTGTTTCGTAGATTTCCGATGGTTCTTTACGAAAATATTCTATTTACCCTTAATTTCGTGGGCTGATTTAGGGTTTTGTTTCATTCATTAAAAAAAAAAAAAAAAAAAAAATTCCATTTTGGTTGAAATCCGCATGCCCAAGTGAGTGATATTATGGTGAGGGAGCAAAGGGTCGAGTCGTTTTATGCGAAGCTCCGTGAATCGGCTATTGCTTCGTCTTGCTCTCCTCTGCTCGTATTCCCGTCCACCTCTGATGTGGACTCACTCTGTGCCCTCAAGATAATTTTCCATGTCCTCGAATCTGATTCCGTTCGATACGCGTGCTATCCGGTCTCGTCGTTTCAGGAAATTCACAACTACGCGGGGCCCAGTTTGTGCTCGTCCGATGAGCCCATTTCCATTCTTTTGATAAATTGGGGGTGCCACAGGGACTTAAGGAAGGTCCTGGATTTAGGCCCGGCGGCTCGTGTTTTTGTGGTTGATAGTCATCGGCCTATTCATTTGCACAATTTGAGTGAGCAGAACGATAGGGTGGTTGTGCTTTACACGCAGGACGATGAACAACAGACTGATTTGGCGTACGATTTTGATGTTTCGGCTTTGGCGAATGTGAGTGATTTGAATAGTGATGATGAGGTTGATGAGGAATCTGATAGTGAAGATGAGAGTGAGAGTGACGAAGAGGAGGATGGGGGCGGGTCGAGAAAGCGGAGGAGGGTTTCAGAAGAAAATAAGGATGACCCAGTTCAAGTTTTCAGGAAATTGAAGAGGGAGTATTATCATATGGGTACTTTCCATGGGAAGCCGTCCGGGTGTTTGATGTATGATTTGTCGCATTCTTTGAGGAAGAACACAAATGAGCTGCTTTGGTTGGCTTGCGTTTCGTTGACGGATCAGTTTGTTCATGAGAGGCTAACTGATGAGAGGTACCAAGCTGGGGTCATGGAGCTTGAACAGCATATCAACAGCTCGGGGAATTTGGAAGCAGTAACTTCGGTGACTCTCAAAGACGGGACAAAGATTCGAGCACCCAATGCATCTAGAATTGCATATGAAGATGAACCAAGGCTAATGCTCTTACAGGAGTGGAATTTATTTGATTCAATGTTGTGTTCTTCGTATATTGCAACTAAATTGAAAACGTGGAGTGACAATGGGATGAAAAAGCTCAAGCTTCTTCTAGCCCGGATGGGATTTGCACTTGTGGATTGCCAGCAGAAGTTTCAGTACATGAACCTTGAAGTAAAAAGGAAGATGAAAGATGAGTTTGAACGGTTTTTACCCGAGTATGGGCTTACTGATTTCTACTACAGGAGTTTCTTGCGTTTACATGGTTATCGCTCAAGGGTGTCAGCAGCGGATGTGGTGTATGGTGTTACTGCACTGCTTGAATCATTTGTGACATCGGACGGCTCTTGTGCTTCCAAGCAGTTTGGCGTAGCTTATGATGCACTGTCCTTGAGCAATCTTGATAAGCTGAAAGCTGGAATGCATAATGCAATCAAGGTACAAAGGGCAATTCTTAGGCAAGGAAGCACTGCGATAACTAAGAGCGGTTGTATAAGAAGTGGAAGGAAATTCCGGTGGGTAAAGCTTGAAGACTCGGTGGACACAAAGCTTCTGGGTTACCCACAGGCGTTGACTAAGTTTTGTTATTTTCTGATGGATGCCTTGCGAGAGAAGGGAGCAAGAATGAAGCCTTTGCTCTGTGCCTGCTTATCACAAGAGCCAAACAAGGTATTGATCGTAGGAGTTTGTGGGAAGCCTCGACTTGGAGCAGTTCAAGGAAATGCATTTGGAATTGGATTCAGAAATGCAGCCGAGGAGATTGGAGCGGAATTTTTCCATGAGTTGTTCGAGTCTTCATGGATAGTCTTGGATGCAGCTGCAGTTAATTCCTTTATGGTCAGGTTGACTGAAAAACTCTGATGTACAACTATAAGGCATGTATGGCTAAAACAACCCTCTAGCTTCTTTGAGCAGTTTTTTTCTTTTATCATCACAGCGTTTCTGAGATGATTAATAAATTGTATGCGATAATTGATTTGGGTGACCTGATGTAATTGTCCTTTTTCCTTTCTTAACAATTGACTTCTCTTGTATTATGATTGTTCTTTTACACAATGACTAATTGAATTTCTTTGTTTTGTCATCTACTTCTTTGGGGCTTTTTTGTGAATCTCTTCCATGTATACATGCAATCATTTGTTAGATATGGGTGCACAGCTTGGAACCAATAGTTCCTCCTGGGCATAATTCTTTGATTAATTGTCAGAGAAATAACTCTCAAGTATGGAAGTGCAATGCTGAATACTTCCATGTTTGTGCAATGCCCTGTTTGAACTGTTGCAAAAACGTTCCACCTAAAGCTAGAAATGACATTAGTAAAAGATTTTCTGCGGGAAAGTGGATGAGATGTACATGCAGTGCACTCAGAATCCCTGCTCAGAAGGAATTGATTGAAGGTTTTTCTCCAAGGAGCATACAGGTTAGAGTAGCATTAGTATTTGAGCTTGCATATTGCTTGTGTTGTGATTTCGGGCTATCTCACTGTTAAGATCACTTTGTGAAAGAAAATATAATACCTGTTCTATTGGTGAAGCTAATACGATGTGGATGTTCAAAGGGTTATGGTAACAACATGCACGCAAACACAGATGCTACAATGTGTCGTGTAGTCCAGATGAAACCAACAAATGTTTTCAACGCATTGTGTGTATGACTTGATTACCAGTTGTGAATTTCTCTAAATGGGAAACAGTGGCAATATGTATTTTGTAGTGGTACTATCATTGGGCTTGTTTTGAGTCAAGGTGATTAACTTCTTTCTAACTTTGAAAACAAAAAATAAGTTTTACTTGGTCATTTATGCATATTTCTGTATAGTTTTATTGTGAAGCAATTATTGAATTTTCAGGAAATATCCTGTTGACACTTTGCTTTCAACGTCACTCCTTTCTGCTAAGCGTTAGGAGTCTGGTGTATTGTTATTCATTACTCTTCAAAAACCATTAGCAAACAGAGCCATAGGGTTTTTAGATCGCGACAAAAAACAAGATCAAGTTTCCATCCCATGCAACCATAAACAAGATCAAGTTTCTCATCAGCTGGTCATGGGCAGAGCCAGATGCCATATATGTTCATTGAAAGTGCATGTCTTCATGAATTGGAATTTTCAAGCCATGCTTGCAGTTTTGAAAGGTGGTGGAAGGCAGTGCCAAACTTGGGTTTTAAGCTAAAACTTGTCCAATCAAGAACAAAACAACAAACTCCTCTCCCAAGTCCTGTTGTCTAAAATCTGTCTCATTAAAGGAATTGGCTTAGGACCAAACCTAAAATCACAAAAGAATTTATCATCTTTGTTGCTTGTCAAATAGGGGCGTACGCCATTTCACTTGTTTCCATTTAATTGATCAAGTAGGAATAATAACAATAATCTGAAGAGTTAATCAAAACCTCAGGATATGTGTTACTCATTTTATTCCACTTGGTGTAAGTAATATGACTCCCCGAGAAGTACAATGCTCTATGAATCAAACTTTTTTTTTTCTTAGAAAAAAAATGTTCACTCTAATTGCTCTCTAATTCAATGCGAAATTTGTTCTTGCATCTGTAGGTGATTGATGAAGGCTTTTGCAACCGAGTCTTTATTTGGAGGGTGACACACACAATGAGCAAGTTTGCAATAGCATGGGTCAATACATCCTATCTCATGATTGCAATGAATTACTACAACGTTCCTTGCATCTGCTCTGAACTGAAAACCTGCAGTCACCACATTTGGGGATTACGAAATAGACAATTTCGGTTATACTTCAACAACTAGTCTATTTCTTCTCACATATTTATGCTGTGAAATTAATTGTGGACAGTCAAACAATTGAATGAAATGAGAATTTCTTACTAGAGGCAATGACCAAGAGCACAACCAAGAAAGTCAGTTTGAGTGAAGAAGATTTCTCCATATCTTTCGGCTTGGTGAGTACAAGTATGATTTGTGATGGATTTAGTGTTCTAATTCTGCACCTAAGTAGCTTTCCATACTGCCTTACAATTATATAGGTGAAACCATGTGATCAAAAAAGGTTCGAAAATCTGGCATACCAAATTTGGATTTTGATATTTGTACCCCCCATATCCAAAATTTATTGCCAATAAAAAGAAAAATATACTAAAATTTATGAGTATATTTAAATCGTTTGATGGAATTTTAATTTCAGGGAATTATCCTTACCACCTAGTCTGAATTCTTTTGTTGTATTATTACAGCCTCAAGTACTGAGCTTTTATGGTCTTATTTGCCAACCGAAAACTATTGACAATATATTCAACAGTGATGGTGCAATCTGGGTCCTAAAAGGCCATTATTGTGCGATCAACCCTTCCAAAATAATGGGTTTTTTCTTAATAGAGTAGATTTTATTTGGTGTGGATGTGCATATCGGTATTGTGTTCCATGCTTAACATGCTAACTCTCAATTAGAGGACGTTAAAGACATTAGATCCTTACTAAAATTATTAGATTTAAAAATGATGCTCTCTTAGAGTGTTTGGGAGTGCATTTTTAAAAAAATAATCTGCGATTTTAAACCAAATCGCAATTTTAGAGTGTTTGGGATTGCAATTTGGAAATCGTAAATTTTAAAATCGTGAAAAAATCTGCGATTTCTATAAGCTAATTAAATGGTACTTATTCAAAAAAGTGCGAATTTAAAACAAAATCACGATTTATATTAAAAAGATATTTGGCTCAATAGTTACCTATTTTGTGCGGGAATTAAAAAAAAAACCAAGAATACCCACTTAAAACACATAAATCCTTCTTGTCTCTTTTCTCTCTTAGTCTCTTCTTCCTTTCTCCGCTGTTGTTCATCCTCTCTCCACTCCTCTACCAGGTAAGAATCTCACCTTAATATTTTCTTTCTCTCCATATAACTCTTTTGTGTTTGGTGTTTGGTGTTGTTTTCTATGGTTTGTATGATTATTGTGCCTTTTTATATATGTGTTTATGTTCTTCGACAGATTTTTATAGAGTAATAAGCGTTTGTGATTTTTTTCTCAAACTTTTATTTAGATTACCGTATAAGTATAGTGTTGTGTAATCCATTACGGTGTGCAGTGATGGATCACTGTACACGCACAGTGATGTACAATAACCATGTGAGCATTTTTAAAAAATTACTGTGCAGTACACAATGCCCAGGATGATGGTTTTTTTCCTTGGATCACCGTGCATTGCACAATGACAATATACATGATGATTTTTATGGTTTTTTTTTTTTTTTTGTAGTGTACAGTAACAATTTGTGATGAATTTTTTTATTTTATTTTTAAATGGATAGTGCACTGTAACAATTTGTGATTTTTTTTAATATATTTTTTTAATAGGTAATGCACAGTAATAATTTGTGATGAATTTTTTTATTTTAATTTTTTTTATTGTGCACTGCACAGTGATCCGTCACTGTGCATAATGCACAATAATGTGCACAGTAACAATTTGCAATAATGACTTTTTAATTTTTTTTTTAGTGCTGTTTCGTTTCAATGTTTGTAACAACTCACATGTCCATATATGAAATATATATATATATATATATATATTAAAGAAACATGTTGTAAGTTATAAGCTAAAAAATGACTGAAAGTAAAGACTTAAATAAAGCATTGATGGTTTGTATATAGTTTTTTTTTTTTTTTTTTTTTTTTTATAACATGGTTTATATATAGTTGAATGCCATACTTTATTACTTTTATGTTAATAATTCTTTTGGCTTTTATTGGTTTATGAGATGGTTAAAATATTAGTGTCTTACTAGATTTCTAAAATTATAATTTTGTAGATGGATAAGCAAATTATAATTTTAGAAAACTCAAAGTTAATATCAAGTTATATTTCATACATTTGTTTCCATAGGTATTAAAAATGGAGACTTATAGACAATGCTAGTTATTTTACTGTTATAAAGAAATGTCCTTATTAGTAATTTGGCTATGAAACCGCAATTATATGCTAATGTTATCCAAACACTCAACTAATAAAAAAAGTATTTTTTAGCATGTTTTATCAAACACCTATGCAATTTTAAAAACGAAATTTTTGAAAATGCAATTTTTAAAATCGCACTTATTGAAATCGCACTATCAAACGGGTCCTTAGTAAACAAGTATGACCGTTAATGTGTCTTGAAAGTGTTTTTATTTTTATTAAAGTCTAAATATAGTTATGATGTGTCCGAGATCATTAGGCCAATTAGACAAGGATCCGGATCCTCTCCAATCCATTCCAGTTAATGGCTATGATTTTTTCTCATAAATTGTAAGGCCACAAATGAGACATGTGTCCCAATTAATAAAAATATATATATTATTTATGATTAAAAAAGAAAATAATAAAAAATAATGGGGTGGCTGCCACCTCATCTTGGCCATAGGGGGTTGCCAGCCATCTCCATTTTATACAATCATCTTCTTCAAGTGTCAACACAAATGAAACACAAGTGCCTATTTGTTTCATTATTTTGTCATGAATTTGGCTAATTGAAGTAACATGATGCATTCATTGTCTTCATGGAATGTTTGTTGCATGTTGTTCGAATCTTCATGGATAGTCTTGGATGCAGCTGCAGTTAATTCCTTTATGGTCAGGTTGACTGAAAAACTCTGATGTACCACTATAAGGCATGCATGGCTAATACACCCCTCCAGCTTCTTTGAGCAGTTTTTTCTTTTATCATCATAGCTTTTCTGAGATGATTAATAAAATTATCCTTTTTTCCTTATTCCTTAATTAACAATTGACTTCTGTTGTATTATGAATCTATGATTGTTCTTTTACACAATGACTAAATTAATGAATTTCTTTGTTTTGTCCTCTACTTCTTTGGGGCCTTTTTGTGATTCTCTTCCTCGATCGTAGACATGCAATCATTTGTTAAATATGGGCGCTCAGCTTGGAACCAATAGTTCCTCCTGGGCATAATTCTTTGATTAATTGTCACAGAAATAACTCTCAAGTCTCAAGTATGGATACTTCATGCAGGGCCGGCCCAATGTATTTGGGGGCCTTAGGCAAAATTTTGGAGTTGAGGCCTTTTTTTTAATACTTAAATATTAATTAAATAATATTTATTTTAATAATATTATTGTTAAAATCCCCCCTCCCTCTCCTTTGCTGACAAAGGAGAGAGAGGGGGATTAAAAAAAAAATAGTAATAATGTGCCATATTTGTTTTGGTTTTTGTTTTTTTGGGGGGGGGTTTATTGGTCTTATTTTACAATGGGCTTATTATATTGGGGCCTTATTTTAGAGGTTTTAAGTTTTTAAGAAAAAAAATTTTGGGCCTTATTTAAAAAAAAGGGCCTTAAGTTAAAAAAAAAAAAAAGGCCTTATTAAAAAATTTTTAGGGCCTTATTAAAAAGCATTTTGGGCTTCATTTATTGGAGGCCCTAGGCAATGGCCTAACTTGCCTAGCCATTGGGCCGGCCCTGACTTCATGTTTGTGCATTTTTCACATGCTCCCCTGTTTGAACTGTTGCAAAAACGTTCCACCTAAAGCTAGAAATGACATTAGTAAAAGATTTTCTGCGGAAGTGGATGAGATGTACATGCAGATGCAGTGCACTCAGAATCCCTGCTCAGAAGGAAATGATTGAAGGTTTTTCTCCAAGGAGCATAAAGGATAGAGTAGCATTAGCATTTATGCTTGTTTCCGTTAATTGATCAAATAGTAATAATCTGAAGAGTTAAATCGAAACCTCAGGATATGTGTTATTCATTTTAGGAAAATGTTAAATGCACAACAAAAATTCAACTTATGTCCAACTTCTTTCTTAAGTGGCAAACTTCTCTTTTACAAGGTAAAATGTGGGTTTTGCAGCACCCAATAAGAGAAGGACACCTCATATAAAGGGGAAAAAATACACAAAAAAACCTACACCCTAATGCAGTTGATTTTCAACTAAAGAAGAAAGAAAAGAGAAAACAGAGAAAGAAGAGAAGGAAGAATCGGCCGCTGGTTTTGCAACACTCATGGCTGGTGAGTTCGCTGGTTTTTTCTTTGGTTTTTCATATGGATCAAGCGACTTTTAGAGGTGATAAAATGGCTTTGATTTTAGGATGATAAAATCTCAAAAAAGATTAACCTTCCCCCTATAGGTTTTAGTTTTAAATCCAAAATTAATTTGAGGCATTAGAAACGAGTTTTTAGGCATTAGAATCGATTTTGTAGGCTAAGTTTGGTAGAGAAAGTCGCCGGAGATGGTGACCCACGGCTGGGTCATGGCAGACCAAGCCGTGGGTCACGGCAGACCCAACGGCTGGGTCTGTCGTGACCCAGCTGTCACCAGTGAGTTCACCAGTGGTTCCTGTTGTTGTCGCCGGAGTAGGTGGGTAGTGAGTTCATCGGAGTCGTCGCCGGAGCAGAGGATTTTTTTTTTTTTTTTAAATGCCATGTATGAGAGAAGTTGGACATAAGTTGGTTTTTTGTTGTGTCTGTATCAAACCTCTTTATTTTATTCCACTTAGGGTAAGTAATATGACTCCCCAAGAAGTACAATGATCTATGAATTTAATGTGAAATTTGTTCTTGCATCTGTAGGTGATTAATGAAGGCTTTTGCAACCGAATCTTCATTTGGAGGGTGACACACACAATGGGCAAGTTTGCAGTAACATGGGTCAATGCATTTTATCTTCTCATTGCAATGAATTACCACGACATTCCTTGCATCTGTTTTGAATTGAAAACCTGTAGCCACCACATTTGGGGATTAAGAAACATACAATTTCAGTTATACTTCAACAACTAGTCTATTTCTTCTCACATATTTATGCTGTGAAATTAATGGTAACAATAAAACAATTAAATGAACTGAGAATTTCTTACTAGAGGCAATGACCAAGAACGCAACCAAGAAAGCTAGTTTGAGTGAAGACTTCTCCATATCTTTCAGCTTGGTGAATACAAGTACGATTTGTGATGGATTTAGACTATTTAGTGTTCTAATTTTGCACCTTGAGTAGCTTTCTCTATTGCAATTATATAGGTGAAACCATGTGATCAAATAAGGTAGAAAATCTGGCAACATTAAATTTGGATTTCGATATTAGTGCCTCCATATCCAAAAGTAAAGCCATTTCCAATAAAAAAAGGATCTTAAAATTTTATAAAGATATTTAAATCGTTTGATGAAATTTTAA
Source organism: Carpinus fangiana (assembly GCA_006937295.1). NCBI lineage: Eukaryota > Viridiplantae > Streptophyta > Magnoliopsida > Fagales > Betulaceae > Carpinus > Carpinus fangiana. The sequence goes on from CM017321.1 coordinate 59,891,305, forward strand.
TTTCAGAAAAATATCCTTAAAACCTAGTCTTAATTCTTTTGTTGTATTATCACAGCCTCAGGGACTAACCTTTTATGGTCTTATTAGTTATTTGCATTGAGAATATCTTCAACAATGATGGTGCAATCTGGGTCCTTTGGAATCCAGTTGAACCTTTCAGTTGAAGTTCTTAAAACAAAACAAGACATCAACTGTTGCCATCAGCATATATCAATATAAAGAATCCATGATGTAGAGTAGAAAAACGAATAGCTAATTATACAATCATCTTCTTCAAGTGTCAAACACGAGTGCCTATTTCTCTCGTTGTTTTGTCATGAATTTGGGTGATTGAAGAAGAGCCTTAGTTTGGACCGCCTGATTAATTATCAATAACAGAGTCAAAATCGTAGACCGTAAATAAAAGAGAAAAGAAAAAAGAAAAATTTGAGGGGCGTTACTGTTAGCTACTGCCAATGCCGTGAAGTGGAGGCGACGGTCAATGCTCAATCTTTGACTTCTTTCTTTCGTCTCGGTCTTCTCTTCTTACCTCAGTAGGTAATGCTGGAAGAGAGCTGCTACCATACGGTTATGGTATAAAGGTGGGATTTTTTGTCCCTCATTCATAAGTTGACACCTCAGTATTTTAAGAAAAATATATAAATTTAAAATGAAATCAAAACACACAATCAACTAATTAACTAACCAAATAAATGACCTAACTACCCAGACACCACCGCCCACCTCCGACGAACCAAAAAAAAAGAAAGAAAGAAAAACAGTATAGATTCTGCCACTGGGGTTGGCCGTGATCCACCCCAACGGCCAGGGGAGAGAGATTCGGCTGCCCCCAGTGGCCATTTTTGTCTCTCCGGCGAATGACAAAAAATAAAAATAAAAATGAAAGATAGATTCGACCACTGGGGGTGGCCGCAATCCACCCCCAGCGGCCTGGGGGTGGCCGCGATCCACCTCAACGACCAGGGGGAGAGAGATTCAGCCACCCCCAGTGGCCATTTTTGTCTCTCCGGTGAACAAAAAAAAAAAAAAAAAAGCCTGCCACCCAAACCTAACCTAAAAAATCGTTTTTAATGCCTCAAAAAATGATTCTAATACCACAAAACTCGTTTCTAATGCCTCAAAACTAAAACATATAGGGGAAGGTTAACCATTTTTGAGATTTGATCATCCTAAAAACAAAAAAAAAAACTAAACCCACCAGAAGGAAAAACCAAAGAAAAACGCTGGCGAGACCTAGCTGCGGGTCTCGGTGGCCTGCCAAATCCAGGCCGGCCGTGGGTCTGCTCTGCACCGTGAGTCTCAGCGTTGTGGGTCATCTTTCTTTTTCCCAAATCATCGCTCTTTCTCTATTAAGTGACAAGAAGAAGGAAGAAGAAGAATGGGAGAGGTTATCGGTTGGAAGGAAGAAATGGGAGAGAAGAAGAAATGGAAGGAAGAAGAAGAAATAAGAAAAAAAATCTAGTGTTTTAGGATGTAGGATAATTTTGTGCATTTTTTTTTCCTTTATATGAGGTGTCAACTTGTGATTGGAGGGCAAAAAACCCCCTTTATGCACCGACCGAAGGAAGTTATTCCCAATGCTGGAAGCGGGTTTTGTATTGGAGAATAACTTATACGAGAAGGTTGCACAAAACTCCTCTTTTGTGCTCACCATTCACAGCCTGACACATCAGCCAATTTTACAATAAAGAAAAAAAATACATCCATACAAGATTATGCACTATATGAAATAAAAAATTATTATTACTTTTTTTAAAAAAATAAAACCAAAATTGAAGGGATGGCCCCTTCCTCACTGGAGGTGGCCCGTGCTAGGCCATGGGGCCCATGGCCTGGGGGTGGTGCGCTGCCACCCCATCAAGAGGGAGGCGATAATGGGGATGAAGTGTTTAGATTTGGAGGGTTTGGTGGTTGCGGCGGTGAAGGGTTCATGGATTTGAAGAAGCTCTGCATGTCGAAGGTGGTGATGGGCTGCGGTTGCTGGTTTGGGTTACTAGACGAAGCCATGGAAAGAGAGAAAGAGGGAGGAGATTTGAGATGAGGGAACTTGGAATATACCTTCTTGTGAGTGTCCAAGAGTGTGAGATCTGAGGGAAGGATTTTGGGTTTGGGGGCTGTGGAAAACCCCAAGAAGAAGAAGACAACTTTCAAAGATAAGAGGGTGTGGTGACTTTGGGAGCCACCCCATGGCCTTGAGTTGGCTCGCCAGCCACCCCAAGTGGAGAAGGGGTGGCCAGCCAACCACCCCTTTTCAAGTTTCAATTTTGGTTTTTTTTTTTATTTTTAAAAAAATAAATAAATAAATTTTTATCACATATAGAGTATAATTTGGTGTGGTTGTATCTTTGTTTTAAGTATAAATCTAGTGAAATTGGCTGATGTGTCAACCTCTAATTGGTGCATAAAAATCACATTTTGTGTAACCTTTTCACTTAAGATGCTCTCGGCTGATGTGTCTCCAAAAGGTAGTTCAATCGGCTGAGATCATGTCTAATAAAGCAAAAGTCATTAGTTCGAATTTTTCTCTCCCTCTCTTGTACGGACATGTAAAAAAACAAAAAGAAGAAGAAGCAGAAGAAGAAGAAGATGCTCTCTTTGTATTGCTTTCAGTGGTGGCGCCGGTATAACCAATCATTCAATCAAGACGCACTAGCCGGACTGACTGGGTTTTGACTTTTTGTTCAATTATTCATTCGCCATTGAAACGACTTCGTTTCCATTCACACCTAGGGGTCCACGCGTCGCAACGAGGAGGCTCCCATTGGCCATTAGATCATTATTATTCACCGTCACGGCATACGTTAATATTCTTGAATTTCCGCCTATTATAAAATTCAAAATTAGACTGAAACACGGAGCCCACGACCGCACGTGTCATAATACACACGCTGTGTACCACTCTTATGCCTACACGTTTCCATCTAACGCGGATGGGCCTACGTGGACGCCATCTTCATTGGCCACGTCTGTCACAATGAAACTCTGTCACAGCCTGTTCCTCTCCCCGGCCCCTACCCTCATTTGTTGCACTCTCCCTCATGGCTTATATGCTACTTTCTTGTGTTGAAATCCTCTCTCTCTCTCCCTAAAACTTTCGGAATACCTATACGTATTTATATACGTAGAAAGTTTCAGAATTTGATCATTTTGTGTTGCTTCTGAAACCCTCTCTCTCTCTCCCTAAAACTCGCCGATTGAAGGTACGTTTTTTTGTTTGAATCGAAATCTCTATTTTCTTTTTGAATATTCCCCTTTTTTCTGTTTCAAGTAATCGGTTAGGGTTTTTGTTTGGATAGCATTGTGTGAATCGATCGGGTCAGGGGGATTTGATTGCTATGTTTTTGTTACGATTTGTGATATCTGATCTTTTGTGATGTTTGGGATTTCGGATTTGATCTTTATTTATTTATTTATTTTTTCCTTTTGGGGGAGAAATCGATTCTGTCGATGGCAGAGTCCGATGCTAGCTGTAGTTGTGGCAATTTGAGTGTTTGTGTTTGGGGCTTAAAAATCTTTGAGAAAGGTCGATTTTTTCGTTAAAAGAAATTGTAATTTTATTGTTTTGCTTATAGTATGACTGAAAATTATATTATATTATATTATATTGTATTTTTCTTTAGATAAATATTGTGATATGGTTTTTTTAAGCCTTCTTCGGTTGGAATATGATTTCCTTTTCTGTTTTTCAATTATAATGTTATCTTGTGCCCTCAGAGTTGGGTCTTGTTTGGCGTTTCATAGTAGAGTTGATTTAAAACTTCAGTTGTATGAAGTTGATAATCTTTTTATCTTTTTAAAAGTGTGAAGATTCAAGTTCAGTTTTTTGGAACTGTATTATTGGAAACATGAGGATCACTTGGCCAACACTTATTCTTTTAGTTACATAAGAATGGTTGTATTCTGTACATATAAATGTTCAGATTAGGTCTCTGGAACTTTAGAAAAAAGTTCTGGATTTATTCTTTATTCTTTATTTATTTATTTTTAAAAATGGGAATTTGGGATCAACGCTGCAGATTCATGAATTGTATATTTACATAGAAATTAAAAAAAGAAAAGACGTAATCGGTGTCCCAGTAATAGCATATGGCATAATGCCAAAATCTTGGGTAAAAGGTTTACGTTTGAATCTATTAATTATGGGGACATTGATGTCATGGGGTTGTGTGTGAAGATGCACAACTCCTAAAGTGTAGGCATGTGGGCGCAGTTATGCATGTGACCTTTATGAATAGCTTATACTTTAAACGTGTATCTTCTATTCTTGATATTCTGGAAAAGAAAATTGATATTATTCTTTTGCTTTATGTTTTTCAGGCTTTGGAACTTGGATAGGAATCTCATTGTTTTTAGCATGAGCACTCGGGCAGCCAGGGGGGCTTCTGTAAGAGGGTATCGTCGTAGGAAGGCGATACTGGACTTAGATCTCAACACTGCACCACCAAGTGACAGTCGGGATCAGGAGGGGACTTCGACTCAAGTGGTGCCTAATGAAATTGAAACTGGCCAACTAGGGCGGTCTGTACCTGCAATGATTGATGTCGAAGCCATTGATGATGATGTCATTGAATCCTCCCCCAGGGCTTTTGCTGAAGTATGGCTCTTTAATTTTATATAAGTTTGCTTCATTTTGATATCACTGTGTGCTTTGCTGCTGTTGTAATTACTCTTATAAACCCTGTTTTATGTAATGTCAGGCCAAAAACAATTCCAGACGGAATGGTGGAAGGACTATAGTGGATGTGGATATAGGTAACCTCATTAATTCTGTTATTTGTTTTCTTTCATATATGGGAGCTTCTGGATATTTGGGATTTATTTTCATGTCTGTTTCCCCCTGCAAAATATGCTCTTTATTTTGCAATGATGTTCTTTCCTGGAGGGTTGACTTTATTGGTTCATCATTGTATTTGTCGCTGTGGGGTCTGGTGATTTCTCTTAGAAAATTGAGTTTTCTTTTTGGCAGTATGTTTCCTGTTAATTTATGCTGATTTCTTAATGATGAGTGGATGAGGGAGCTCAATCTTTAGAAGGTATCTGCTTTAGGTCCCATATTTACAAACATAATTGTTCAAAGTTTATTTAGTATTGGTATTGGTGACTAGTGGATGATATTATGAAGTGGCACGGTGAGTGGATACAGGAGCTCAATCTTTAGAACAAAAAGAATGCAGAATTGTGCTTTTGATTTTTCTATTTTTTAAATTGTAGTTGTGGATAAGGATTTAGCTAGAAGGGGAGCTGAATATACGAAGAGGAGAATCTTACTGGAGAATAAGAAGTCGGCTATTTTATGAAAATAAGTTGAATATAATGTAATTCCAGAATTCAAGGGAACCAAGAAGGTATCAAAGAGCATCTTCTGTGGAATATGCTGTTGTAGGAATGCAGTAGATGGACTTAGTTAACATTCTAGAGAGATAGATCTCATTCAAAAGTATATTAGAGAAATTATGGAAACCTCACATCTTTCTTGTTTGTTTGTGTGTGTGCACGTGTTGTATGTATTTGTTTCGTGTCGCTAACACTTTTTGTTGTACCATTGATGGAACTTCTTGTAAATTGTGCAACTTGTGGAAACAAGGGTGGAATCCTGGGGTTCCTTATTATTCTAGCAAGTTGTAGTTGCCCCATTTTTTCTTGTATGAATTTTATTCTTGGGCAGCCAAATGATCTATTTGTCATTTTGTTTTATCCTGTTTCATATCCTTTGTTCTTAGCTGAATCCATGCATTTATTTGGTATTTCAAGTGTTGCTCGCTCACATCTCTCTCTCTCTTACCTGTGATCATTGCAGACGAAAGGACCAGGGTTACCCAGAATAACCGCAACAAGCGTAGAAGAGCTCCTCCCAACCAAACAATTATTAATTGTGATTTATACATAAATTTGGAAAGCAGTAGCAATTCTACGGTAAAAGCAATCCTTCAATACATTGTTTATTTTGTGTGTTTGGGTCATTGGATGGATAACTAATAGTAATAATTGATGTTTCTCTTTCGTATCTGACAGTAATTCTTTCCTCTATTTGCTGAAACTTTTATGCTTGATAAAGACATCCGCATAATCATTTCCTTTTTTCAAAGAACAAAATAAAAGACTTAAAGTTAATATAACCGAACCTGCCATACAGCTAAACATGCATAAATTAAATACATACAGGTATGCCTTTTAGATCCATTAGACTGTTATTGAATTCAAGGAGGAAAAGTGGTTAGCATTTTAAAATTGATATTTGTTACAAAAAGTTGAATGCCTTTTTTCTTAAAAAACAGATGTTTAGTTACTTGGATTTTGACCCAACCCAAGCTTTTGTTTCGTGACACATTGCAACAACAGGGTACAATTGCTTGGCATTTTTTATATTAATTTACTATAGTTCATCGTGTCCTGTGGATTGGATTACTTGTGAGATTTCTGTAAATAGAATATGGTAGATGGGGTCTTTTTTTTTTTTTAATATCTTTTTTGGCAGCCGATAGGAGCTTATCAAATAGGTACTGCATTCTGCGCTAGTGAATTGAAGTATATGCCTACAAATTATGCCCTTTTTTGTTTGATCTGGCAATTAGTTCACTCACCAATGAGATTTGAACCTGTTTTATACGGTCCACTGATGCCATTTGGCTGAAATTTTTTTCCTGCATTAAAAGCATATTATTTGGAATATGCTTTATAAATAACAAACGAAGCCTATGAAGCTTGGAATATGTATCTCTTCTTTTTATCACACATTTGGAATTGTGCCTGGCATTATCCCTATAGCACCAGCCATATTGTGCCATGTATGACGTGGTTACTTCACTTATTGTTTTGAAGTAGTTCTTATAACAAATAATATGGCACCAGCACAGGTGCTCTTGGTGATCTGCACTCATTTATTAGATTTCCTTTGTTGTCACATTTATTTCAGTAGCATGCAGGTTTGAAGTGACATGATGCATTCATTGTCTTCATGGAATGTTTGATACATGTTATGATTACTCTGTTGATAGTGGTGCCTATTTTGCAATACTCTTGCATTGGCCATGAGCCATGCCCTATGTTATATAATGAAGTCTCATGTCATCTATTGGACAAGAAGTCCGTAAACAATGTTGAAACTGAATGATGTGATTGGATACAGTGTGTGTATCTCTGTGCGGTTCAGAACTAATTTTAATGTCTTTTTGGCAGAGAGAGAATGTGACAAAGCTACCTCCCCCACCAAAGGAGCCTACCTTTAGCTGTCCAATTTGCATGGGTCCATTAGTCGAGGAAATGTCGACGAGGTGTGGTCACATATTCTGTAAGACATGTATTAAGACCGCAATAAGTACACAGAGCAAATGCCCCACCTGTAGGAAAAACATCACAGTGAGAGAACTCATTAGAATCTTCCTTCCTTCAACCAGTTGAGGCTCAGGCTTGATAACTGATTATGTAAGTTTTTTCAGGCGCTTTATCTCTTTGAATGTATAATAGTGGTAGTAGATTAGGACCGAGTACTGTTCAAGTTTGGAGAACCGAGTACACTTGAAATAAAATGTAGTGAAAAAGAAGTTGTGGGGTTAAAAACCCACTTGGGAGGGTCTCTTAGTGCATTGACAAATATTCATACCATTTTCAAGACGAAACAGGTGTGTAATTATTTGAAGTTGTTCAGGGCACTAAATTATGTGGAAATCTAATTTTTATTTGTATGATTGACCCAACACCTGATGTTTTAAGTGATGAGAATTGAAAGTTTTCAAAGGTTTATTTATGCATTATTGAGCGAGTGATGAGAATGGCCTCTTTAGATTTTAGACAGTTTTAGAGTGTTTTGTTTTCCTCCCTTGTATACCAATTAACACTAATTTATTTCTCTTATGGGTACAGCAGGGTTTTGTACGAACCGCTTCAAGTGAAAGGGAAATGGAACAATTGTTTGGGCATGGCAGTAGACAACGTTTTCATGCTTGTGGTGAAAATATTTTGCAGTTGAAGCTAATATATTATACCTAATGACTGTTGGGTTTTGGTGAAGAACAAAGTTGTATGAGTGGAGTAGTCGTCAGATTGAACCCCCTAAAGCATGTTTATTATTTGTCTCTATTGTTGTCGTTAGATGCTCAAGTGTCAGTAATGTATAATACGCTGTCTGGCTTAATTAGGTTTTAATGGGAGTTAGCGTTCGGACTGGGGCAGTGGAGTGGAGTGGAGTGGAGTGGGATAAATTATATAAACGCTCCTGGGGTTAGAATGGCCTTTCCCTGATTTAGTAGCCACTGGCACTCACTAATAGCGGTTAACCTGTTATTTCTCTTTTGTCATTTCTTCAAAAATTATTTTTATGCCACCGAAGAAGCCGACTCTGGAGAAATGAAAATCACTATTTCAGTCACTGGCATAAATTAAGCTGTGTATGAAGATGATTCTCAATGCTCGGACTAGGCTTTCGTTTTCATTTTCATTGTTCTTTCATTTCAAAGTTTTTTCATTTTTTCTTCTGAAGAACGGAGGATGGGAACAAACCGAATAAATGGTAGGGAATGTAGGGTCTCATCATCAAACCGAAATTGGGAAACAAGGAATAGGGAGTGGATCTGCTGTAACTTGTTTCCAATGCCAATGGGAGAAGGATCCTCTCCAGTCCGTTTGGACTGGAGCAAAACCAGTCCTTGTATTATTAGGGGTATAATTGTTGAACAGATATAAAAAATTTATTGAATAATTATGTTCCTGATAATACAAGGACTGGATCTCATCCAGCCAAAATGGACCGGAGAGGATCCCAGTCCATGGCAATGGAGAAGGATCCTTTCCCGTCCGCTTGGATTGAGCGGAACCGGTCCTTGTATTATCAGGGGCATAAGTGAATCAAGGCAAATTTCAAAGGTGTCCCAAAAGACGGGTATTTCCGATGGTTGAATGAGAGAGAGAGAGGTTTTGTATGGGTTGGGTTTTGCTGATCGAGGCGAAGAGATCATGGGAGGGAAAGTCCTAGAAGAGAGGACATCAACTTAAGGTGGGTTGGATCTCATCTGATCCGATCAGTAGCATTTGGGTCCATTTTGGATGTATAATCTTGTAATCTTCTTCAATTTTTTATTTTTGGTTTCTTCCAATTTCCAGATCCTGAGGCGGGTACCTATATCCGTATTTTGTATAATCTTCTCTTCCATTATGAATGATACAAATCAATAGCTTAGCATCGTTGGAGAGAGAGTTAAAACATAGAAAATGCACCTTTATTTTAGTACTGAACCATTACATAGCACAAGCCACGTAGATGATACATGCCCACAACGGGTCAAGCCTTTTTCTCTAAGGCTCATTATTTTACTTTTATATATATATATATATATATTTATATTGTTGCTCTTTATTTTATTTACTTATATAGTAGCCAGAGAGCACAAAGACATGCATGCTCCATTTTGGTTATGGGTCTTGGTCATGACCTGGTTCACCGTCACCTTTAGGGATGTCTCCGTGCCCATCAGTGCAGTTATCCTTGGGCTCGTGAGGTTTAGGTCCATCGGGTATTGGCCAACCAGGGCTTGGAATGCCTTCGGAACCAGGAGGAGGAGGGCCTCCATAAGGACCGGGAGCAGGAGGAGGGCTTCCATAAGGACCAGAGCCAGGAAAGAGAACACAACAAGTCGTAATAAAAGGATATGGAACAAGTGGGGAACCAAATATAGGATGGTGATCAGAGTGGTCATGAGTTCCATCTTTGATAGGCTTCTCTTGTCCTCCTTCAGTTGTAACAAGAAATGCGATGAGAAAGAGAATAAAAATCAACCACGCTTTAGTACTAGTGCTCTGATCCATGGAAATGGAAATGGAAATCTCTCACTTAATTATATATTTGTGTTTTCGATGGAGGAGAATTGTTTCAATTTATAGTGCAGGTGGTGAAAATGAGGGCACCCTTTTGATACTTGGTTTGGCAACCAAATTAAATGGTCTCTGCATGGGGCGCTTCCTCGTTTCGATTGTTGTACGTTGATAGGTGACCCGGCCCATGGACTAATTAATATGGTGGTTAATTTAAAGCTAGCTATATTGCCTTTTAGGTTGAATATCATGGTGTGAAGGAATAGACAAACTGAAAGGATTAGCTAGAAAGTTTGATGAATTAACAAGTGGCCGGAATATATATTGGTATTTAAGTTTGCTTGGCCTATAATCTATATGATCTCTTCTATTATATATTGTCATATTGAGTTACTCTGATAATTGATAGGAATATAGGGTAACTTCATTCATTAATGACTTCACGACTGCAAAACGGTTTACCTTAACAATAAAAAAGACAAATAAACGGATTTGGGTCAAGAAAGGGAAATGCTTTTGAAGCATTATCATTTAACCAGAACAACTAATTCGATTGCTTGCAAGTCAAAAATTGGACAATTATAGAACTTTAGCAAACAGATTAGGTAGGAGGCCAGACCAATTAAGAAACCAATCTACGTACTTATTTGCATCTAAATTTAACATTTAACCAGAACAACTAATTCGATTGCTTGCAAGTCAAAAATTGGACAGTTATAGAACTTTAGCAAACAGATTAGGTAGGAGGCCAGACCAATTAAGAAACCAATCTACGTACTTATTTGCATCTAAATTTGGGAGGTAGGAATATGTAGACAAATTCATGCTTTTTGATGTAGCGTACTTTGGCTTTGATACCAATTCATGTAGAGTAAGGTGTAGTGAACCGTACCGTAAAAACCAAATAAAATTATTTTTTAAACTCAAAAGGGGTTGATTCAAGTAGTGAAGGCTTTATGAATATAAAAAAAAAAAAAAAATAGTGGAGGATTTAGACTTGGTGGCATTGATCTCCATCATGTCTAAGGTTTGAATCTTTGGGACCGAGGTGTCAACAATTCTTTGAGACCACGTCTACTGCAAATCTTAGTTTTATCTGACCTATATGTGTTTGGGGGTGTTAAAGTAATGATTAATTGATTGAATTTATCTCTTCCTATAAGTTTAAGCTTTTAGGTTAACTGATACTTTAACATGAAGTCAAAGCCAAAGGTTATGAGATCGAACATTAACTCTATCAAATCAGCCCATTTAAATTAAATATTTTACGTGTTGTGTCTTACCTATTAAAAAGAAGTTTGAGCCAATACGTTAAAGTAATAATTAATTGATTAAATTTATTTATTCCTGTAAACTTAAGCTTTTAGGTTAACCCCTAGTTTAATAGGGGGAGGAGGGAAGGTTGCCCTTGAAGGGTGAATAAAAAAAAGAAGTAACCTTGCCTAAGTTCATCATTAAGAAAAAAGAAAAAAACAAAAAAAAACTATACAATGCACAATTCACAACTCTTTCCAAAACCAAGAATTAAATCAAGGATAGAAAAAAACTTAACCTTTTGAGTATTTCTTAATGAATATTGAGAGACAACAAACATAAACTGCTGTCAAGGCCGTCCTTATTAGATTTACATTGAAAATACGGTTATAACCCTACAAAAGCAAATAATTAAAACACCCCAGTCGCGATCTCATTCGGATGAGAAGTAGAATGAACTACGTACTGTTACGACTATAAAATCTTCATATTCGTAGTTCAATCAATAAGCTTTTAACACCATCAAAATTGCTTTCACCCAATATTGAAACGATCAAATGATTCAAATATGAATATATATATATATATATTTATTATAACTCGTATGCTCGAAACTAGCTAGCAATTAGCATGCATCATTTTCCAGGCCCGCTGAGGCTACGGTTTTGTATCACAAGTCATGGCTTTGAATTCACAACTTAACAAAATTAAGTAGTACAGGTTGTGCACATGCATTATTAGCCGTGAATCTGATTATTTTAACATTAATTATGAGGAACACAATCAATGAAGGGCTGATTGCACTATATATAGATGGATCAGCGTGAATCCTGGGACTGCATGGGACTGACTCACTGAGAATTACGGGACAATTGTGGCTGTTGGGTTGCTTACACAGTTACACTTTAACGTACACTTATTAAACTGGGAAAACAAAATATACCAACAACCAATTAATTAAGCTTGAGACTTGAGAGAGAGAGAGAGAGAGATCAGAGATGGCTAATCAACAACATTTAGCTATAACACATTTAATTATTTGATTACTCATAAACCATTATTTAGCATGCACTAGCCACATACATGTACGTAGAGATGGCTGAACAACCCCGAAGAGGCCATTATATTGCCCTTTCAAGGCTCATTATTTATTCTACTTCAATTTGCAAAGGCACCATTATGTATATAGTATTAGTAGTAGGTGCATTTGGTCATGGAGGTGTGCTTTCAACTCCATTAATATTAGCTTTAGGACCCGGGCCGCCTCCGATACCAGGAATAAGGCCTCCGATACCAGGAATAAGGCCTCCAAGACCTGGAATACGGCCTCCGAGACCCGGAATAAGACCTCCGAGACCTGGAATAAGACCTCCGAGACCAAAACCACCTGGAAATCCGGAAAAAGGGCATCCTCCAAGAAATGGCCAACCAAGGCCTAAGCCTAAGAAAGTCTGAGGAGAGTAGACTGTATCTTTCTTTGGAACATCCCTTCCTCCTTCCGTACCAATCAAGAATGTGGTAAATAAGAGGGGCGAAAAAGAGTAATGCCTTAGCAGTCTTCTCCATACTCATCATCTCTATCGATCTCTGCAGTCTTAAATCTTAATGATTAGTTAGCTGCGTTTTAATTTGCATGGAGAGAATTGCTTAAAAAAATGCCACCCTAATTTATAGAGAAAATGAGTGCACCCTTAATTTGTTACGTGGTCTAGGAATTAACGAACTTAATTAAATGGTTAATTGTTAGAGAAAAGAAGGATAAGGTGGCCCATGGTGATCATCGATCTAGTGTTTAATTTTTCTTTGATTGTTTTGATATTAGGTTGTTCTGAATCTTCTGATACTCACAAATGGGAATAATTTAGCGACGCCATCATGACCCAATGAATAAAATGGATCGGGTTGTGAATTCATCATCATTTTGAAGCACTTCCTTTTAAGTGGAATGATCCGATGAGTACTTATAGTACTTATACCATAAGTAGAGAGGTTAATTGGTTGAGCAGGCTAGGTGTGTGGTGGCTGAAAAATTAACCTAAACAATTAATTGTGGACCTTGCACGCGGATAGCTAGGTCTTGAGTACACGCAAATAATTAACCTAAAAACTTTAATATATATATATTATGGTCCATTGAATTAATTGTGGTGTTTAATTTTACAAGGGCCATGATTTCTTATATTGTTCTAATTGTGATAATGTCGTCTGATGGGAATAGATGAAATTAATTAGTAAATTTTTTGGTGGCTAGCTTCATGACCCGACATTTGTATTTAGTTTGCTTGTAAAATGGAATTTCCTGATTGCTTAAAAGTGAAATTTTTTTTACCATTAGAGGAAAAGTTGAGGCATAGTTGAAGATGTTAAGGTATTGATTAAATAATTAAATTATTTACTCATTCTCATTAGCTTAAGTTTTTAGGATAATTAGTGACCATTTAACATGGTATCAGAGTTAGATGTTATGATTTCAAACCTTGATTCCATAATTCATCATCTATTTAAAATTAAATATTTAATGTGTTGGGTATCACCAATTAAAATGGAGTTTGAGCCACATGTGAGTGGACATGTTAAAATATTAATTAAATGATTAAGTTTAATTGTCACTTCTTAATTAAATGCTTAACCTTTTAAAAAAAGTGGTGATTTAACATAATATTAAAGTCATATGTCATATGTTTGAACATTAACTCTACAATTCACCCCTTTTTAAAATTAAATATTTCACTTATCGTGCCTTAGCTATGAGAGAGCATGTTAAAGTAAAATTTTTATGGTCACCTAAATCTCTGGTCACTTGGAGTGGCCTATTAATTAACCTCAGGAGTCAGGGGTTAGGTTGCTAGATAAATTTCATAGACATTAATGATGGCTTGTAATGTATTAATTCTAGAGGTATGTGGAAAGGCCATTAAAACTCATGGTTTATTTATGCGCAAAATTTTCAAAGGCTAATCTATATTCTGATAGCTAACCCCATCACGTCTTTTCCAAGAATGAAAATTAGCTGAAACATGCGTGACTTTGGAGCAAAGTATGAATCTTCAAGCAACTCGAATGTTCTTGTAAATTTAAGAAGGAAGGTGATCATGATCATGGTGCGAAGAACAACGAAGGTGAATTGAAAGTAAAGACTACATTTTATCTTATTTTTGTTCAATCTATGTTGGTTACAAGAGAGGACAATATGGGAATACATCCCATAAATCATGTTGGGCATGAATATTCAACGTGAATCATGGGACTGAGTAGCTGTTGTTGTGCACTTGAATTATGGGACAATTGTGATCGTTGGGTTGCATGCTTACTTGTATTTGAGATACTTGTGTCTTCTATATCACTTTAACACTATGCTGATCATTAAACTTGGAAAAGGAAATATACCAACCAAGCTTGAATATTTCTAAAGTCTTTAATTTTTAGTGTATACGAAAATTGCAGGGGTTTTTACTTTTATTTTGCAATCAAGCACGTACGTACGGATCATCATCAATCATAGAGAGATTGTTTGATTACTCATAAACCAGTACTACATGTAGATCGAGCAGATATTGGCTGAACAACCCCAATAAAGAGGCCACTAGCTGCATGCCCATTCAAGGCCCGTTATTTATTCTACTAATTTATTTAATTTGTAAAAGACACCATGCATGCATACAAACATGCATGTATAGGCTATAGCAGTAGCATTTGGTCATGGAGATGTGGCTTCAGCTCCATTAATATCAGCAACAGGGGTGCCCCCAACACCTTTAGGGCCGCCTCCTCCGATGCCAGGAATAAGGCCTCCAAGGCCAGGGCCGAGAGCAGGAGGGCCGGCATTGCCTACACCACCAAAAGCGCCGGGGGATCCAAAAAGAGGAATATTCCAAGGCCATCCCCCAAGAAATGGCCAACCAAGGCCTAAGCCCCAGAAAGTTTGAGGAGAGTAGACCATATCTTTCTTTGGAACATCCCTTCCTCCTTCTGTACCAATCAGGAATGCCATAAGCAAGAGGGCAGAAAAGAGCGATGCCTTAATAGTCTTCTCCGTACTCATCATCATCTCTATCGATCTTTGCAGTCTCAATGATTAATTAGCTGCGTTTTGCATGGAGAAAATTGCTTCAAAGGCCACCCTAATTTATAGTGAAAATGAGTGGTCTAGGAATTAATGAAATTAATTAAATGGTTGTTAGAGAAAAGAAGGATAAGGTGGCCCATGGTGATCATCTAGCTAGTGTTTAATTTTTCTTTCATATATTATTTTGATATTAGGTTCTTCTGAATCTTCTGATACTCACAAATGGGAATAATTTAGTGGTGCCATCATGACTCAATGAATAAAATGGATTGGGTTGTGAAATCATTCTGAAATATTACCTTTTTAAGTGGAATGATTGATGGGTACGTTATACCATATAAGTAGGGAGGTTGGTTGAGCAGGTGGCCGGGGCTATATGGTGGTGGCTGAAAACCCTAAATAATTGTAGACTTTGGATACATGTAAATAACCTAGCTATTTTGCTAAGCTTTTACAGTAATAAGAAGTTTGGTTCACAAACAAATGTTTGTCGACAGATATATCATAATTAAATTCATGGTTTTCGTATGCAAATCCAGCCTTAGCTAAATTGCGAAGACAAGAAATAATATTGTATTAATATATACTCTTTTTATCTTGCAAAAAAAAAAAAACATTATGCTTTTGTTTTCATGTCTTGTTGAAGATGGCATGCTTGATAGTTGTTCTTAATTGCTCTACGTACGTCAACCTCAACTTAGGCTTCATCAGGGCTCAACTAACCCAGCCATGTTCATGCTTGAAGCTTATGAAACATGTTGTCCAGACCGATCTTGAGTTAGTGCAGAGTCTATGTTAAGCTTATGATATTTTTTTATTAAAAAAAAAATAGGCGTGTTCAATAAACCTAATTATTAACAACTTGAATATGATGGTGATCCATTGAAATTATGGTGTTTAATTTTGCATGGGCCATGCTTTATTTAATTGTTCTTGTGATAATGTTGGCTGCAGATGGTAATAGATGAAATTAGTAATTTTTTTGGTGGCTTCATCATGACCCCTCGGATAAAATGGATGAAAATGATATTTGTATATAATTTGCTTTTAAAATGGAATTTATGATTGCTTGTAATCGGAAATTTTTTTACCATTAGAGGATCAAAGGTTGAAGATATATAGGAGGAGGTTGCTCACAAATTCATGGCAAAGAATCCACCAAATAAACCTTAAATATCGAGTGTATTGGAGTAGGTAGCTTAGAGGTGCAGAGGCAGAAGTACTACTCCCACCTTGGGAGTTCATAGCCCTATATATTCTTATTCTCCTTCAAATTTAAAAATTTTATATTTTTTATAATACTAACCATTTAAAATTATTTATTATTATTATTTTACCATCTTAAAAATGAGTTTTTTTTTTAGTTTCCTCACTCCTTAAGACTTCTGATTCTGCCTCTAATTAAGAGTTTGCTCGTCCAATCTAAATCTGGAGTTATGTTAATTCTCATTTATACAAGCCATTAATTACTTTGGTTTATCACAGAAAGCCAATATTAATTTTTTGCGCCACATAAGTCTAATAATTTGGAATCATGCAATTTGCATATGAGATATTGAGGCTTGAGTAATGTTACACGTCAGCACTCCAATTCTTCCAAAGTTTATGTGAGGTAGTTCTTCCAACTGCTCCAATTCTTTCAAAGTTTATGTGAGCTAGGTACTTCTTTTAACTAAAAAGTTAAAATCAATTTTCATACACTAAATGGTTAGGAACTATGCAACATTCATTCAGTCCATCGGATAAATCGGATAAAGGTCACTAGGTCAGGGAAAAGAAGGCATTGATGTCACGAAATCTCTTTGGGCTAGGAGTAAGAACATCAGTTAATTTGTAGACAAATTGTAATACTCAAAGCATTTTACTCACGGAAATCAAGGCTAATAATTCATCAATGGAGTGTAGGTTTAAATACAACACTTGAAAAAAAATACAAAAATTGACTCGTGAAGTTTGAGGAAGGTGTACGAAAAATCAAAAGTACATCTTCCTCTCTCAAGCTATCCGAAAATTTGGAGTCCCCAATGGCAATCTGTATGCATGATGCAATGAGAGTTTATAGACAGACAGCTCCTGAACATGACACAACTTTGGAGCTAGAAAAAGGAAGAAGACATGAGAAGAAAGAACACTAGGAAAACTGGTTAAAGCAAGAAAGGTGTAGCCGACTAAAATATATCATCTGGCAGGTTTCTTTCTCCACTCGGTGCGTCCTCGATTTATTTCAAGCCCACCATCACCTGCCAATCTCAATAAATGTAAAAACTGACGTAAATCTTCTTTCTTTTCCATACTAGCGGCAGACCCATTAGTTCCTTGAAGCTTAGAAACTGCTTCAGCTTCCCCAACTGGTTCCACACTAGTAAGTGAATCGACTACGTCGTTATGTTGGCACTCCCGCCTGTAATCTAAGGTAATAGTTTGCAGTTCATGGCTGTCAATGATTTCTTGAGGAATGCTCTGCCGTAGAGAGAATATGTTAATCTATCAGCTTTATAAGATCGATAGGAAGAATCAGCAACAAGACAAACAAGAGTCATTATTACAAGAATGAAATTTATAGTTTAGTGGGGAAGAAAAGATTACTAATCTATCAGCTTTTCTTTTTATGCTTGTTTTTCTGTTTCTTATTTTACTTTTAACAAATCAGCAAAGAACTAAGAATCCCAAGAAAGCAAAGAAACGCTCCATTAGGCAAGAATAATTGCTATAAAGTATAGTGAAAGAGCCTCCAACCTCCAGAACCCATCCGATGTAGGTGACATTATTAACATGCTGGTTCATGTCCAGATCGGCTCTTCTGGGCTGTAGAAAACCAAAAGCATACTGAGAACTTGGAAAACTGTGCAAAGAATTTAGATGAACCAAATGATCTTACCACAAGTCCCAGTTTCGAAGAATGAGCAGGATCTTCCAGTTTTGGTATTTTTCTCAAGCTACTACTGCCCTCCTCTGGAATTGCCAATCTACAAAAGCCAAAAAAGACCAATTAAATGAAATGAAAAATATGCCACTCAAAATCTATACTGTGAATAAGAATAGGATGACATTTAGGACTTTAGAGTTTAGCAGGACTTATTGACTTGAGCTATAAACGCTGTGTACACCAAAGTTATATCCATTGGAATTTTTCCAATCATATAGTGTAATGTATCAATATCTAGCAATCTTTTAGGGTTTCAAAATCTTTCGTGAGACATGAAAATAGGTCCTTCTCCCAAACCCCAACCCCTACACCTCCCCACAAAAAAGAAAACAGAACTAGCCACTGCTTCATCTATACTTTCAAAATGTCTCTCATTTCTTTGTACAGAAATCATAGTACTGTGAAATTTGGTATCTCAGAGACTCAGACAAAAATAAAGAAAATAAAGCACCTCAAACCTATGTATCGTTAAACTATCTATTCCTCCACAGCTCAGTAAATAAATTATCTACTTTAAGCTGCCCAGTTCAGTCACACATATGACAAAGCGGTGTGCAAAAGGGTTTCAACAATCAGACAATAAATCACGCCAAGAAAAACCTTGTTTTCTTGCAAACGTCAATTATGACACAGCCAATATTCCATATGCATTACATGTTAATAACAAAATACAACTATTAATGAGAAAATCTGATATCTTAGGCCTAGAGCAAACAAAAATCTCTACCTGGGTTCGCGTGGACAATAAACTAAATACTCTTCCCGGACGTCATCACTAACTTTCTGAAGTCGTCTGGTGTCTTGGTTCATCATGACCCACTTGCTGAAACATAAGGTTCCCACGTCAAACTTTGAGAATACATCTCAAATCAGATAGACAAAGTTAGACTCAAACATTGCTAAGAAGTCATGTTGCTGAGTTCATCTGACAACAGATGTTTGATAGCTTCCGCAAAATTTTTATAAGATTGATAAATTACTGAACAAAGTTTTTTTTTTTTTTTTTGAAAAAAAAAAAAAAAAAAAAAAAAAGAAGGAAAGATCAAGATGGATAATTGAAACAAGCACATTGTAGCACACAGCCAGACTAGCATATCTTAATGGTCAAGAGAACCATCAGGTTTAACAACTAATTTTGTTCCAACGGGATAACTCTTGACTAAGTGGCTTCATTTATTTTCTGATTCACATAGATCCTACTATAGTAAGAAATTGAAAGTTGTTGTAGTAGAATTTTAATGTCTAAGTAGAATATATGGAAAAGTTTTCAAAAACACTTATCAATTTTCAAAATTTGCAAAACACTTTTCAGAAAAAGTTACCAAAACAGATTTTCAAATGTAGCTCTCACCATCACCACTCTTTTCAAAACAAATACCAAAACACTTCTCAAAAAGCAAAACATAATACACAAAAACACTCTTCAAAAAAAACACAAAACACTTTTTAAAAAGGTTCCACACCTTTACGTAGGATTTTTTTATAAAAAAAGATACATACTTGTTTTCAAGGGTGAAAGCTGATCTTGTTATTTATAAAAAAAATTTAAAAAGTGGAGGATAGCTTCTACAGATAGAGGCTACCAAGTGGCCACCGATTTGTGTAGCAGCCCCATGGTGGCCACCATCAAATGAGCATGATGGCCAATGTAGGGCCGCCAAATCTGTCCGGCAACTGAGTGACGGCCCTGCAGTGGTCACAATATTTGCATGGCGACTACCATGGGGTCGTTGGTTAAGTCTGGCAGCCATTGTGGTGGCCACCACAGTGGTTGTCGCAGCCATCGATCTACATGGCAGCCTATTTATGTTTGGTAGCCACTCTGATGGTGGCCCTATGGTAGCTGCCAAATTTGTTTGGCAGGCTTCACATGGATGCAAGCTCCCTTAAACTCAAATTTTAAGTTTTTTGCTTTCCAAAAATACTTAACCAAACAAAATTTCTTTTGTCGACTCCACAAACAACACCTTTTGAAAAGTAGCCCACCAAAATAATTCTCAATTTTCACTTTTACCCAAAGCACTTCACAGAAATTTACCAAACCAACCCTATATTTTTTAAAATAGAAAAGCGAGAGAAGGAAAAAACAAAAATCCAAGAATTGTTGTAGTTCAACAAAATGCACATAAATCCATGATGACACATCCCATAATATATGTTCTATCATAGCAAGTTTAGGCGTATATAACATTATTCCTGGATAATTATTATTGATATAATAAATTAACATGGTAACATCATAATGAAACATTAAAATCAAGGAAATTATTAAGTATTACTTGAATTCTTTCTTCTGCTCCTTTAAAGGCATCTCAATTTTATTTATTTTTTTTGGAAATTTTAGTAATTCTATAACCTTATCATTCTATTCTCTGCACAATATATTAGAACCCATTTTGACAGATAATATTTCTAACTTTCCATCTACCAGAAACCAGATATGGAATTACAATTTGCAGCATTATTCTTGACAAGGTCAGAAGGGTATAGAATCCCACACTGAAAAGGGGATGTTCTGTTCTGTTACACAACCAGGTCCAATGTAGCCTAGCTATTCTTATTGAGGTATCTGCAAGGCACCAGCATAATACCATTTAACTATCAAGCTCTACTCCACAGGTGCAACATTTGTGACAATATACATGGTAATGCATTGGGTACTCTTAACTGGTCTCTGCACGTATTAAAGCATAAACAACTACATCTTGCAGCAATCTGACATATGCTATGATGCATGATTCTTACCATATATGATAAAGATAAATATATCTGACCCTTTTTTTTGTTCATGGACAAGCAGAGAAGTTCCACGACTTTCTATTTGCAAACATGCTCCCCCAAAGAAAACAAGCTACGCTTAGTAATAGTTTGACAAACACTTTCAGCTACCGAAAATACGAGATTTATATGCAAGATGCTTTCAAGAGTAGATAACACTGCAATGGAAAAAGGAGGGTGTTTCCCCAAAACCATCCAGAAGTACATCCAATAATCCTCAAAGAAGTGACACTCAGAACTTGAATATCAGATAATGGAAGTATGGGTGATATCTGGTCAAATTAGTGATGCATGTATACAATTACCCTATTCAGAAGTATAAGAAAGATGTGCTTACATAATATTTCGCCACTCTGTTTATTTAAACTTACGATTCTTGCTTGCAAAGCAAAGAATGTAAAAAAGAAAGAGTAGCTTAGTATTTACCTTGTCGCTCTTCCAATTACTTGACCAGTAGCACAGTCCTTGATTATCCAATCACGTCTGGTTCCAATTCTTCCATCGCCTTGGCACCATGTTTCAATTTCAACTACATCACTCCTGTTCCATACACCCATGTGTATCAAAATAAAACTCATCATGTAAGAATTAGAAACCAAAATTGTAATATAAACAAAAAAAAAAAAAAAAAAAAATACCAGGCTGGGTATTTGTAGATTTCAATGTGCATGCGAGCAGTCACCCATATGAGATGTAATTTCCTCATAGTGGGGGTCGTGGCAAAACCATCTGTTGAAAATCCTACACTCTGAGCATGGTTACATCCAACCTCCTACATCACAAATTTCCAAACAAATAGTTATATCGAAATTCTTTGAGAAAAGCCAATCATTCAATTCGATAAGTGTAATCTAAGGTAAAAGGAATATTCCCTGTGCAATAAGATGAATGACAAATTGCAAAATGATTTTTTTTTTTTTTTTAAATAATAATAACTGGAAGGGAAACCAAAGTTTTACTATGTGGGAAGGGAAGCTTCAAAGAGAGCAGAACCTAAACTTCAAATACTAATCTTTGGAAGTTAAAATTATCAGCAGTTCCCTAAATGATAGTAGTTGAGAGAATTTACACACTTATTGTAGCATTCCACAGTTTATATAGAAATCAAATAAGAGGAAATAAAAAGATTCAAATTCCATTATGGTAGCAAATGAAATGAATGCAGAGTCTACAGCCCAACAAGCGACTTGACAGAGTAATAGAAAGCAGATGAAAATGTTCAAACATCGATAGTTTTAAAGCAAAGTGACCGGTTTAAGCATGTCAAAAACAAAGCCATGCAACATACCCGGCGGCTAAAATTCAGAAATTTGCAAAAAATCAATAGAATTGACACCCACATAAGTTTCCCATGAAAAAGAAATGGACAGAGACAGATATGGACATTTATAACATATCCCAATTGCTGAGAATCCAAGATTTGATGAGAGAAGAGCAAAAGGAACAATACCAAACAAACAATCCCAACAAAAGTTAAACTACGACCTCCAAAATTCAAAACAAACACTAGCAAATGCATGTGACAGAGAACATCACCAACAAACCCAGATGCCGAAGACCCAAAAATGGCCCATAAAACCACCAAAGAGTTGAAATTAAATCAAACCCAGTTCAATCAAAATATGAACTTTTTCTGGTTTAGTTTAGAACCTGCAAGAGATTAGCAATGGTTTCAACTGTAGCGGTCTTGTTGATCCCGACCTCGTAGCTCCTGACTACGAACCTCTCCTTATACGACAACCCGTCCTCCGTCAAGCTCCCAAGCCTCAACCGGTCCGCCAGGCACCCCGACCCGGACACGATCGCCCGCCCCAAGCCGCCCCGGTCCGAGACGACGGCCAGGACCGGAGCTTTACTGAGCGGACGGCCCGGAACGGCGGGGTATCTCCGGAGAGTGAAAGCGGGCAAGGGCATGGGCGCGGGCCGGCCCAGGAAGCCGCATTGGGCTAGGGCTATTTGGTCCACGCCCACATTGCACGAGACCTTCAACATCTCTCGCTCTCAGTATCTCTCTCCCAAAACCAGTTCGCGTTTTGTGCCTGTGAGTGCGGGTGGGGTGTGTTTTGCTTAG
The DNA here is from genome assembly GCA_006937295.1 of Carpinus fangiana. Lineage (NCBI taxonomy): Eukaryota > Viridiplantae > Streptophyta > Magnoliopsida > Fagales > Betulaceae > Carpinus > Carpinus fangiana. Next base: position 59,914,204 of record CM017321.1, read on the forward strand.
ATTTCTGTGTGTTCTAAAAGGTGCGGGGAACTCTGGGTTTAGTCGATGGGACCGAGGGAGTTCGAGGACAGGTAAAAAAGCCACCCGGATTGGGAAGAAATAACGAGGATGCCACTCCAATTGGCTTTTGCTGGAATCTGGATGGATCGGGGATTCGGGGGCGGTTGGAGACTACAGTGAAAAAGGGTATTGTGTTGAGTTGACCACGTGGTGGTTTTTGTCCACGGCGCCAACGCGTAGTAGTAAATACACGTTCCAGTGGGTGGGGGGTTGCGGGTTGGGCGTTTTTCAAAACAAAGCAAATCCGTTTTTACCATGACAAAAGATTACCAGTGCGATTTGCAGTCCCAGCTAGAGACTGTTTTAAAAACAGAAACCTAGGAAAACAAAAACACGGATAGACGAAGAAAGCTTTTGACTTGATCCCGGCCACTAGATCCGATAAAAAAGGCACCCTCACCTCGGATTTAAGTTTAAAGGATGTAAAATAAAAATAAAAATAAATAAAAGCATTTTATTTTTATAAATTTTTGTTCCATCCATTCCCAACTTTCTCAGGAAAAAAAAAAAAAACAGTCCAGAGAGTTTTGGAGTCTAGCCTCTAGGGAAAATGAAGTTTCCAGCAGCCGTAAGTTAACATTGGCAAGTTAGCTCCCTTCAGCAAATCAATTAAAAGCATTTTACAAAGTCCACCTCGGTAATCATATCATCAAATTGGGGTATCGTTTCTCTTTTTAATAATACGAGATTGTAGCCCGTGCAATGCACGGGTTGTTTTTAAAGAAAATTTCAAGCATTAAGCACGACGGAAGAAAACTTTTTTTAAAAAAGAAAAAATAAAGTTTCAAGCATGAAGCCAAAAAAACCAAAAAAAAAAAAACCCTTCTATAAATTAGCTTTAAAGAAAAAGAAGAGCATCGAAAGACCATTTACAACAACACAAATGCTCTTGCATTCTCAAAATAACTTTACTTAAAATACTTTCAAAGAAAGAAGTTTGAAAAATTACACTAACTAATTTATTTCTCCTCTTTTTTTTTTTTTTAATTGGTTTATTTCCTTCTCCTCATCGAATTAACTAATTGACTACCCAAAATAAAATAAAAAAAAAAAAATCATTAAATCATTGTTAATCATTAAATTTAGAAATTTATAAAGTGTAATCCTTATAAATTGAAACATATTAAATAGTTGTACTTATAGATGTAGTACAAAACGAAAGGAACTATAATAAAAAACAACATTTTAGCTATACCTACCGTAAAAGCCCAATTTTAACAATCATAATCTAGACAATGTCAGTCAATCAATTATTTTTTCTATGCTTTATTTTTTCTTACGCAATGTCCTTGATCAATTAATTAAGCACATAAACAATATATATATAAAATAAATAGTAGTGTAAACTAAAAAATCGTTATACCTCGTATCAAAAACAACGATAGAAAACTCTCTCACCATTGTTTCCCTGAATTCATTATAAAATTTACAAAAAAGGAAAATTAAGCAATTATAATTAAACAAAATATAAAAATTAGAATAGAAGATAATGACAAAAATCGAAAAACATAAGAACAGGACCACTAAATATAAAGTCAAAACAGAAAATGAAAAATACTGATATAATAGAAAAGAGTTGTCTTTGCTATATACTTTTTTTGCTCCGATAAAACCATTAAAGCCAATGACATCCATCAATTAAGCATGTAAACAATGTGCATTAAACATAAGAAAAAAATTATCAATGTACAACATCGTAAACTAAAAAATCGCCATATCTCTTATAAAAAAACACCAATAGAAAACTCTATAACCTGCGACATGCGCAGGTGTTTACAAATTATATATCCGCAAAAAAGCATATATGCGTCAAACATAATAGATAATTTACAAATTGGATGAGAACAATTTGAGTTATTATATCATAATGCTATGTTTTTCTACTTAAAAGTGAAAAATTGGCATCTATCTTAATTTCAATTTAACCAAAAATGAAAAATAGGAATGCATTTTAAAACAACCTTAAAGCATATCAATTATAGATCTGCCATGTTAATTGTTTTAGCTAAAGAGTGTAATACAAACAAAATGTATTGTTAGAAATTAATGCTAGAAACAAATTAAAGAAACTAAATAAAAATTAAGAAAGAATAATGAAAAGAAATAAAAGAAATCACTTGCATTTAATTACAAACATGATAGATTGGATTTTTTTTTTTTTTTTCGTAAAAAAAGTTAAGATAAATTTAACAATAGTTTCAGTGACATTGTTTTGAATCATATTTCAACTAAAGAAAAACGTACACTAACAACATTAAGCAATTAATGCTACAAAACAAAATAAAGGTATTAAATAAAAATTCAAGAAGAATCATGGCTATACCTCACGTATTGTAAATTATTTATAAAAGAAATAAAAAGCAATCACCTGTATTCTATATTTTTTTTTCTCAAAAAAAATATATATTTACAAACATGATAAATTAGGATAATTTGAAGAAAAAAAAAATCATGACTAATATTACTAAAGTTTCAGTGACATTGTTTTCGAACAATTTTTGTAAATATTTGTAATATGTGTTTATACATTCTTTTTTTTAATTTGAACAAAAATATTGAAATCAAAACAAACTGAAAAACGTTTGGAGAGAAAAAAAATTGTACAAAGAGAATCAAATCTAATTTTTGAAATAGTTTGAACAGGAGGATAAGCATAATATATAAAACCCACAAAAAATAAAATAAAAAAACACAAATAAAAAGGTACAATAATCCCATTTTACCCCCAAATTTTGAATTCAAACAGAAGATTATAACAGATATTGACACACATCCTTATCAATCATAGCGAACAACTCCTCCGAAATATCAATATAACTAAAAACATTCATGTTTAATTTTTCAAAATAAAAATTCATAATATTTTCACTAATACGATGTCACAGTCCAAAAAAAAAAAAAAATTGAATTACTTTCTAAATGTCTAAGCCCCACCAAATAGAAACAATCAAATCTTTTAAATTTCATGTTATTGAACCAATTTTATTGTTGGAATTTCATAATATATAATAACATTTTTTTATTTGCTAGCGGTAATCAACGTGATTAAATAATTGGAAAAGTAAACAGAAAACTGCATATGAATTACAACTGAGAATGCAAAAGAAGCCGCTAACATGAATTTTGTGAACAAAAACAAAGAAGTTTGATACCGATACAAATTGGCTTACTCATTTTATGAAAAAAAAAAAAAAAAAAAAAACCCTACAACAACAACATATGCCGATAGTTGTAGCTTTTTAAAGAAATGTGAAAAAAATTGTTGTAGGAATATTGAGAACTTCAACACAAAGAAACAGATAAAATAATCTCATGTTTATCCCCAGATTTTGAATTCTTAGCATAACTAAAACATTATTCCTAGATTTTGAATTCAAACAAAATATTACAACAGATATTGACACACATCCAAAATTATCCCCAGATTTTGAATTCAAATAGAAGATTATCTTACTCTGCGCTAAAGGGGTGGATAGTGAGTTTTATGTTGTCTGAATATTTGTAGTACGTTTGTTGTAGTATCTGATGTTTTAAATTGTAAAGACAGTTATTTTATCACGTTTAATGAAAGGGGAAGTAGTATTTCAGTTAAAGTGTGAAACATGACAACTTTTGATTATTTTTAACTTAAAATGACACTTGGCAGCATTTTAAAATGCCACATGTTGCAATTTTATGCCTTCCTGTCTAAAACTGCCACGTTTTAATTTTAATTGCCCAAGCCATGTGTCAAGTTTAATTGCCCAATTTTAAACGCCACATGTCAAGTTTTTAGCTTCTCCTGCTTAACATTCTCCTATTATATGTTATATTAGATTAGATTTAGATTTGTTGCTTATTAATTTTCTCAGAGACTTTTGCCCTCTTTTACGGAAGATGTGTAGCTTCCAGCCGCCCTTAACCTATATATGCAAATGCAATTAACCATTTAGTTACGGGATAAGATTCGGCGCACTTAGACTATGTTTGGAAATTGTATGGGATGGGAAGTGAAACGGTACTATAGCAGATGTAATTGATATAAGAAAAAAAAAAGTAATAATGTTTTATATAAAAAAATGTAAAATTTTATTTTGTAATGATTTTTTTATTTAAAAAGTGATAAAAAGTGATTTATTTGATGCAAAAAGTAAGAATATTGGAGTTGATTTTAAGAAAAAAATTTTGAATAATGAGGAGGGTCCATGAACAATACCATTCCACTTGGGAACAATACCACTTGGGAACGGTATTGTTCGCAATCATAGTCTTAGTGATTTATGAGAAAATTAGAAAAGAAAAAAAAATGATTTATGATGAGAAGGTAGGTGGGATCTCACACGTGTCTTACGGAGCCCATCTATTGAAATAGGTGTGATGCAGAATGAATGGTTAGTTTAGAGTTGTATTATTTTGTAATTGTCTTTTTTATATTTAATTTATATTTAAAGAGAAAAAACAAGAGACACTCTCTCTAAGAGGAGGGAACCATCATCCCCTTTCACGATAGCAGTACTCTGTAGGCTCTACTGGTCTCTGTTTTTGGCGAGTTTCTTTAGATCTAATTTATAGATCTTGATCCAGATCTAGTCTCTTTAATATTAGATCTGATCGTCTTCTTCAGCCAAGGCGTGTCTTCCGAAGAGATGTCTACAATACCGTGCTTTTCCGCTGCTGCTTGTAGGTTTTTTATTTTGGTTTTTTGTTTTTTATTTTTTATTTTATGGTCCTGGTAGTTTGGTTGAAGACGTGAATAATGATTATAGCTTTTAGTCGAGAAGGGAATGATTTGCGTGTGGGTGTTTTGCTCATACCTGGAAAATGGCTTCCTATGCTCTCAGAAGGAGATAAACTGAAGATCGAGCTGGGATAGCGGATGCTTGACGTCATATATTGGTTTTTATTGTAAGATCTGTATGTTTTCGACTTTTATGACGTATAATATTTTAACTTCGGTTATGATCTTGCAGAAATGTATGTTCTATGATTGTAAGGGCTTTTATGCTCTTGAATCTTGATCACTATTAATGAAATCATATTGATTTTCTTAAAAAAAAATAATAAAAAATAAAAAATAAATAAATTAAAGTATGTATTTAATAATGGGCTTGGTCCAAAAGTTAGTGGCATTAAGGTTAGAGTTTAGTGTTTTAGTCTATTTAAGCATAAGTTTAAGTTATATTAGGAAGAGTATGATTGATAAATAAACAGTTATTTTGTTCTTTAAGAGTTGTAATTGCTCTTTTATACGGTGAGACGATACACTCTTGGTGCTGTTGGAACATGGATCAACCTCTTAAAGGCCCAACAAGCCTCAGGCCCAATCCAAGCGAACTGAGTCCAAACTCAAAGAGGTCTTGGACATTCAAGTTCGAGACTATTTACTCATAACCCAGAGAGGTATTGGACTCATATGTGTTCGAGACCATTAACTCAAGGGCACGTTGGTCTCGGTATCGAGGGTAGGTTAGACATTTCACAATCCATATATCTATGTGCTCTCCACGTAAGTGAGTAATCTTATCTTGAATTCAAAAAGGTCATCAAATCTGATTTAAAATCAGAATTAGATGTTGATATTCAAATATACACATGCTATCCAAAAATAATTGGATATTCAACTTGTATCCAAAAATAACTAGTCTCCTAAGATTTCGAAAAGACTAACAACTCGTATCCTGCAACAGTAACTGCGTAGCAGAAACGAAGGGAGGGAGAAAATCATTGGTTATGGGACTACTACTGCTCTTTGTTTCTTATATTTTTCTCTCTCAAATTTTGACTTAGGTATCAAAGCTTCTCCTCTGATTCACCACCGGACACTCTGATCTTCTTTTTCTTTTGTAGTTATTTACACTTCATCTGTATTGCATCAAGGTGTGAGGTTCATCTTCTCTCTTATATTAACTTTATATATATATATATATATATAATTATGTATAATTCGAATAACATAGCCCAATATAACTCCCAATTAAGTTTCATGGATAAAAATGTCTAAGAATTGAAACAACTACGTACGGCTCGCTCATATCAACCCAATACATTGTCACTTTGATAATTTTATTATATTTTGTACTTTTCTACTAGGACATCGATCTCAAGTACTGTATATAGCTGTACGTATATGAATTCAGCTTACATCCGGTGAAAGGCATCGATTGAAATTTTCCTGTAATCAATTAATTCAACGGTTTAGTTTTTATTTTGGCATTTTAATTAGATCAAACAAGATCATGGGTATATAATAATGCAGGTATTTTTTTAAAAAATATATATATATATTTATTGAGCGGATGGAATGCACCCTTCTATCAATGGAATAAATTAATAATAATAGCTCCTCCCAAATTTCTTTTGGATTTGGGTGGTTTTCGTTTTCTCTTCTCTTGATTTTGTGTGCTTTTCAGGTTATGGGTTTTCAAGCGTGGGTTGTTGGCCGGATCGATTACAATTTTGGACCGATGGATCATGGAAGTATGAGGGCCGGCAAAAGGCCTATTAAGTTGGGTAGATTTGCGGCCAGAAATGGAGATTAAAGAGAGTAGAACGGGCCATTAATTGTGTCCTGAAGACCACTCTTTTGGGCCGGCCGACGATGTACGTTCTTCATTATTTGCCCTCAGAGCCACCAGTCAACTCATAATCACTCATGAAAAAATTGAACATATTTTAAATATTTTTCAACTCATTTAAAATAGTATCAAATGTCAATAAATATTTAAAATATTAGTTTAAGTTATTAATTAATGATCTTAAGAATTTTAAAATACGTTTTAAATATTTATAGACACTTGATATTATTTAAAATTGGTTAGCTGATATTTTCTCCAAACTAATTTGGAGGAAATTTATGTCAATTAATTCGTGTCAACTAGTTTATAATATAACTGTCAGAAAAATAAATTAAAACAAATAAATAAAATTTAGGGGTTTGCTAGTGGTTCTCTCCCTAATGTGCTCCTAGCGTTCTCTTCATAACGTTCTCATAGTCTTACGTAGAACATGATTTAAGAAAAAATAAAATTGTAATACAGTTTTTTTGCCAACAGATTAATTTTTATGAGTCAATATTTAGATTATAATGCTTTAAAACTTGTTTTTGGATTCAAAACTAAAACCTAAGGGTGGAAGGTTAACCATTTATGGATAGTATCACCCAAAATGGATTTGATCATCCTGAATTTAGTGCTAATGCCTCAATTTTGGTGTTAATGCCTCAAATTTGGTGCTAATGCCTAAAAAAAGGTGATGGAGGCCACTATAATTTTATTTTTTCTTAAATCATGTTTTATGTAAAACTGGGAGAACGCTAAAAGAACACTGAAAGAAGAACCCTTAGCATTTTTCTAAAATTTATAGCATGACAACGCATATATAAGAGCTTGTATATGGGCTTGTGAGCAGCTAGCGCGTTATTATGTCAACTGAGGGAATTTTGGAAGTTGAATAAGGTTAACCATTTCAAAATCCAGTTAATAAAAATAAATTTTTTTAAAAATGCAATTAATTAAGCATATAATAAAATTACAGTTCAACATTTCAAAGTTGCCCCCACCAAAGTTTTATTAATTGCCAATTTGCCACCAATATCAAGAATTAATAGGCCTGATTAATGGAGATAAATTATTTCATAGTCTAGATATATATAAAAATTTATAGTATTTAACGATGGATCGATGTATATGGTGCAACGTGATTTAATTAGGATTGAACCATTTCATATATAGTCTAGATTAGATTTTTTACAAAATATTCATGATGATACGTACATTTAAAAAATTTTAAATTGAGAGTGCGAAGATAGTCAAAGCAAGGCGGCTTAGATTGTCTCACAGCCTCACACACGGACAAAGTTTTCCTCCAAACTAGGTTGGAGGAATTTCCTTCAACCTAGTCTATAAAAGTGACATGTGTCTCTTTTTTAATGACATGTGAGATGCACATGAATTTTTAATAAAATTTATTCTAATTTTGTTCCTACTATTAAAAAAACATGTGCATCATATATATTCAAAGGACAAATGTCACTTTTATAAACTAGGTTAAAGGAAATTCCTCTAACCCAATTTGAAGAAAAACTTTGTCCCTCACACAAAATCAAATTTATGTCATTCTCAACTGTCAACTAATTTAAAAGGCATTTATGTAATCTTCCCAACTGAACTCACAAGTACTCCGGTGGTTGTTTACATTGAATTCTGACCGAGGAGGAGGGTGAGAGGCCGGCCACCATTAAATAACCCATGCACAAACATACAGTTCCACCAAATTAACTCACTTTCTACCTTGTTTCATTTACTATTTCTTTTCTGATTTATATTTATTTAATAAAGCATCACACACACACACATATATATATATATATATATATACACACACATTGCAGTTGAAATATCTTCAGCTTAATTGAGTGGATGTGATTCATGCATGCATGTGTCACATCCACGTGATCGATTAAAGGTGGAAATTTCGTCATATATAACCCGATTAAGTGTTTTTTTTTTTTTTTGATTTACCACTAATATGAAAATACTATTTGGAACTGCCCTAAAACTTTTCTTTAACATGGCTATTTTACAGTAAATTACGCTTCTTTCTCAGTGAGTTGAATTATTTGGTGGGATAACCACCTCAAAAATATTGTTCGGCCATCTCTAAATGATTAATTTGAAATTGCTTGGCCAAAAGAAAAGTGAAGTTCAAATTTGTTTTTATTATTCTTTTTTTTTAAAAATTTACGCATCGCCTACAATACGGAATTAAGCCATTCATTTCAAATAAACAGTTAAAAAAAGCCTGTTGCATCGGCGCTTAAAATATAAACCCTGCCAATGCCATGATTGCCATCTGAATACATTTTGGCTGAAGTCAAGAAGTGGGGATCGTCATAATGATTGTCAAGTTCGTCTTTGTCAACTCTCTCTAACTCCCCTGATGCTTCTTATATATACCAAGCTTGTAAGGGGAGTTAGAGATAGTTTCAAATTCTGGCTTATACTTTCTTTTACCCGAGAAACTTAAAAAAACTAGCAAATTAAGGAACTGAAAAACCAAATATATATATATATATATACATAGACACACGTACATATTCAGACACACAGGCCGGCCCAGAAATTTATTCTTCATGAACGCAGACAGAGATTCTTCATGAATGGGACCAGACAAATTAATGTTGTAGTCTAACTACATGCATCCCATTTCATAAAAGAAAAAACTAGTTGCTCATGACTCAAAAAAAGAAACATAGGCCGGGAAAGACAAGCATTAGAATGATAAATAACAATTAAAGTAGATAGATTTGAGGAGGATTAGAGTTTTTTTACAATCCTCCTTAATTATTCTTGTAGCATTACTCAATAATTTCATGGTTTCACATTCTGCTTCTTGTCGTAGATATAGTCGATGTGAGCATCCAATGTCCTCCTCTTCAAGCATTCCTCCTCTCCAATTCCTCCACAGCTCTCATATTCCTGTTCCTCACCATGATGTGGTCCCACGCCACCCTATTAGAAAAAAACAAAAGTAAAAACCCAATAACCAAATTCTATGGAAAATTCTTAATTAATTAACAACATGAAGAACATGTAATTTCAACCAACCCCATGCTCAGAAAAATTTGGGTTTGGACGGGCAGCGTAGGTCAGCGTGAAGCAGAGGAGGAGGGCCATCATTAAGAGTGTGCTGAACTTGCCCATCTTTGATTTTCAAATACAAGGTAGTGTAGGAAAGATTGTGAGGCAAAGAGAGGAAAGAGTGTAATGAATTTATAGGAAGAGGAGTAAGAATAAGACAAATTAATGGGTGTGTGAACTGGCAAGGGGAGGAATATAATGAGGCCGGCCCCTTTCCTAAATTAGGATCTAAATGACCAAAAACTCGATTAAATTAGACATATAAACACATATTTGAAGGGAGACAAAATTGGAATTATGGGTGACCACAAGAATTTAACTAAAAAACAAACTCAAGAAAACGGGTTGAGATGTTGTTGGAGTGTGCTTGCTATTTATACAATGAGATAATTTTTTTTTTTTTTTTTGACATGTCCACACAAGGAAAGGGGAAGGTAGGATTCGAACTAGTGATCATCGCTTCATGAGACATGGTCCACACAATCGATTGAGCTACCCTTGGGGACACAATGAGTTGACTTAAATATTAGCTTATTTCGCTAATTAGAGGAAGAGAGAGAGAGAGAGAGAAAAGGTCGTTGGCCAATAAGACCATAAAAGGTGGCATTAATTACTTTGTTTTAATCTTAATTTAGATATAATGAACGGCCAGATTTAAGAATTCAAGGGGATTTGGATCCAGTGTTAAAATATTAATTAGATAATTAAATTAATAGTTGGTATTATTTTAAACTTTGAACTTTTAAAATAAGTGGGAATTTAAATTTAATCATTTGGATGATTAACCATTTGCATACATGACTTGAACAAGAAGTAATTCAGTTGAAAACTTTTAAGTTTTAACACACACCGCTAATTATGGCTGGCTATTATATATTTTATATTGTAAAATGTTAATTAGCAGTGAAATTGGTTTAGAACTAGATCGAAGGTGTGATAGTGAGAATTGGACGAGGGTTCCGGATCCTCCGCAATTACATGCTGTGATAAGCTGTGAAATTTGGAAGATTTGCAACATGCAGCAGAAGAAGACGACAATTTTAAAATGAAACATTTGACCAAAAGAAGCAGCGTATATATATAGCCACAATAGCTGGTGCAGAAGAAATATATATATATATATATATGGAGCCAAAGGATGAACGTTGTTCACGGAGGTTGACCAAAGACAATGGCGGCCAATATTCAAAAAGGAAGAAGATAATACTTGAAAAACGCAGCGAGGAAAGCAAAAAGAGAATCAGCTAGCCATGTTCTTGTAAAGGAATTTATGTGTAACCGAAAGCCGATGCTTGAACGATGGAGTCAAAAAGATTTGTCAGCTGGAATTCTTTCGGCAGGTAAAGTGAAAGTTCAGATTTCTTGGTCTATATATATATATATATTCCGGCCAACTTATAATACTTTGACAAGATTGTGTCTGTCTCCCTCCATGCATGATCCATATATATATATATATATATATATATATATATATATATTTTGCGTCCTTGTATATATATCCACAATTCAGCATGCAATACGAGTTTTGTTTTTAATTATGAGTAATAATTAATAAAAATGGCTACTTAATAATTAAATATATAGTAGTAGATCAAAATAATACCGATCGATTTTTATCAGTGGTTGTCGATTAAAAGTAGCTATATTATATTAATTATTCTTTGATGCATGCATATATATTGCATGTGATAAAGAATTTTAATTTGAAAAAGTGTCTCTATATATCCTAATTCCCACCCTTTATAAAAAGATTATAAAACTCAAGCTAATTAGATCAAGTCGTATAGACTAGCTAGCTAGAAGATCGATTATATACTTTATTCTATTTTTTTTGTACTCGAATTTCTAATATTAGAAACTTTGTCAACCTATAGGCGCAATATTCCAATAAAACTACGCATGGTCAGTAGTGAGATCTAAAATTTTAGTAATTTAGTGTTCGGATTATTAGCAATTCGGTTAAGAAATAAGAGAGTTCTTAATTATGAGACTCATTAGTCCAAGACTTGCATGGACAAGTAAGCTCCCATCAGAATTCTCTCATATTTACTGCACGAATTGTTAGCCATCCGAATAACAAATTTGTTGAAATCCTTTGATCAGCCGTGCCATTCACATCCCGATATGATCTTCCGCACCCAGTCGTAGCATCGGTCTCTGCGGTTGAGCGGATTTCAACAGATTTGATTACCTTGTATAAGATTGATTGTAATCATGTTTGATGGTAATCAAATCAATATAATCTATTTCAATTCTCCTATAAATAGGAACAATATTTGTATTATGATATGATCAATCAAGCAATAAGAATATAATATAGCTCTTTGAGTTTTATCTATGAACGTATGTTATAGATTGAACCAGATAAAATAATATTTGTGTTTCATTTATTTTACCCGGCCCACAATTATTTGATTTTTTTTTTTTCCATTTGATTATGAAATTCTTGATTCAATTCATAGTGAGAATCCATGATCTATATATTGGAGTGCATTACTTTATGAATTTGGAAAAGCTTCAGGGATAGCTTAAGAAAATCAAACCAAAACGACAAGGTTTTCCACATTATTCTTTAAGACTGTACGTGGGCTCCACAAAAGAAAATTCATCTGCATGCGTGGTTGATGGTTCAACCTTTTTCCCACGATATATTTCAGAATTAATCCATATTCACTAAACGAAAATCCAAGGAAGAATGATATGGAAAAAAATAACCAAGGCCTTGGGTTTCGCCTTCATGACCATCATCCATCAATGAGTGGGGTTTATTGGTCCAGTCGCAGTGGGAGTCGGTCTTAAATAGTAAGTAATTTAGCATTGACATTGTGGAGGACGAAGAGTAGTCCATCCAATTCCCAACCTTGGGCTTTTATTTGACAATCTAGGGCTGGCCGGAATATTGGGCTTTGTACTTGCTTCCCAACATTTCGAGCCCAACTGGGCTTTACAAGTCATGAGGATGAGGATGAAGGCATGCATTTTAAATAGTATATTTTCGAGATTAAAAAATAAAAGAAGAAAGATGCTAGATATTCTACTCTTTTTTTTTAACATGTCCGTACAAGAGAGAATGAGAGATTCGAATTAATGACTACCGTTTCATTAAGCGTGATACCAGTCAATTGAACTTTCTCTTGGACAAAAATCTTACTCCTAGCGCTCCAACTTTCTTATTATTTGTCAAATTCCACTCTCCAACTAGAAGTATAATTATAATTATGGCCCGCACAGTCCAACCAATCGCCTGTTCCTTTCACTCTTTTGTCGATTCTTGGGAGTTTTCTTCAACCGACCAGTTATCTGAGAATAGACCGACCAAGTCCTAAAAGTGACATATATATGCAATAATGCAATTGGCTGAAGAATAATTTGAAAACACGTGTCATATATCCTGTGAGCTTCAAAAACGAATTATTGAAATATATATATGATTAATCATTGATAATAATTAATTAACAACTCCATCTAGAACGACATGCTTTTTTTGTATATCTATCTAATCACAATTCTTAATCTAAGCTTTAAATCGACAAGATAAAAATTGACTTATTATATATATATATATTCTTGATGGGCGGGCAATGAAGATGAAAATTCTTACCTAATTAATTACCTTTATATCCTCCGGCCGCATCTATTTGAATGGTAAAGACTAATTAAAGAGCATCATTTAAATGAGATCCACTCTCTAAACATGTTGTTTGATGCCTTTGTTGTACATGAATTATCTTAAATAAAAGGATCTGATATTCCTTTAATTTAATTTGTGCATCTCATTATAATTAATCATCCTAGAGATCGACTTTAATTAACGGCTAGCGGATTCCAAAAATCACCACGATAATTGACCTACCTTACAAATTAAAATCAATTAAGAAGATCCTTAATTTTGTAATCTATCACTTCAATAATTGCAATAGCGATTGGATTCTTAAATCACTTTGTGGGAAAGGTATTGCTTCATACTAGTCTTTCCTTAGCCAAAATTTGTGGTGTTAGATTCTTGCGTAAATACTTTACACACAAGTACAACGCTGTAAATAATTAAGCTATATATATATATATATATCCCTTTCTTGATTCTTTACACTAAGCACTCGCATCTTGAAGCGCACGCATGAAATCCAAATATTCGATCTCCATAGCCAATGATTGAATATAATTCCCTTACCATCGATTCATTCTCTATATGCAGAGGTTTAATTTCCAGGTGGGGTAGTGCATCGATCATGACCATAGCTAGCTAGCTAGCTTTAAAAGAGTTGGATTTTCCTGATCATTATATATATAAATAAATAAAACAAGAATCTAGAGAGTAGCAGTCACCATCATGATGATCGTACATAGATTTTAAATAGAAATTCACGGATCATGTGCTAATGTATATAACGATATGTTACCTAACCAAATGTCATGTAAAATACAACGGAGCCAATCAATCCAATAGAAACAAAATGCTTCCCTTTCACGTAGTGCCATAGCACGCTTACATCGGGAAATCCTATAGAGAGTGAGATAGGTGATCCTTGCCCACTAAATACATGTATGCATAGATAGATGGAGCAATATATCTATCTGTCTATATATATGTATAGTCCCTTTCGATCCAGGCCATCGTTTTCTTCTATATATAATATATGTATACTCCTCCAGGCTCCAACCCAAGCAAGCCAAAATCATTAAAATACTACAATTGGGAATTGTTAATTAAGACCCCTAGCTAAAATCCTATCCCACGTACCACTCTAGCTGCCGCTAGAGACATCTATCATATCTTCGATCACTGCATTAATCCAATGGGTGATACTTACGGCCGCTGCGTGAGCTGCACCAACTTGTGCAATTGTAAAGCAAGCCTGATTGAGCCGAGGGTCCATACATTTTCGAGCCCTGCCTACAGTCCTCCATGCAGAAAGATTGAAGGTGCGGCTGCATTGCTCTTCCAAAGTATTGCAACTGCCTTTTTCACCTCTCTTCAGTGGTGCGCATGCTTTCGTATTGACACTAAAGACGAGCCTGATGATTCTGATTACTACTCTTCACTGATTTGCATTAACGACGGGCTCGAGGAGGACGGTGGGGTTGGAAGTCCGGGGTAAATTGCAAAGGCAAAATATTTAGGGGGGTATATCATTATCAAGAACAAGACGGAAATTCAACTAGTAAATATTACGTGCTTCATATATTATTGCTAAAATGCTTACATGATTATTATTGCCATAAGTAAGGAAAAATAAAGCGAATTGACTCGTTACTATATATAATATCTATTGTAATGGATATTATAATATTATGGAAATTACATTTTTCAAAATAGTTTGTACCGCTTCGATCCTTCCTTCCTTCCACAGGAGATGTGTATATTTGCCCAAAACTAAGGCGAATTTCTGTAACTCTGCAACGAAGCTGATCGATGGCTCTGGGATCAAATTGAATAACTTCTGCAACCACTCCTTTCTTCATGAGCAGATACGCTAGTTTGCAGCCACTCATATATATGATCTTTCTTTTTGGGGGGCAAGTATAAAAATTTGGTAAGTCTCCTCTCGTATAATTTGGGGTGCTACCTAGCTACCTTTTTACTGGGTTTTTCCAGGAATAAATGTGTCTAATATGTAGACTACTTATTATGAGTTAGGGAATTGCAAATGGAGATATATCTAGTTTTAAGGGAGAAGATCATATATACCTTTCATTAATTTTTTTTAACAATAAAATTGTGTGTTGCTGCATATATATATATATATATATATATAGCAGACTTGATCGAGTTTTATTTATGTTTTCATACGAGTAGAAGATCGATATTTCTAGTCACATCGCTTTGAAATAGTTGCAGCTTTCCAGAATTACAATGGCTGAGGTGGAAACAAGTGCTTGGAGATCTTGTAATCTCTTGGAAAATGCTGCTTACTATGGAAACGTTTTTAACAAATTTTTTTTAATTGACATAGCAAATACTATTCTTCAAAATTAAAGTCTAATTTCCATGGTGGTAATTGAGGTGTTAGAAGATATATAATGTATGTACATTCGAATATTGTTTTTTAATATGCGAAGAGTCAGTTGATTATCGTTCGAGTGAGTGTTGCATGCATCACTTGTCTTATTTGATCAACTACATATACGCGCGTTGTATCATACAAAAATTCAAAACCGTCGGTTGATGTCTCGATAAAATCCTGTTCAACTAATGGGGTCATTGCAACTCTCGTTTGAACAAGATTGTAACAAGTCATTTTATTATTGCCTTTCGGTTCGACTTTTTTTATTTACATATATATATATAAGCTAAATAATGATGGCCTAATTAACCTCCATGTTATCGTGTTGTGTTTTCATTGCGTTGAATAAAAAATTTCAAGAGGTTTTGTTTTCTTCTATTTTCTCTATATATAAATCATTGGTTTTTCTTGGTTTGTGGAGAAAATTGTGAATCTTGTGAGTTAATTTTTCAATCTAGTACTACATGCATGCACGCTGCATCAAAAATTGATGCGATACTTTCAAAAGACATGCAATTAATGATCCAATTAGTAGAAATCAACATTATATATATATTGCTATGGCCAAGGGAACGTATTACTTGCAAAAGCAATTGAAGTTAGCATTTCTATTCTTTCTGCAAGTTGATCAATTTTATAGTTAATTATAGCTATGGGCACGACAATTAATATATGGATCGATGAAAGTAAAGAAGAGGGCAATTTACAGTACTTGCACTTAATAGTGAAGAAGTAAATATATTTGCCGTAAATCCTTTTCCACCATACAAAAGAAAATGTTCTTGTTGGGTATAAAACAGCTCTCTAGATTTCATTTTTATTGGAGTCGTTGTCTGAAAAGATACGCACGTCTGGAATGCACTACCAGTTAATTAAAAGCCACTCCATTTTATCATGCAACCATTTTCTTTTCATCTACAATTCCTAATTTGCTATGCGTGTTTGATTGTGGGGTCTGAACACACAGATCGAAGAAATATACTTTCTTCAACGAGAGAATAACTTGTAAGAAACCCCGAACCTGATGCATGGAAAGAGTGCAAGGAAACTAGAAAGAGAAATTATTATTCCTAACTTCACTGCACACTGATCCCCACGGGCATATATATATATATATATATATATATGTATGTATATATGAGGAAAAATTAAAAATTGGAAGAAAAATGTTAGGAAAATATATATGAGATGGGCCATATGAGGAAAAAAGAAACTAAGGTAGACAAAGTAGTGGTTCGATTTCAAGTGTCCCCTAGCTAGCTAGCGTCCGTCCGAACTTTTTTCCATGTGACTTCATGGTCCAGTACTAGCAGCTTTAATTGAGCAGAAAATTAGAATTGGTTAGGTGAAAGAGACTAGTACTGTAGCTCATGGTCCATGGCTACTACTTAATTCATTGGCTATATTAATATGGGGTCCATATATACCTAGCTAGCTAGCTTGGCAGGCATGGCGGTGGCCGGCGCATACCACTTTTGAGGGGTATACGTGAATTCGTAAAGCCCCATGCCTAATTTCTTTGAATATTTTCCATGTGATCATGTATAGTTTGGGGTCCTTCGACCTTAGACAGACTAATTAAGCAAAAGGAAAAGCAACGTCGGCCGGCTTTTCCTTTATCCCCTGGCTTTCCTCTGCATACGATTGGGATGCATGCATGTTATTTTGCCGAATATATATATGTCGCCATTATGATTGCAATCTACTCTCTCAACTAGAAACTGTTGGACATGCATTTCCAACAGTTTCTAGTTATATAGGCATGCGGTATTCCTAGATTTGATAATTAAAAGAATATTATGTTAAATTATCTGGTAAACTTAATCACTTAACCATTACTTTAACATTCTCCCTCACTTGTAGGTTCAAATTCTCAAACTCCATTTTTAATAGGTGAAGCCCAACACGTGAAATATTTAATTTAAATGCGATAAATTGACAGAGTTAGGGTTCGATTTCATGACATTTGACTCGGATACCATGTTAAATTATCAGTTATCTCAAAAGCTTAAGCGGATAAGAATAGGTAAATTTAATCACTTAACCATTACTTTAACATATTCCCCAATTTCTTTATTAAAGGAATGGAGTACTAGTGCATAATTAAGATAATTTACAAATTAAGGGAATCAAACTTGTAATTAATATATAGTGTACGTAATCGATCCCTGGATACCTTAATTGTTGATGGAGATCGAATATATGTAGATTATATTATAAGAGATCGATCAGAAAGAGGAAAAAAAAATTAAAAGAAAAACATGTGTATGCTTTTTGCCCATGATTATTTGTGATTAGAGCACAACTTTTAGGTGTCGGCCTCGTGCTAACCATTGGTCTTGCAACAACCCCATCAGCTTAATTCGCTTTGTTTCTTTTGTTTCATATATATATAAAACTTCAATTCCTTTAATTTCCAACTACAAAGCATGGTTCTAGGAAGCTATAGATTCCCCAGCTACTCCGGAAACTTTGAGCCCTATATATGTTTATTTTCACGTTGAATCTCCTCCACATGAATGACTATATATCAACTCCTAGCTTCAAATCCTTTTGCCCACCTCACTTTTATAATAATCATTCTGTCTCGTAACCCCCTTCCCGATATCCAAAAGCCCTCTCAAAAAATAAAAAAGAAGAACCTGTCCGGTCTTGGAGGACAAATATGTTACTGTATTGGTTCTATGGATCTTCCATTGCGATTTTCACGTCCAAAGAACAAAAGAAAATTAATTAATTTTTATTATGATTATTTTAAACAAGAAAAAAGAAAAACTTGCAAGACGTAAGTAGTAATAATTAACCGAGGATGTCACTATCTTCAACACTATCTTCAACACTAAATTACNGACATGTGCCTTGACCTCCAACAAATCTTCCATTGAAGATGTCAGAAATTCATTCGTAAACAGTTCTCCCTATAAAAAACTGCAATTAAATTGGGGGCACAGAGTTATTCACGGGTCACGAGTGATAAGTCCATAGCTCATCGGCTCAACAGTAACCCACCGACTCGGTGCTCACTCATCGCTCATCTCTCATGAGCCGATGAGCCCATCCAATCCATTCATGACACTTAAAAGTAAAATGGAAAACTTTAACCTAATGAATGAATGGGGGCTCGGCTAGCCGGAGCGGAGTGGCTACAGGCTACTCATACGTGTGGCAGAAAGTGGGTCCCCAGCTAGTTTGTTTCTTCGTGAGTAAGCTTAATTAAAACCCCCAATCTTTTTCAGGGACCCACCCAATTTATAAAAAAAAAAAAAAAAAGAAAGTGCCACCTGACTCAAAAGCTATTCCCTGCACGCACAGTAGTGTTTACTCGGCTTTCTTCTCCTAAACATGCGTAATTGGACCAAAATACCCCCAACCCCCCCTTTTGTTTTGCCCATAAATACGCGCCCCCTATGCCTCATTTCTTCCCTTTCTCCCTCCTTCCTTCCTCCCCCTTTCTGTTTTACCAACATTCTGACTCTTTTGCAAATGTTGTCCGCATATCCGGTCCCCTTGCCGGTGGATACCATGTTCGGAAACCCATTTTCGGCTTTCGATGCCGCCTGTACGCCCTGGGACTGCCCCCAATTCTTGCCAACCATCCAATCCCCAGAACCTGTCATTTCCAACTCCGGTTCTCCTACATGGGAACCGGATGCTTTTCATTCTCCCAAACCGGTCATTTCTAGTTCCGGTTCGGATGATCCGGACCCAAACCGAACCCCGAATCATGTGAATTCCAATTCCAATTCCGGCTCCGGCTCCGGTTCCGGTTCGGACGAGCCGAAACCTAGGCGAGAGGTGCCTCCGGCGGACGAGCGGAAACGGAGGCGGATGATATCGAACCGGGAATCGGCCAGGAGGTCACGCATGCGTAAACAGAAGCACTTAGAAAACCTAAGGAACCAGGTGAACCGGTTTAGGATCGAAAACCGAGAACTTTCGAACCGCTTGCGCTTCTTTTTGTGTCACTGGCACCGCGTACAAACAGAGAACAATCAGCTCCGGTCCGAATCCCACGTGCTCCAACACAAACTCTTTGAGATAAGTCGAATTTTAGCCTTCCGGCGACTGCAACAACCCACAACTGCATGGCCATACAACACTGCTACGTCCGAACCAACCGCACCATTAATTGCATGATCTTATTAACCATATATAATAACGGCTTCAGTTGAACCTAAAAACGATAACAAAGAGTACTCTAGTCTCCCTCTTCTCTCTCTCTCTCTCTGTATATCAGCTGCTAAATTAAAGAAAATGGTGGGGGTAGTCAGTGATTTTTGGGAAAGAATGGTTCAGTCTTCTACGAAACTAGGGTTATTATAATATATATTTTGTGTAGAAACTTTAGTTAGCGTTTGGTGTATTAAAGCATATCTTTTATTATTTTGCTCTTGTCCAGACTCCAGCGTTAAAATTAATATGGTACACTAAAGAAGCTTCAATCTCATCAAAGCCATTGCCAATTGTGATCTGGGCCACATATGTATACTGCATACTCACCCAAACATATATATGCGCGCGTGCACCCAAATGCTGCCAAAAGTTCGGGCCATGATTATATATTGATATGTGATTTGAGAAGTGTGGTTATAATAATTAAGGCAATCTCCAAAGCAATAATATCCTCCATAAGTTGAACATTCCAAAACCAATAGTCAAGCAATATATATATTTTTTTAAGTCTTATTTACTTTAGATTCCACCAGCTTTTTGCATTTTTTACAAAGAACGGGCAGCCAATGCCTGCAAACATTATCCATGCTACTGCTACACCATACAGGTGGCAATAATAATAGTACTAGCTACTTGGAATAAAGGAAACAATATACATATATATATATATTTAACTGATCTCTTCTTATCTAGTTATCTTCAAACATAAAACATGAAATATTTTAGCTTCTAATACTTATTAATCTTCTAGTTATCAGTGTTTAAACTTTAAAGTGTAAAAATTGGCATATATACAAATTACTACGTAATATCTTCTAACCAATCGGAAAATATCATGTCATTGAACATTTTTACACATATATTCACTCTTTCTAACACTAATTCACTCTTAATTAAGAAATAAATTTAAAAAATGCTGCTATTCAGGATAACCGTAATTGTTAAATATATAATTCATTCAGAACGTGGCATAGTGTGATTGGACGTTATAGATTGGACATGCCGATTTTGGACTTTTAAGCTAAACATTACTCAACATATATATATATATATATTGCATGTTCCCTGTTTTATGGGCTAACAAAAAGGAGTAAAATGCATTTTTCTCTTAATAATAATAATAAATTGGCTAGTACTAATCACTTTATGTCATTCTATCATATCATTATCATGTAATTAACCATCCCAAAAATGTAAAACAAATATATAATAATACTAATTAATAAACCTCAAGAGGTAGCTCAATCTGCTGGGACCACGCCTAATGAAGCGAATGTCACTAGTTCGAATCCCCCCTTCCTACTCTTGTATGGACTTGTCAAAAAAAAAAAATACTAATTAATAAAATTACATTTTATACTTATTTGTCACTTTCATGCAATACTAATTAATATGGCATATTTTTTTGGGGTTTGCTAGGGGTTCTTCCCGTAGTATTTTCCTAGCGTTCTCTCATTCTTACGTAGAACATGATTTAAAAAAAAATAAAATTGTAGTACCGTTTTTTTGCCAACAGATTAATTTTTATAAGTTAATATTTAGGTTCTAATGCTTTAAAACTTGTTTTTGGATTCAAAACTAAAACCTAAGGTGGAAGGTTAACCATTTAAGGATGGTATCATCCAAAATAGATTTGATCATCCTAAATTTAGTGTTAACGTTTCAATTTTGGTGTTAATGCCTCAAATTTAGTGCTAATGCACAAAAAAACTGGTGGTGGAGGCCACTACAATTTTTTTTTTTTTTTTAAATCATGTTTTACGTAAGATGGGGAGAACACTACGGAGAGAACCCCTAACATTTTCCTATTTTTTTAAAGTGGTTTACGATATCAACTACTTAAAAAAAATAATAATAAAAAACTAGTTAAAACACAATTATTATATTAACTAGTGTGATATAAATTTATCTAAATAAGACGTCGCTTTCCAATTTGGTGATCAAGCATTAATTAGCTCTCCTTTCAGCCACATTTTTTTCTTTACAAAACTCGATAGGTTTTGGATGAATTTTGAATGAAGAGTCGAAGACGAAAGGTTTAGTGTATAATAATAAAGTGACTAATGACTTAATACTTAGTTTGAGGAAACGGGGGCCCACAAATGGTGTCGAAAAACGTAATCCAATACGCTCGAGATGCCTATGTCACCCCCATTTGATTACGTTCCAATAAAAGTATAGTTTTAATAATAGACGAACAATAATGTTTAAATATTTTAACTCTAAATATTTTAACTCTAAAGCTTTTGTTATTTTTATGCCCATTGTTTTAGTGACCAACCCAAATGGCACTTTCTTAAGGTGCAATGGAAATTTCCCGCAAGTTACATGATTAAATATGTGCCCGCCACTAAGTTGAGCCAAAAAAAACAAGAAACAAAAAATGCAACTAGCTAGTTTAATAATTTTAGCTAGTGCATGCACCAGTTAGTCGACACACTTGACGTTGCAATATTAATTAAAGAGATTAGAAACTCAAATGAATTTGAATGTTGTCTTCATTATTTAATTGATCTTATTTTAATTAAATATTTCATATGTTAAATCTAAAATTATATTTAGGATTAAATATCTAATACCTCATTGGGGTTTCACAACTTTTTTTTTTCTTAGGGTTTGATTTTTATCACAGGAGGTCCTTGTGGTTTTGATAAAGAACCAAATTGATCCTCATGTTAGTTGACCGTTAGTTGACTTAACGGAAGTCCATGTGGACAAATGACAATTTGACACCTGGCATAAGTGACCACGCCATCAATGATGACGTGGCCACCTAATTAAATTTTTTTTTTTATTTATTTATTTTAAAAAAACAAAATAAAAAAAAAATTGGGGACCGTAGCCACCCTCTTGGGCACCAAGGGGTGGCTCGGCCACCACCCTTGGCACCTTAGTGGTGGCCGCCACCCTCATCTGCAATGCACGACCTCCTTGCGCTTTTGGAGCTCCCCATCGGGGCACTGCACGAACTTGGTTTGAGGCCCTATGGCGTCGTAGTCCCTGGACCTTGAGAACGACCTCCCGAGCTTGGCGATCTTCCCAAAGGTCTTGTCGATGGCTACCACATCTCCGCTATGCACCTTCTCCTTCCCCAACGCCTCGATCATCTTCGCGCCCAGGTCGTACAATGTTTCCATCTCTGTCGACTTCAGGGTCAGCTTCCCGGTCTTGGGGGCAGCGCCAGCGACGGTAGGAAGATCGATCTGGATCTCCACGACCTCTCCCTCAATGACCTCGGTCTCCTCTTTGATGCACACGCCGATGGCCTTGCGGAAGGCCTGGGTTAGGGCTTCGGTCTTCGACATCTCCAGCGAGAAGAGCTCGTTGCCGGTGAGCATGGCGAATGGGGTCTCAAGGCCAAGCGACATGGCCAAGCCCATGGCGGATGGGGGTGGCCTGCCAAGGGGGGTGGCAGAACCCACCCCCATTTTTTTTAAAAAAAAAAATAAAAAATAAAAAATTTAATTAGATGGCCACGTCATCAGTGATGACATGGCCACTTGCGCTAAGTGTCAAATTTTCATTCGTCCACGTGTCAGTCCCTTAAGTCAACTAATGGTCAGTTGACAAAAGAACCAATTTGGTCATTTATCAAAACCACATAAATCTCCTGTGATAAAAATCAAACCCTAAGAAATAAATAAATAAATAAAATTGTGAAACCCTAAGGGAATATTAAGTATTTAACCCTTATATTTAATGTATTCTCATGAATTGCTAGATGGTGATCATGAGAATTACTTGTATATATGCATTTATTTGTTTTGGGTTATGTGATTAAAAGGTGGAAATTAAGAAGTTGATGAAATAGATCATTGATGTCGAATCTTATTAAAAAAAAAAAACTAAACTAAAAAGTTTCAACCTTACATAATTTGTACTTGTTAGATGATCAGCTAGCACGTAGAAGCTTTCAAGTGGAAGATGAAAAGGTGGTCTCTCGATCTGGGCAGGGGAGGGTTGGTCCAGTTGGCCGGTATAGCTATTAGCTAGCTAGGTAGCGTGGACGTAGATATACATGNATGGGGGTGGCCTGCCAAGGGGGGTGGCCGAACCCACCCCCATTTTTTAAAATAAAAAATAAAAAATAAAAAATTTAATTAGATGGCCACGTCATCAGTGATGACATGGCCACTTGTGCTAAGTGTCAAATTTTCATTCGTCCACATGTCAGTCCCTTAAGTCAACTAACGGTCAGTTGACAAAAGAACCAATTTGATCATTTATCAAAACCACAGAAATCTCCTGTGATAAAAATCAAACCCTAAGAAATAAATAAATAAATAAAATTGTGAAACCCTAAAGAAATATTAAGTATTTAACCCTTATATTTAATGTATTCTCATGAATTGCTAGACGGTGATCATGAGAATTACTTGTATATATGCATTTATTTGTTTTGGGTTATGTGATTAAAAGGTGGAAATTAAGAAGTTGATGAAATAGATCATTGATGTCGAATCTTATTAAAAAAAAAACTAAACTAAAAAGTTTCAACATTTCATAATTTGTACTTGTTAGATGATCAGCTAGCACGTAGAAGCTTTCAAGTGGAAGATGAAAAGGTGGTCTCTCGATCTGGGCAGGGGAGGGTTGGTCCAGTTGGCCGGTATAGCTATTAGCTAGCTAGGTAGCGGTGGACGTAGATATACATGGACCCAACCCGATGGACATCAATCGCTTTGAAAAGCACATATTGTTTTCAATGGTGCATATGAAGGTGTCGGTCATTGTCTATCTCCTTTACCTTTAGCTTGTTATTGTCTCTTCCTTTCTTCACTTGTAAGTTATAAAGACGACAACTTTGTTTTGCTGATAAAAAGAAGATGGACGCGTGGCACATTGGCAGTCATTGGTTCCCATGTCTGCACTCCCACGCTCTCTACATATATATTCTACACATTTACATGCAAAATAAACCAATTAATTATAGCTATTAGCCTATTATATATATAATACATGTTAATTACCAGATACTCCCCCTCCCTTAAGGGCCTTAACAGTTAACACGATTCACGAAGAAGAAGATTTCAAGACGCATCGCATTAAATGTAAATAATCTAGCTACTTGGGGCCCGCCCGAGCCCTAGCTCCTCTATGGTGGATCTGCCAGCTAGCTAGCTATCTAGCTGCTAATGGCCTGCACTCCAAAGCTGGAACTTCACTTTTCATTACGGGCGTCATTATTGCTTAAGATCGACTAATTGACAATATTTTATTTATATATTTACAAACCCCCCCACTCCCCTCATCACTCATTTTCCATAATTATTATCGGGAGGGTCCACAATATTTCTCTTTCATTAATTAAAGCCTGAGACGCACTTCGTCTTTAAGTCCACATCTTTTGGGACTACGTGGCAGCAAAGCTAGCTGCTTCAATGATTGATCAAGTGCTAGCTTCGCATGCCAAACGAATATTCCATCTTTTCTTTTGTTTTCGAAAATATTGTATATTTCGAATTAGAATCTTTTTATTTCAAAATTTTTTAATTTTTTTTTATTTAATGTATTTTAAAAGATAGTATTGTCCAAAATTTTTAATGAAAATAATGCATTAAATATATTATCTTTCAATATACACTAAATAAAAAAATAATTAAAAAATTTTAAAATAGAAAGGATTCTTTTTAGTTTCGTTCTGCCTAAGATGTGTATGATTAATCACATTAAAGTAATTTATTTAATCATAGTCATAACTAAATTAATTTTTGTGTCTTACTTGTGATGATCAACATCGATCTTAAGAACAACCAAAAAAAGCCATAGATCTTTGACCAAGTGGCCGAGGGATCGATCGATGGAACTAGTCTTTCCTAAAAGAGTGCTTAATTATTACGATCCCACTACAATACGTTTGGATCCTAGCCTCAATAGGAACTTCCTTTCATATCAGTTAAGAAAATAGTAGCAAGAACGTACATGATTACAACTTACTTCAGCATTAATTATTCATTTCTTATTTTTAATTAAATATTTTACGTGTTGATTGAATCTCACTTATTTAATTAAGACAAATATCGAGTTTGAAAAAACATGTGAAAGTAAAAATTAAAATATTACGTTTCAACTATATATATATATTATAAGTGATGGAAGTACAACTTTTTGACACATTTATTATTGGTATTCATGAAATCATGCACTAATTGAGAGTTTTAAAGTAGCAATTAAATGGGAGAGGTTCAACTTTCTCCATCGGATCGATGAAAATTAGATGTAATATTTGTGAGCATTTTCCTTACGACACTTCAAAGTCACACGATCGGAACTCGATCTCTTTTCAATTAAGTGGGGAGTGACGGAAAGATTAATGTCAACTAAAACTTGGAAAATAGCAGCTAAGCTTTTCTTAAACCTGTTCTAAGCGTGATGTTTGATGGAGACGTGAAACTACTCCTCTACCTAACTCTTGCTTCTTTTATTTCTTCAATTTTTTTTTTATTTTTTTTTTTGCTTCTGGTCCCAGACCTGCCTATTGGCTATTATATATTAGCATTAATTATAAATATTGTGTCTATGAAATTTTACTCCATCCACAAAAAATTAATTGGAATGAAAGACTTTCAGAAATTTTTTTGGGGGAATAGTATATATATGTGGTAACAGATCACATATGATGCTCTAGAATGTTGAATCATTACCGGGTATTGCTCCGGCTCAAAACAAAGTTTTTAAGTGAAATTGGATTAAACTATAGAGTTAAGATTGTAACCTAAATCCTTTATTGTGATACTATATATGTCAAATTATCATTTATCCTAAAAATATTGTGATTAATATTTTAATAAGAAAAATATTTGTATGATATTAAAAGAAAAAGAGGTAGGTGTAAATAAATTCCAAATTACAAGAAATTTTGTCGTTTATGATCAGTCTAGTCATCTTTCAGGGCCCAGAGATCAAGCACAAACTCTCACCCCAAAGGTTTTGTGTAATGGGTGTGATCGGGTCCATGTAAATTATGTAATGAGTTTAATAGTTAAGTTTGGGTTGATTGATATAGCCCATCTTAATGAATCATCAGTTAGTGATTGATGGCTCAAGCCCACAACCATTATAGTCTACAATGTGAGGCAATATATGGAATTATGGATCGAGATTCCTTAATTAGAGT
The DNA here is from genome assembly GCA_006937295.1 of Carpinus fangiana. Taxonomy (NCBI): domain Eukaryota; kingdom Viridiplantae; phylum Streptophyta; class Magnoliopsida; order Fagales; family Betulaceae; genus Carpinus; species Carpinus fangiana. The sequence continues at coordinate 59,941,179 of CM017321.1, forward strand.
TTTTCAGATATTTTACTGATCATTAGAATTCTTCAAATCTTAACCATTGGTTTGGAATTCAATGGCTGAGATTTTTTCATATGAGCGGTTATTGTCCGTACGTGTTTTAAAAGTTAATTATAGCTGTAGATTTAACAAAATCTCGATCAATTATTGATTTTCAAACAAATGGATAAAATTTGAAGAATTCTATTGGGTACGTAGAACTACTCCAAGCTTAGACATGGATTTACTTACTAATCTTTAATGTGGATTAATATTACGATGATATATAATTGATATAAGGAAGCAGCTGTACTCAAATGTCACCAGAAACAAAGGCAATTGTATTACAAAAAAAAAAGAACTAGTAATCGCATCATGATAATTAATTCTGTCCTCACCAGAAATTATCCCTAACTGATCACAACTAAATTGTTTTGATACTATACAAAATATACTATGGTACAGATCGAACAGACAACAACTGACATGCTCCCTTGCCGTATTTATATGGGTTCTGCTAGCTTCTACTAGCAAACTTCTATATATATATATATATATTATATATTGACTCAAGGCAATGTTAACTCTGCAGCTGATCATTCTAGGGTGAATTGCAGTGCACTGGCCTATTTCCACCAAAGAATATTAGGCAATCATTCAATTCAACTATACCCAATTTCTGTAGCACTACCTATATATGAGCAAATTCAGCAGGAACACAAACAAAATTCTAATTTTGAGATCACAAGAGTCTAGAAATTAGGAGGGATAGGACGGCAGGCGTCCACTTGAGCTTGCCGGCTCTGATGTTTCTATATAATATGTAGATAGAAATTAAGAGATATGCATTAATAAGATAGATAGAGAATTAGGAGGCTAAGTAAAGACTCTTAATTTGTACTAATTAATATAAGCATGCAGCTGTAAGGAGGCTAATTAAAATTATAATACACCAGCATATATACCGCGCTATCTAAAGCCTTCATCTCCAAATTATCCAATACTTTATCATAATTGTCTTCACACATGCATACATAGTACTATATAAATCAAATCAAACCTAGAACTTTATAACGCAGAAGCCAATAAGGTGTCATGGTTTTTGTTCCCGTAAACATTCTTGTCTCTCTCGTCTTGACACACCGTAAATATTGTATCTAGGAAGAGAAGGGAGCTGAGAGAGCTTCAAAATGTTACCTTGTTCAACTTCACAAGAATTCTTGCACGAAAAGATAGACTTGGTCTTCCTTAGTTTGGAGCCAAGAGTACAATTAGCTTTCTTACTTTCACTCTTGACAACTTTTGTGCACTGGTTGTAAGCCACAAGAAAAGGGTCCACCTCTTCCTGCTTCTTTGAATTGCTTCTGCGCGGAGGCTGGATTGGGCATGGAGGGGGAGGGATATTCTTTTTAGCAGGAGTACTCGCGATCGGTGATTGCGATGATGTTAGTTTAAGGGCATGTAGTCTTATATCGATAGGGCACTCTTGATGATGGGTGGCCTTGCAGACCCCAGGCTGGTCCTCCCACGAGAAGGGAACGCTTCCTTGTGAATCTACCTTTCTGTGACCCATCTTTGAAAACAATAACTTGAATATTATAGGAGAGTGCACGGAAGAGAGCTAGGTAGGGCTATATATATACTTATATATATATAGAGCTGTCTTCATGTACTTTGCACTCTTCAACGGCAGAGATACCTAAAACGGCAAGCAAGTTAAACGTGAAGAGGAAGCTGGTTGTTGATCATGAGAAAGCTGACAAATTAATCGAATCTTAATTATTTGGCGGAGTTGATGGACATATGTCTTTAAATTCAATGATGCCCATTATTGGGTTGGTAGCTAGAGTGGAATTGGATGATGCATTCATTAATAACTAACGTCTCAGTGATTATTGTATCATGGCATGACATCCATGGCTTTTGAGGTCCAACAGCGTGACACATCAACGTAACGTACATGAGAGATTAAAGATATCTTAACCGGCCCTTCCTTTCTCTTTAAATTAGTATCCCTAGCCTGCATGTCTTGTCGATCAGTACATGTGCATGCACTTGTTCAAACATTATCACGATTGATTGATCGACATTCGAGAGCTTCTAATTTCGTGCATGTGATTATTAATCGTAATATTATCACATATACGTTTCACTTTCTTTGATAATTATTGACAATTAATTAATATTGTGTATATATATATATATCTTAAGTAATTAAGCGTACAATATACAGACGTTTAAAGTAGTTCATAATTTGAAGGCATTGGATCAGCTTAATAATCCTTCTTTGTACTGTACACGGTGGGTGGGTAGGTACTGCATGAAAATCATACCAAGCGTTGAAATGAAATGGTCATTTCCATTTTCGTCAAATTAATGTGACAGGGCAGTTGAGGTACGTTCAAGTTCAACATAATGAACATATATATGACTGCAACCGATCACCTAGCTGGCTAGCTGGCTGGCTAGATGGTTACAATAAATCATTTTCTATATATGGAGTCAATTGTAAGGAAGGTTGTGCTCATCCTCATATCAGAATAAACGAAAATTGAAGTCAAGGTCCAAGGACGCTGCGCATCCAATCATTATTACATGGGTTGCGTAGTGCCGCATTCCAATTAATTAAAGAATTATTATTATTATTATTATTGGGAATAAATTTGTACTACAAGCATATATCAGATTTTAGACCCGTGACCAATGAGCAGGAGGTATAATCCAGGTGGGTTCTATCGAGAGAATTTGGGTAAAATAAGTCTTATTCAAGGTCTTCATTGGAGTAAGAGCTTAGATCTAATTGCAACTCTCAGAATTTTCAAATCAACTCAAATAAGAAGATCTAGTCTAAATTTACCTCAATTATTTAGTCTATAAATAGTAAGGATGAAAATGCGGACGAATAATAACCGTCCGCATCCGCTATCTATATATGCGGATGCGGATGTGTATAGCAAAAACTAATATCCGCAAATTCGAATGTGAATAACGGTTTTTGGGTATCGGTATGCAGATGCGGATGATACCCACATTCCTTTACATATTTAAAATATATTATATTTTATGTACATACATATATATTATATTTAATATTTTTTTAATTTATGTTTGTCGGATTTGTAATTTTTGTTTGTTATATTTGCTGGATTTGTAATGTTATTGGATTTCATTTTTAGAAAACTCTTATGATGTGTTATGATTAATTGTCTTATATGTTCTTCTTTTAGTATTGTTGTTGTTTAAATGTTTTTTCTTGTCACCAACTATAGATTTATTGGAAGCTAAATATTAAATAATATATGTGATGAAAATTTAGTTGCAAAATGATTAGCAAGTGATATGAATAATAGTGTTCATATATATATATATATTTGTATTTACTAGCTAGAAGCAATAATTAATGAATTACAATTTCAATGTCTAAAATGCTCATTATCTCAAATGCGAATAGCAGATAATATTCACATTAAATAAACCCTTACACAAGGTATAAAGCTCAAACTCTCAGACTCTTTGATTATCATGCATACTAGAGAATACAAAATACAGCTTAATTACTCCACATTGAGTAGATTGAATTATTAATTTTTGTGCATAGTATTGTTCTTCTCCACATAATTGACTTAGGCATTGGAGTTTCCCTGGCATAGTGGCTAGCAAATCTTTTGACGCTCTTTTTGTTTTGTAACAATTATGGGAAATCAAAGACGTATTGCAGATCTAGAGGCCCCAATGAACGTGCAGTGCACACCATGTCGAAAAGTATTCTAACAATTATTATTATTAATTTTGGATGTAAAAGGACAGGAATCCCGGCAATTAGAACCCGGCCTCTTCTTACCCATTGCTTCTTCTCTTTGGACATGGGTACTCGTGTAACAATTAACACGAACAGTTGACCCCCCCAAAAAAAATAACATACATAGTTGAGCAGACTTTCAAATTTAGGCCGAGCAGTCCAAGTCCATAAAATTTGAAGTCTACCATTATGGGGCCTTAAAAGCATTCACATCTAACTCAGTAAAATTTTAGCTAAATTTAGCCAAAATGTCACTTATTTCTATTTTAATTACAAACTTTTTTAAAGTACCTACATCCGGCTCAGTATTTTAGTTATTCACTTTCACTATTCCATTTAAATATTATTTCTTCAACAATTATATTTTTTAAACTGTCATTTCCTAAGGACCTATTTTTCTAAGTGTCTTTTTTTTTATATAATATTTTTTTAAAAAAAAATTATTTTCCTAATGGTCATATATTTTTTTTAAAAAAGAAATTGTATATTTTTTTTTTCTAATTGTCATATTTAATAATAAAAAAAATGAAGCATTTAATAACAACTTTATTGTTCTAAAATAAAGCATTCAATAGCAAGTTATTAACAATACAGGTTCTTAAATAATGTTGGTAGAGAAAGAGGGAGAAGAAGGCTGGTTTTTCATTTTATAGAAGAGATGATAAAATAGCTTTTTATTAGAGAAGAGATAAAGAAGGAATTTTTTTTATTAATATATAATATACATTGTGGAGCTAACATGCTCAGCAAACTCCAAACTTTTTGAGCACCGTAACTGCTCAACAATTTGATGACCCCTTTGCTCAGCCAGATGTGATGCGTTTTTTGTATTTTGCTCAACAAAATAGCAAAAATGCTACTTTATTGAGTCGGATTTGAATACTATATATTAGGACCCCGAAGTGATGGATATTAAGGTAAATGCTCGGTTAGAATTAGGGTTTTGGTAGTTCTACAATATCTGTCTCTCTGTGTCTGTTTTGTTCATGGGTCTTTCTTCCGCTTTGATCCTTGTGGCTTAATTTGCATTCTTCGAATTAATCTTCAATATTTTGACAAATACGAGGGTATGATGATAAATTATATTTCTCGATTATGAATTAATGTTGGTCGATAGTGGACCAAGAGGCAAGAGCAACTGCACGCACGCGTGCTGCTCTTTAATGACTGCGTTTGTGTGTGTCTGAGCCTTTTTGAGTTTTTAGTTCATTGTGTCATTGCGTTAACGTGTGTTTCTGGTACTTCGTTTTGGATTGGAGGTGGCGATGATTAGGAGAGAATTCCTCAATTATATGCAGTTGGGTGTATGGTATGACAGACTTGATATACACCCATTGAATCCTCCCCTCCCCTCCAACTCATTCTACTGACCGTAATCTTTGTTTTCTGCGTTAATATTTCGTTCCGATAACCAATTTTGTCTTTGTATATGATTGTTTTATGCAATATATGATATATGTCGATTCTTGTTGCCCATTTGGGTATGTACGTTGAAGCATGTGATTCACTTTATGTGAGGATAATTGGATTTGGTGGGCTAAGAAGAAGCGTACTCGAACTCGATGATATATTCTTCTTCTCCTTCGTGGGCGAAGACCTCAAAATCCCAATGTTATGAATGCATAACTAGACTCTTTGCATCCCACGGAACCCAAAGCACCATCATAGCCATTTAGCCACACCAACCAACGCCCTCCAATTCCAAAGCTTATCCTCCGCAACCGACATCCTGATTCCTGACCACCCAATGAAATAGGAATGGAATGGCCCAAGGAGAACGAGACTTGAATATGTTGTATTACTTGCTCCCTACAATTGACAATTTAAGCGTCCTTGAGCTCGTTGATGCTCTCCAAATTAAAAAGATTGTTTTCATTCGAAATGGGTGCTTCTTTTATTGTGTTACAGATAATAGTGGTGAAGAGTCTGGCCAAATGAGGTTAGCTTCAAGTCCCCCATGTCCAGTTGAGAGAACGAAGTCATATTTAAAGCTAAATTAGATCCAACACTTTGTCAAGCTGACCTTCAGCTAAGACCCACATAATGAAAACTTTTGTCAGTGGTTGGTGCAGTCTCATCCCATGGCCCCATAGGCAATAACTCTGCAGAGGGCAATGGCTCGGTCTGCCAGACGGGCAGGCCACAAGTGTGGCTCCTGTCTGGAGTTCAGGGTACTCCAACCTACTTTACTAGTCTGATTTTTATTTGGCAGATATTGATGAGTGTTGAGAGCAATCTTCCAGCTGAAAGAAGGTTGGAGGAAGTGGGGTCTATCAAAGGAATGGCGCCATTTAGATTTCAGCGGGTCAAATATCTCAATGATCAATATTTGTTTTGGAAGCTTCGCCACCATCATTGCCATATCCTGCCCCTACTGTTTTGGGAGCTAGCCCGCATAGATTTTTTACAGCTCGTGGTATTATTACTTTCCTTTCTTTTCTTTTTCTTATTTATTTATTTTACTTTCTTGTCCAAGAATATACATATCACAATTCTGATGTTATGCCCTTCTACTTACGAAACTTGTTCCTGTGTGAATAATCAAATTGTTGTAGAACACAGGAAATCCAAATAGCTTATATTACATCTGACAACAGCACAGATTTGCTTTTAATAACCCCAAAAACAAAAACAAAAACTATAGTTGACAGCAAGTCCTCAACAGCCAAAGTCGTCAACACCTACCTATTGAAACTAAAATCAGCCAAGTCCCTACTTTAAAATAACCGTCCACGAGAAAAAGAAAAAACAGAAGATATTCATCTTAAAAAGAGTTACTTCATGCATCTTGATTCTCCTTTACTAGTTAACTCCATCTCAATCCTGTTTTAGCCCAGGTCTGTCCTTGATTTACAGGGATGGAATTGAGGAACTTGCGAGAGTTGACCCAAGCACATCGTCAAAGAGGCTAGCACCCTCACGGCTCTTTTTGTTCTCAGCTCCTGGGCTGCTGCCTGAACTGCTATTTGAGAGTGAACTGAAAGGCGCCTTCTGCAAGACACCGGTGGGGGAAGACCCCAACTGAGGACTGCCATCCCACCCTTCAATCAAGAGGTTAAGAGCTGATGAGTTCTTGCAGGCTTTCACAGAGTTTGTGGTGTTGGTCAAGACCTCACCTAAAGGACCCCCCATTGAAGTACCCCAAGAAATTGGTATCCAGTTAGTTTGATTCTGGGTTGGTTCGCTAAGCTCAGTGCTCATCCCCAAGTTCATTTGAATTGGCTCAAATGCACGAGATAACCTTAGAGGTGAAACCGAAAGTTTATCTTCTGTTGGTGAGGATGAGGATGATGAAAAGTCCGAGGCCATAGGGATTGACATGGAGAGCTGGGTCCAGTCTGATCTTAGTTCTTCAGGCCAAGAAATGACTGAGCGATTCGATTGGTCCTTTGGCCAGTCATCAATAAATTGGCGAAGTGGATTTTGGTCTTGGGTTTCCTGATCATTGAAGTCTAGAAAGGAACAATAGTTTTTTGAATTTATGCCAGCAGCCCTAAGTGAAGGATTATGGAGGGAATCAGTAGAAACTAGTCCAAACATGGACTGAGATAATTCTTCTAATGGGATCTCTGGTTTTGAAATGGTAAAAGTAGATTCATTAGATTTCAGGCTGATCGTGGAAGACATCATAGAGAGGCCCCGTGGATCTTGCATTCTGCCACACACATTCTCTCTAATTCAGAAAAGTAGAAATATTGAATAATCAAAGGCTTCCCCAAAAAATAAAAAGCTTACAATTATTAGTAGAATTATGCAGAACCTGTAGCCTCTATAATTAAGTATAACTTATACCATAAAGGCCTCAATTCCATTATCCAAAGAAATTGGAAAGAGCACATTTAATTATATGTCCCTAGACAAGGAATCCTAAGTTTCGACCATAAGGACTAGTCTCTTTCACCAAAGTAAAGATGAGAGATGGGGTCTACTTGAAAGTAAAGCAAAGGAAGTAAAAGTGTAAGTATGCAAACTTTTGTTAGATCAATGTGATTTTGTAAAGCTCAAAGGGGATTATAAGAACTAAACAGATATAAGAAGCTCTAATGCATAAATTGTTCCCTTACCTGCTGACAACGGCATCTGCAGAAGGATTGGCAGCATCACCAGGCTGCAAGTTCTTGAACTGGTGCTGCGTGATGGTGAGGCTGTTGGATGCAACGCCACCAGGAATTACCGATGATGACACAGAAGTCATCGGTATCACTTTCGGATTAGTAGTCCCGGCGACGGCATGGCCAGTCTGTATCACTTCCACAGGCTTTCTTGAACGATGGCGGCCCCTGTTTATGTGCCTTTCACAGTACTTCTGGTCGGCAACAGCGTCTCTGGAGCACCGCCATTTCTTTCCATCTGTTCGACGACACCTCCCAGGTTCAGGATCAGCATTGCCGGAGAAACCCAGATGGAAAGAGCCCCACCCCACTGTATAACAAGAAAGGGACTGATGAAAAGATTAAACAGACTAAAGTGGGAAAAAAAAATTGAATTTTCACCCAAGCCAGTCACTTTATAGATAAAAACACCGCACATCCTGGATATTGGATTAAGCTTTCCGCCTGCTAAAAACTTGGACATCATTGCTGATACTGTAACATGGAACAGCATAAATTGGAAATTCCATGTTACCAACAATAAAGTAAGATGGCACAGACATATTGGGTTCCAAAATTTTATGAATAAATAAGAAATAGCAGCTGCCTGCATCAAATCCAAGACCCCCAATTTCACAACTCCACTAGGGAAACACATACCCACACTCGCACGCAACATCTAAACATGGTTGTCAGTTATGCATGTCTTACGCAAGATATAAAATTATGTACCCGGTGTGTAGTTTTAAGGAATTAACAAACTTACATGAATTGTGAGGCAAGGGTCCAGCAGTTGAGCCGGACAAGCCATAAGGGTAGAGGGATCTCCTAAGAGGGATGAGCAAATTGGATGGCACGGGCACATTTGAAGTGATGTACTTGTAGATCAAGGCCTGATGCTCTAGTTCAATCCACTGAGATGGAGTAAATGGTCCTTTAACCCCAGCAAAGGTCCCATGCATGCTTGCATTCAAGCTTCCAGAACCATATCCTGAACAAGACAATGTAAATAACTTGCCCGTAATATTATGGAAAATTAAAAATGAAAATAACAAACAAGAAGAAACCCAAACAAGTGTAAAGCCCGTTTTCTGCACAAGGATATGCTTAAATCTCACCCTTTTAGAATCACATTTCCACATACCAATGTTGACTCACACGCCTAACACCCCCACCCCACCCGGGAAAAAAAAAAAAACAGAACAAATTGCAGAGGTAGTACTGATTACCAGCATTTCTAGTGTAAGCAGAAGGTGTGCGATGGTAATAAGGAAAAACTGAGTTGAGGATGCTTTTCTCTACTAGCCCACCATCCTTCCTGAGAAAGGGAACCTCTGGTTTAACCGAAGAGAAGCTCAGCATATGCTCTTGTTGCCGAGTATCAGCAGTGGAGAAAGCATTAGATCTCAGCAAAGGAGAGGCCTGGTGCAACGGCATTGTCTTGTAGGCCGAAAGACTTTCACTTTTGGCAATTTTTGAACTCTTCCACTCATCTTCAGCAGGCCCAGACTTCTCTTGCTTGACCAACCCAGATCCAAGACCCTTAGGCTTGGTTTCAGGGTCTGAGACCTTAGAAGAAGCTCCTCCTCCCCCTTCAGGACCCATCAAAGCCTCCAAACCCCCTGCCCCAAAATCCATTTTGGAGATACCCCCAATCTACAATAACTCTATTAAGCATGAGTTCATGAACCGGAGGGAGGATAAGCTTCGGATAGACAGAAAAGAGAGAGAGAGGAACGCATCTGGAGGGTGGGATTTGTACTTTGCTGAGCTGAGTATTTAAAAGGGCTGAGCTTGAAGAGGGAGAAAATAATTGGAGAGAGAGAGAGTTGAAATTTGAAACGGAGCAGCAGACCAAGCTATTACTAATCCAAACACTCTCCACATCTCAGACATACTGTGCTTCTTAGTATGCAGTAGGACAAGTTTATCCACGTTTCTTTCTTCTTCCTCCTTTTTCTCTGCAAATATATGAAAATTCCTATATTCTTACCAAACCAACCAAACAAAAAGAAAAACAAAAAACAATTACAATTATTAAGAAAATGAAGTTACAAAAATGTCCTTAACAAAGTTGACGTCCTTAACAAATTTGAGAATGTATTAAAAAAGAAAGTTGATATCCCTTTTTTTTCAGTGAAAGTTGATATCCCTAAGTCAATTATTTTGTTTGTATTTTTTTATATTTTGAGTTGTTGGTTAATATATTATCTCTAAATAAAAATACAAACAAATATTACTTTCGTCATATTTTCAATCATCCCCACAAGTCAAGTGAGTAATTTCTCACAATACAATTTTTATTTTGTTTGAGCTATTAAAATGGTTTTATATTCCATTTTAGTAAGAAAATATATATATAGGTGAAGAAGAAATTCGTGTGGGCATTTATTGGTTTTTGTCCTTATGTGTAACATCCTCCATTTGGGTTACAAAGTCCGGTAGCGGTTTCAAAATTTGGGACCTTACTCCTTATTCATGGACCATCGCTGTTGAGTGTTGAGGACCGGCGTGCGTGTACTGTAGCTGCGTATGGGCATGAGGCTAGATCCATTGCCACGTGACCGCACGCCCAAATCTAGATGCCCACCGTTTGGTGCATATCTTCAATTAATTTGAATTGTTTTAAGGCCCTTATGGTTTATCAAAATCCCCTATCAATCTCATTGTTACAAAATTGGCAAGCTTTTGTAAATTGTACTACTTAATATTAATTGGAAGGAAAACTTGTTTGTATTCGGAGTTCTGAATCTCCTCTCAGGGATTAAGCGTGAAAAACTAAAACTGATGCACTATTTTTTCTCAAATTCTTGACGAATGACGACGACCTTAGCATCGCCTTCTTAAAGTCCACATCCTTACCCTTTTTCCTCTTCCTAGTTCCTACATTAATCTACTTATTAATGTGCATTCAATGTCATTAATAGTTTTTTTTAACCCACCTCACCATTTCAACCACAATACCATTCTCACAGATTTTATATTCAAAATTTAAAGCTGCTTCATTTAATCGTGTGCATAATTTTATATTAATTATACATTTTAAATTTCATCATAACATTGACTTTATAAATATCATTAAATATACTAACTTTCAATTATTATTGGACATAAATTATAGAGGTTTGCTAGGGGTTCTCTCCATAGTGTTCTCCTGGCGTTCTCCTAGTCTTACATAGAGCATGATTTAAGAAAAAATAAAATTGTAGTACCGTTTTTTTGACAACCGATTAATTTTTATGAGTTAATAGTTAGGTTCTAATGCTTTAAAACTTGTTTTTGGATTCAAAACTAAAATCTAAAGGTGAAAGGTTAACCCTTTAGGGATGATATCACTCAAAATGGNTATTAAATAAAATATGTAAAAAATGACGTTTATTAGAATAGATTGAAAAAAATCTATGTCTTATTATATTTTGTAACATTCAACGACATAAACCATCATTTCAAGTGGATGAGACCCAAAATGTAAATGTAAGTGGGGAAATCATTGCAATTACAGTAGATAGCTAATGCGAAGTTTAAGTAGTCTATGGGGAAGACCATTCCGAAAGTCCCTTTTACTTTTATAAACATGGCATGGGCATTACAAGTATGGTTTGGTAGAATGTCTGAAAATGTTCATGAACGAATTTTATTTTATAGATACTTTACAAAAGCTGATTTGAGGATTGTTACATTTCACTCATCAACTTTACTCTATTTTATAAATGCTTTATGTGGTGATAATTTAGGGGTGTAAACGAGCAAAGCCTTAATAAGTTTTTTTTGTTTGGGTTCGGCTCGTTTAAATTTTACTCGAGGTCGAGCTCGAACCGAACTCAATGACGAACTAAAAAATTGAGTTTGAACTCATAATAAGTCGAGTCGAACCGAACTAGCTCTTATATTTAATTTTTTGTTATATAAATTTAAATTTAAAGTACTCTTAATCAGTTCAAGAAATCAGTTTATATATATAAGTATTTGCTTAACTTACCGAATCGAGTATAAAGCATGAGTCAAAATAACAAGGCACTCGATTTCAAAAGGAGATAATATGCGATGTAAGACAAGTTAACAAGTAAAATTCAGGCCGGAGTGAGACAAAACCTCTAGGATGTAGCATTTACCGTTTATTTCAACTCGTGCAAATGATGTCTATAACAAAAAAGCTAAGAANCTCTTAATCAGTTTATATATATAAGTATTTGCTTAACTTACCGAATCGAGTATAAAGCATGAGTCAAAATAACAAGGCACTCGATTTCAAAAGGAGATAATATGCAATGTAAGACAAGTTAACAAGTGAAATTAAGGCCGGAGTGAGACAAAACCTCTAGGATGTAGCATTTACCGTTTATTTCAACTCGTGCAAATGATGTCTATAACAAAAAAGCTAAGAAAAATAAATAAAGTTTTAAAAGCTCAAGTTACATGAGTGTACCACTGCAAAACCGTGATTCGTGAAACAGGTGATGGGGAGACAAATAATTGAGAGGGCACTTTAGGGCATTTAGCGCGTAACCCGTGATTTTTTTGTACCGTAGGAAATCACTTCCCTCTCATACACAAGCTGGGATTGTGGGGTCCAGCTCCTTGCCACGTGGGATCGACCTTATTATGGAAAAAGATAAATTTTCCGGTTTTAGCAGTCTTGCCCTGGTCAAAGCAAGCGGATGTCGTGGCCGACTGGCCGGGAACACGTACAAGTGTACAACTTCCTCCTCAGTCCTCGTCGAACAACAAAGGGATTGATTGTCTAGTTCACCCTTCTCACCTCTATATCCTAATAATTTTATATAACAAATTTATTTCTTTCTCATAGACCCTATTTCCTATTTTATATGCCAAAATCCTTCTTTTTTTTTTATTTTTTAAATACTGATATGTAGAAGTCAAAAGTTTATAAAACGCAGAGCAACAAAACATTGACAAATCTTAACCATAACAAAGACAAAATCATAATCAAAACTGTGACTTCACCAACCGGCTAACCTATGTGTGACTTCCGATACTGGAACAGATCTGCAACAAGCAGAAATCAACAAAACATAGGTGCAGGGCCGGCCCAATGGCTAGGCCACTTAGACCTTTGCCTAGGGCTCCCAATAAATAAAGCCCAAAATGTTTTATAATAAGACCAAAAAAAAATTAATAAGGCCTATTTTTTAACTTAAGGCCCATTTGTTTTAAATAAGGCCCAAAAATTTTTCTTAAAAACTTAAGGCCTCTAAAATAAGGCCCCCAAAAAAATTTAATAAGGCTTAATTTTTTTTTTAAAATAAGGCCCAAAATTTTTTTCCATAAAAACTTAAGGGCTCTAAAATAGGGCCCCAATATAATAAACCCATTATAAAATAAGACCAATTAACCCCCAAAAAATATATATATATATATACCACATCATTTTTTTTAATTTTTTTTTTTTTGTCTTTTTAATCCCTCTATCTCTCTCTCCTCTGTCAGCAAAGAAGAGAGAACACAATTCATTTTTCTTAGAAAATGAGAAATACTAGCATCTCACCTCTGTCGCCATTTGTTCTCTCTCTCTCTCTCTCTCTCTCTCTCCCCTTCCTTCCTTCCTCTTCTTCCTTTTCTTCTCTTCTTTTCTTCCTCTCCTCCTCCATGGTACATCCCATCAATTTTCAAACAGGTTTTATTGTTCTATTTTTGTAATTTATTTTATTATAATCCATATATATATACATACATATATATATTTTTTAAATTATATTTGTTTAATTTGCTAATATTTTTAATCAAACATGTATATTAGAAAATATGTATCTAAATATGAAATACTTAAAAAAATAAAAGAAAAGAGAAAAATAAAAAAACTGATTGAATCTCAATTAAGGCTTTAAATAAATTTGCTATTAGCAATAAACAAAATATTGAGAATAATTTAGGTGAAAAACTTATAAATGAATAATAAATTCATCAAAAAGAATTATTTTATTAGAAGATAATTAAAATATTATTGATGCTTTTAACTCTATTGTTATAAATATTTATGACCCTAATAGAATGCAACAAGCTAATGAAGAAACTTAAAAGTTAAACTTAAAAGTCATAAAACAACAATGAACATATTACTAACCCGAATGAAAATAATAACAATATTATAAAAATATAATAATATTATAAAAATAAATATTATTTAATTAATATTTAAATATTAAAAAAAATAATGCCCAATTTCAAAATTTTGCCTAAGGCCCCCAAATACATTGGGCCGGCCCTGCATAGGTGTAGCCCCTAACGGAACCCTCTACAACCCAAGGCCAGGGAATTAAACCATCCACAACCCAAAAGGTCAATATGCCTTATTACAAGAAAAACAACTAAAGTTAACTCATGTACCATATCTGCATCAAATAGCCAAGATCTAGGACATAAGTAGCCCAAACACAACAACAAAAAAACAAAACTTAAAAAACTAAAAAACTCCACAAGCAGCAGCGAAGGAACCCAGCATCGAAGAGATCCACAGGAATACACATCAAGGCTGATAAAGAAAAGCGGATCTAAGAAAAAGAAAACTAGATCTAGAGCAAAATTTATAAATACAATTTAGATCTGAAACAAACACTCGCCCAAAATTGAGACCGGAGGAAACACCGAGCATAAAGGGGGGAGGAGGAAAAATTTAAATCTAAATCTAGATCTTCTCTCCTCGAGGCTTTTTACTAGTTTTGTTGCCTGAATGAAGAGAGAATAAGTGATTTCTAGAGAGAAGGTAGAGCCTCTCTCTCTAGAAACCCAAATGGGTTTATATTATTATTATTATCATGCCAAAATCCTTCTTATTAATTATAGGGTTAAATACTTAATTAGTCCTTAGGGTTTAGAAACTTTATTTTTTTTCCTCCTTAGGGTTTGGAAAGTGACCAAATTGGTTTTTGTGATTTTGAAAAGTGACCAAGTTAGTCCGTCAGTTGACCGTTAGTTGATTTAACGGACTGACATGTAGACTAATTAAAAGTTGACACGTGACCACCTAATTAAATTTTTGTTATTTAAAAATAAAAAAAAATAAAAAAAATAAAAACCTGTGGGTGGTTTTGGTCACCCCCTTGGGCCCATGGGGGCGACCGAGCCACCCCTTGGTGCCCAAGGGGGTGGCTGAAACCACCCCCAATGGTGGTTTGGGGGTTCTTGGGCCTGCCCTCGTTTCCTTCCGAAAGATATCGAAACAACAATACTAATAGCAGCAGCAGAACCATTCCCAATCCGAGTGGGGGTGCTATTGCTGTTAGTCCTTCGATGGAAGACATCTCAGCCACGGCGTGGATCGACGGCATCATAAAGGATCTAATCCACAACTCCAGCAACGTGTCCATTCCACCGCTCATCCAGAACGTGAAGGAGATCATCTACCCTTGCAATCCTAACCTTGCCGCCCTCCTCGAGTACATGCTCCACTCCCTGACGTCAGCGGACCCTATCCCGAACTATCCGGAGAGGAGAAGGGCGGTGGTGCAGCAGCCGCACCAGCATCAAGGCCAGTTGCAAGGATCTTCAGAGCGGATTCAGCACAATCTATTGGACTCTGGCCTTCCTAATTTCTCCTCTACCGAGCCCATGAATCATTTGTACTTGCACTGGCAAATTACACCACCAATCCTCGAAGATCATCATCAGCAGCAGCAGCCGTCAAGCGCTTCTTCCCTTCTCTCATTGAATCAACTGCATCAGGAGCAGGAGCAACTACAACAAGAACAGGAAAACTCTTCCCCTCCATGGGGGTGGCCCTTGGTGCCAGCCACCCCAGGGTTTTTTGTTTTTTTTTTTGTTTTTTGTTAGAAAAATAAATAAATATATTTTTATTTTTTTAAAAAAATAAAAATTTAATTATATGACCACGTGTCAACTTCTAATTGGTTCACGTGTCGAGCTGTTAAGTCAACTAACAGTTAATTAACGGATTGACTAACTTGGTCACTTTTCAAAATTACAATTACTATTTTGGTCACTTTTCAAACCCTAGGAAAGAAAAATAAAGTTTCCAAACTCTAAGGACTAATTAAGTATTTAACCCTTAATTGTATCCGTTATTTTTCTTAAGATATCGAATCTCACTAACATCTCATCTTATTTTTATAGGAAAATGCTAAGCTCTTTTTGGCGGGATCTCTTTGCTTAGGGGATTTTTTTTTTTTTCTTTAAATTGAACTAAGCGTCACTTTTTTTATTACTTTTTAAAAAAAATAATATTTACCTAAGACCGAAATAACACTTCACATTTCTTATTTTTACATGATAAATATGGCTTTCTATCAACTGCGGTTGATAAATCACCTACAAAATAAAGACAAAAAGTCCTTAAAAAATTATTGGTCTCCAAGAAATTATTGAAGCTACCGTGCTTAAATTAATAAATTAGCAAATATTTTTTGAAAATAAAACTTAAAAAGTATGGTTTTTTTTAGAAAGTCACCATACCTGTTTTGGGATGGCATTCCCTTTTAATGAGAATCTCATGAATATGATTTTAAGATGCTTATTACGTGTCAGCTTGTAACTCTCTAATTTTTTAAAAAAATTATTATTATTATTATTATTTTATGTAGATGCAATTTGAGTAGGCCTATGATAATTATTTATATCCAATAAATAAGCCACCCGACAATGACATGGTACTATAAGTAAAACCTTGGAGGAAAAATTTCAAGTTAATCCACTCCGAATTTCAGAATCCTGCTAAAAAAAAACAGAAAGAAAAAACTCAGATAATTCTCAAGGTCTTGGAGGAAAGGAATGATAGGGGCTCAATCGACTCTGCAAACTACTAGGTTGGGTTGGATTGGATCAATTTGGGTTGGGTTTCGAGGCCCATAACCCAAATATAGCCCATTCTACTGTTTAATTCTAATGGGGTCACAACAACCCAAGCCCAATAAGAGACGACTATGCTATGCAGTATGTAGTATGTAGTATGTAGTATGTAGTATGTACATCCCATACCAAATAAGATATGAATTATTTGATCCACTTCGCCTCAGTTTTTGTTAGCATATATATTATATAGAAGCAAAATTGTTATCTGCAGAGCCTTGTAAGTAAATGCGAGCTTACTTAAAAAAACACCCGCGAAGCATAATAATCTAATAATAAATACATTTCATATCAATAATATTGTTCTAATTTTCCCAGATTTAGCTTATGCAATTTTAAAGATCCAATGTTTTTGAGCCATGCCATGTTAACAATAAAATTAATATGGCTAAAAAATATATGGCATTTGTGTTTGGACCATTCTCATCTTCGAAGAGCTTTGATGGTGTAATTATCAACCATTGCACTACCCCAAACTTTTAGAGATAATTATATATTATTTTTGTGTCACTTAAAAAAATAATGCTATAGAGCATAATCTAAGTCATTGGATAAGCAAGCAGAACATATCAAAAGAGAGCTAAACGAGGCGGCACATGAATTGACAAAGATAATGGAGAATGCGGGAGTAACTAGTATTTGGATTGAAGAGATTTTTTGTTGTTTTCATAATATTGTTGTTTAAAGCATTTTTTTTATATGTCAACATAAGAGGGAGAAAAATATTCAAACTAATGGCCTCTACTTTATTAGACGTAATCATAGCCAATTGAACTACCTATTGAAAATTGTTTAAAGTATTTTTTTCCCTGGTTTGTTTTAGTGAAATGCACTAAAAAAAAAAAAAGAAGAAAAAGTCATTGGTTTCGAATGCATTAATTAGCTCGTTGGAATTAATTAAGAGGGACCTGATTCCGTAAGGGCCAACCATTAGTATTCTTGCTAAGTCTCTCTCTCCCGAAGCCATGGCCTTGATAATACCTCATCAAACCTTACAAACCACCAGCCTGCGACGAACCACTACTCAAGCATCTCTCGTCGGCCCAAAGTCCCATCTTCGTCCCTCCACTGCTACCTTTTACCAGTCATTGAAAGCAACAAGCCCCAACGGCGTTAGTAGTAGAACATCGCTTTGTGTCGTGGCGAGGGCCTCCACTTCCCAATTTGTCCCTAACATTGGTCATGTCCTCGGTGATGTTACCATTTTCAACGCTGCTGGTGACCCTGTCTTGTTCAAGCACCTATGGGACCAGGACAACGTACCCCATATTCCTAATCACTCCCTTAATTTCTTCATTCTATCTTTTACTCTTTTCGTTTAATTTTTTTTTTTGTTTGAAACCCTAAGATTGTTGCTTATGAATCCTTTTTTTTTTTTTTTTTTTTTCTTCCAGGGAATAGCTGTTGTTGCACTTTTGAGGCACTTTGGATGCCCTTGCTGGTAATTGTGGATTGCATTAGTATCATTCTCATTTGTTATTAGAAAATGAGAAAAAGCTGGACTTTGTTTTGATTTGTCATTTGTTTTGCTTCTTCTTCTTCTTTCAAAGTTGGGAACTTGCTTCTGCTTTGAAAGAATCCAAACAGAGATTTGATGCAGCGGGTGTGAAATTAGTTGCTGTTGGTGTTGGCACTCCTGATAAAGCTCGGATTCTCGCTGAACGGGTGGGTCTCTTTCTTTTTCTTCATCTGTTTTCTGCACCAGAAACTTTATACTCCTCCATTTACACTACTTGTTAAAAGAATTCATTTATATTTTTCTTGTTCAACACATCTCACCTTACCTTATTTACACATTGCCCTGTTTCCACTCCTTGCCTTTTTGGTTACACCTTACCAATGTAATACAATAAATTAATGTAAACCAAATGTAGCCGCATTCTCTTTTTATATTTAACAATATTCTACATGAATCTGTTTCTATTAGGAAAATTGAAAGTTTGTACTCCAATTCACCCTATTTTACTTTAATCTATTTATATTGGGAAAATTGGAAGCTTTGCCGACATACCCATGAACTCACGTCTGAAAAGTTGTGGTTTTGATAAAATATGGACAAACCCAGCTGAAATTCTCCATTTTGTACTTTATCCTAAGTTGATTTTAGGCAGATTGTAGCTAGTCTGAACTAATTTATTTTCTTTAGCAATGTATAAGCATTTTTGTCATTAATCTTTAATAGACTTTCTATAAATTTTTTTTTCCCCTATTCTTTTATTGGATGGAATCACTCCTGCCTTGCCCCAATAGCAGAGAAACTTCGATTAATGGACAAATTATTAATCTCATCTTAAGCAAGGGCTTATGTCTTTTTAATATATCTAGTACCTTGACTGTTGGTGAAATGGAGGTGCGTACGAACGAGGGTGCTAGACTTGACTTTGAGTAATTGGATAGAAGGAAAATCGATCTCATGTTAAGAGGGTTTAGATTTTTTTTTTTTTTCATTTTTTTTTTTTAACAATTGTTCAATACTATCATATAGTTGCCTCTCCTATCAAGATTCATATAGGTTCATATGTAGGACCTGCACAGAGTCCATTTGGAGACTTGGAAAAAAAAAACAGAATTTTGCACTACTTAAGAATCTAGGGTAACTGTTTATGTTACACTAGTCACATGTGGTTGTTTTCTGCCTCAATCCAACGACAATTATTTCTCCTCATCCTGAAAAAGGAAATCAGTTTGCCCGCTAAAACAGATATTGGGTCATTGGATATGTTAAAGTTTCATTGGCAGTGGTTGAACTCCAGTCTAGGCTCTAGATTGTAGCCGAATCTTTCAGACTGGAGACATAATTTCCAGCAGATTGTTCTAATACAATGGAAATTGCGATATGTCAGTTGATTTCCAGGGGGATTCAAAGCCATTATTGCATTTTGTGTTGTCTTTGTATAGTTTTATTACCATTGGCTTTTACATGATTTTTGGAGCTGATTCTTCTCCATGATGTTCAGTTACCATTTCCAGTGGATTGCCTGTATGCTGATCCTGACCGTACGGTAATATGTTGTTTAGTACATACATTAATGATGACCATAAGTGATTTCTCCTCATTTAGTGATTGTAAATCCTGACTCAAATAAAATTGATTTCAGGCATATGACGTTTTGGGCTTATACCATGGTTTTGGGCGTACATTTTTCAATCCGGCTAGTGTAAACATCTTCTGCTTTCCGCAAAATGGTTTTGGCTGTACATTTTGCATGGTGTATACGATACGATGATGTTTTATGCCTTAACCGTGACGTGACAGGCCAAGGTGTTTTCAAGATTTGAGGCTCTGCAGAAGGCTGTGAAGAACTATACAATTGAAGCCACCCCAGATGATAGAAGTGGTGTACTGCAACAGGTTAGGTTATTCTGTTTAATAATGAAGGATTGTATGTCCTCAAATTTGTTTACTCTAGGCATTATTTCCATGTATTGATCCTTCTGTTTTGCTTATATATTAGGGAGGGATGTTTGTCTTTAAAGGGAAAGAATTGTTGTATGCGCGGAAAGACGAGGGGACAGGCGATCATGCCCCTTTAGATGATATATTTGATGTCTGCTGCAGGGTTCCAGCTGCATGAAGCTCTACAATGGCGATGTCTGATCTGATGGATGAAGTATAAATTGAAATGCCGTCAATATCTATAATCCAATAATAGCTGCCGACAGCAATTATGCAGTATCGCCTATATTATAATTTATATGTATATCTGCACAGCTGCTTATATGCATGTATGTAGTCTTTTGTGATGATGACGATCCATATTTGTTTATATGGGTTGCTGTACACTAGAACAAAATTAAACCTTAATCAAACTTAGTAAGTGAATTGTTTGAAGTAGTGCCATTATATTTTTGCAATAATTTCATGTAAATGAGTCAACTACTTGGAAGTGTAATTTGCTTCTACTTCAAAGTTGTTATTCCCATGTAAATACTGTCTGCACCGGTGAAAGTTGCAAAAAGTATAAATAATAATAATAATAATAATGAAAAAGAAAAAGAAAAGAAAAGAAATGTTGTAATTTATAAAGAAGGAAAATCAGTTTCTTTTTTTTTTTCCTCATTGATTTACAATCTTGCTCTTGGGCCTCTGTATACAACTCTAATTAAAGAAAACAACTAAATGGGCCTAACTAATTCCACAACTAACTACTAACTGAATACCTAAACCCACTAATCTGCTAGACACGTCACAAATGAAATTAAGACAAAGAAGAGAGGACGGCCTGGTTTATATATCTATTGCAGGCAGGCTTTAATGAATTGGTTATGGGCCTGGCATAAAGAGTGATACTTGCTTGTAATCACTTAGGGTCTACCACCATGCGAGTTGGCCCAATTTAAATTGTGGGCTACGTCACAGTGTGAAGAAAAGTTACGCAAGCCAATTCTTAGTCTCACTTGTGGGCCTGGCCGTGGTACAATTCCAGCCCTTGGCCTATGGACTTACAAAAAACCCAGCTCCCCGGCCATGCCCCCCTAAATCTTTTTTTTTTTTTTAATTTATTTTTATTATTAGGATATTCACTTATAATTAAATTTTTTATTTTTAAATCTTCTGTCCTTACATCCATTTCATGTTATAATTATTATTTTTTTTAAAAAAAAAGATGAGTATGAAGAAGAATAGCATTAATTCTTTTGTAAT
This sequence comes from Carpinus fangiana, assembly GCA_006937295.1. Taxonomy (NCBI): domain Eukaryota; kingdom Viridiplantae; phylum Streptophyta; class Magnoliopsida; order Fagales; family Betulaceae; genus Carpinus; species Carpinus fangiana. The sequence goes on from CM017321.1 coordinate 59,962,519, forward strand.
AATACTATAGTAATTTCTTGCGAGCATGTGGCAAATTGAATATTTATGATAATATTAACGTAATAACGTGTTAATTTAATTATAAAATGTTGATACTGAAATGCCAATCCCCATGCACACTAGACACAGTTGCAGACTAGGCAGATATATAGTATCCTCCGTTTGGGTGAATTATATATGCGGAATATTAAGCAGGTCAGCGTGCCAATAATTAAGTTAAACCTGTTGGGGGTGGGGTGGGGTGGCTGTCCTTTTCAATATTTTCCAAGTCAAATATGTCTATACATTCTCTTTAAAAAAAAAACAGAGATCGCTTAGCTCACATGTTGGTTTACTATATATCCAAACTTTGTACAGAAGTTTCTGTGTTTGCACAAGTATCTTTCGGCTTCAGACAATATAGGGGTCACTGGAAAGTGGATATTTTGGTGATCGAATTGAATACGTTAATAGGAAATCGGTTTGGCAATTGCTTGCTTTCCTCCTATATCTTTTGGGGTTTCCTTGTCTGTGAAAGAAAATCTAGTAGGGGCTCTTGGGGTAAGGCTAGCCTGGCTAGGCTACAGGCTTAACATAAAGATAGACTAGTCCCAGCCTTCATCCCACCCGATGACCTCGTAACTCTGCGAAAGACTAAACGGATCCTATCCTGCCTACATGGCTACATGTATTTCATTATTTACAAAAAAATAAAATAAAAAGAGAGAAAAGATCGAGGAATTTGCTGGATGATGCAGTGACCAAAGTAGCTAGGTGTGAAGAGAATCTTACTTTTGAATGTGAGATGGCGCATTTTGATTTTGGGGGGAGAGAGAGAGAAGGGTAAAAGACATTAATGAGGATGAGAGTGCAGAGAAATGGCATTGGGTTGATGGAGGAAGGACTTTAATGGTGAGACTGAGAAGGGTAGTCTCTCTCTTGGCCTTTTACTCTGTTAGTCCCCATGGCCATGCATCCAGTATTACCTTAGCACTGCTAAACACTCTTCTCTTCTTTGGTCGCTCTCACTAAGCTACGTTGCTATCCATGAATTACTTTTTCTGTTGACCTGTTGGCCATTTCAGGGATCTTTTCTAGATTTTGTTTGGCTTTTTATGTTCCCACCTGAAATACCATTAACACCCCCTTTTTATTTTTTTTTTCTTTTTTATTTTTTTTTTCTTTATGTCAAGGTAAAAGTTTAGACAATTCAAATTAGTAATTTTTATTTTTCATGAGACGTGATTATTCTCCGATCAATTGAGTTATCCTTTGACACGTCAGTACTTTTTTCTAATGTATGCCCATTCTATTGTCAAGTTAGCATTCACATGGACCAACAAATGTTTTTCTTTTGTTTATAAAACGCTACATTGATGTCATTATTTTTATTGCTTTGTTTAAAATTTTATTTATTTTACTATTCTTAAAAATAAGAGAGAATCATTCTTTTTTTTTGTTTTTTTTGTTTTTTTTGTTTTTTTTGTTTTTTGTGTGGCTAGCCTAAGGTATATGCTTAGGTCTTATTAAATATTTAAATATTTAATTCTTATTCTACATTGACCCAGAAGATGAAAATGACTTAATTACCATTTACATGGAAATAACGTCTGGAAAGAAACGCGAGAAGCTCTTCGTATTTATCTTCATCTGTTAAGTTTGGAAGCAGGTTTGGGTCGTCTAAAAATAGGTGGTCACTGGTCGGTGAAGTCTGGGATATTTCAACAAATATGTTAAACAGTACTAGCTACCAGATAGTCCTTAATTTGTGTTTTGCCTGCTGCTTTATGCATGTTTGCTGCTTCTTACAGCTTGTACGTCGTTGTTGGCCCACGAGCCTAGCTCTATTCTCTATCACTTGTTTTGTTTTTTAAATAACATATATATATATATTGATCATTACCTGGCATATGAATAATAATATTTCATATATGTATATCCAGATATATGATATGCACCGATGAACATTCCAAAGATCACATCGTTTGTGACGCTAAAGAGTACTAGTACCGCAGCATATAAATATATAAAACTGAAAAGTTATAGCCGGCCGATCTTGATGGAAAAAGCATATTCTTAATTTGGGGCATATTCATTCAACAGCTAGCTAGCTAGAGCTTATTGAATCCATGAACAAGGAACGCCTTGCTTGACGGAGATCTCATAGTTACTTCATTTCTGAACCTATATAGCTATATATAATTAAGAGTGGTGTGTGGTGAGGAGTGAGGACAATCACATGGGTGACAATAAAGTTGTTTTAGTCACTGGCTGTGCTAAAGGTGGCATTGGTTATGAATATTGCAAGGCATTTGCGGAGCAAAATTGCCACGTCTTTGCCTCCGACATCTCCCAACGCATGCACGACATGTTAGACCTGCTGCCATCAGACAACATCGAGACACTTGAGCTTGATGTCGCTTCTGATGAGAGTGTAGCATCTGCGGTTGACACTATTATATCCAAGTGTGGTCACATTGACATTCTAATCAACAACGCTGGAATTGGAAGTTCTGGCCCTTTGGCTGAGCTTCCACTCGACACGATTAGAAAAGCCTGGGAAATTAACACCTTGGGTCAATTAGGGCTGGTGCAACAAGTGGTGCCCTACATGGCTTCCCGGCGTAGTGGGAGCATTGTGAATGTTGGGAGCATTGTTGGCCGGGTTCCAACCCCATGGGCAGGATCCTACTGTGCTACCAAGGCTGCGGTGCATGCCATGTCTAACACTTTACGGGTTGAATTAAGGCCGTTTGGTATCAATGTTGTGCTACTAATGCCTGGGGCCGTAAGATCAAACTTTGGAAGTGCAAATATGGAGGGATTGAGATCGAGAAATCATGATTGGAAACTTTATAAAGAATTCGAGGAGGCCATTGTAGAGCGAGCTAGGGCTTCACAGGGTGGTAACGCCACTGATGCTACATTATTTGCAAGACATGTAGTGAAGAAAGTTTTTGAGTCGTAGACCACCAAAGCATATTATATTTGGGCACATGACGGGGTTGTTTGCCATGCTTTCATGGTCCCCGCTTTGGGTGAGAGATCTCTTCTTTTCAACTCGTTTCAACCTCAACAAGAAGGTCTAAGCTGGTCTTGTATGAATCTTGATCAATATTTCAGCAAATAATATTAGTTACTTTTTGTTAATAAGGCCCTTTGAAGTTTGAATTGATAGCCTAGCTTTTAAATGAAAAAAAAGAAGAAGAAGAATTTATTTGCTTAGAAAAGAATTAATCATGACAAAATAAATTAATATATATAGTTCTTTTATTTATTTTGGTTCAATTGCTTGATGAGGCGTGTGTAGTTACTTCGTGTTAAAGACTGGCCACTGGATTCAAAATATAATAGCTTGATAGAGTGCCTAGCTCCCACACCTACCGTACTCTTGGAAGAAAATGAAAAAGTCAGATGAGTCCCCTAATTAAGTTGGACGTCTGCTTTCATGCTCTAGAGTCTAGAAGAGGAAATTCCAGAGACAGCAGCAGCAGAGCTTGGGAGGGAGCATCTGCTTTCGTGCACTAGAAAAAGGATATTCAACAGACAGTACGCACGAACTTGAAAGATTCCCATTTCTTCAAGCATCGATAACTCACTACTGTCGGGAAGCAGGATCGATCCAACAATTACTAGGCTTTAGATTTGAAAACTCACTACATACATTGATACTTGATACTGGATAGATGCTGCAGCAAGATTTTCTTTTGTGACCTCCGGATAAATGGACAGAAAAATAAAAAATAGTTTGTATTCAATTAGATAAAACCAAACTTAAATATTGACTCCAACAAAAACTTATATAATTAACAATTAACAAGCAAACTAAACTTCAGAGCATGCTCAATTAATAGTGAACAGGGGATATATATATATATATATAGAGAGAGAGAGAGAGAGAGAGAGAGGACTAGGACGACTCCCAAATTAAGGGCATAACGGTCCATGTTTAGGGCATAACCACGTTGCTAACAAAAAAGTTAAATGACAGGTCGAATCAAAGGAAGACAATATTGCAGAGAAAAGAGGCACTGCCAAATGCCAATCCGTCCCCCCATCTGCTTCCCACCAAAAAGAATGGTGAAAAAATAAAGAAAGCAACTTTTGCCGATCTAGGGAGTACAGAGTTGGTCTTTTGTTAGGCAATGCACTATTTCTAGCAAAATTTTATTGGCCTCGGTGCTTTGGTGAGTGGATTTACTCATCATTACTGCAATCAAAAAGAGACTCTCCCTACATTCTCACCCGTCCTTTGCTACAACTTTCACTCCCCCACTCTCTCTTTTCATACCAAATCATTCCCTCCAGAAAATCTGTCTCCATGAACTTGGTCATGCAAATTTGCATGCAAATCTATGATGACGTTTATTGAGGCCAACTCGGATCCAAGCTTTCTATAATAAATGGGGCAACCCCTACTGATTGAACGGCCCCCTTGTCTAATATTCTGCACTTAAATAGCACAAAGCAAGCCACTATGAAGAATATGAATTAAGATAATATCTAACTAGTTATAGTGGAGGGGTGTTTTTGTTCCCTCAAAAAGTGAAAAAACAAAAATATCATTTCGAATATAATTAATTGGATACTCTCCCATTGATTTGAACTAGAGAGAATCTTGTTTCGAACCATATGGCTTCATTTTTATTATGTGCCACCTCTGACCCTTAACACAAGTTAATACTTCTACATAGCAACAATTTTTGACATAATTTTCACACGAAATTAGTGAGTTAGGATTGAGGGGCCTAACCTGTTTAATTAAATAAGTTAAACTAATATTAACTTATATAGTTTTATACCCATATCTTATGTCATTTAGAAGGTTTACTTGGCTCATAAGATTCATAGTCATGTGAAACCGGTTTGGGTGTGGCTAACACATTGGCAACCCTAAGACCAACAAGAAAGAAATGCATCTTAATTCAACCTTCTACCATCGTTTGAAGTAAGTTCCATCAAACCTCTCGAGTTTTATGAAGTCAACAAGAAGTTCTTTCAAGGATTATGGTGACATGGATACAAAAATAATTTCTGACATTTTTTTTTAAAGGGTAGATACTCCTATGGTGTGTTACATAGTTTCTTTTCTTAGTAAGTTGTTTTTTCTCATCAATTCTAACTAATTGGTATGCACCGGATAATAAAAAAAACACTTCTCTAAGATACAATGGAGCTCATAAACCCTTAAACATTTGATTGTGTTTTGTAGGAAACAAAATCAGCCTAGAATACTCTCAGAGTTTCTATTATAACAATGAAAGAAAACAAATTTTAAAATTGGAAAGGATTTTGAGATAGAAAGAAGAAATGCGAACCATCTCTATGCAAACTATTCATTTTTTTTTAAATGTGAGACTTAAGTGTTACAACACTACTCATTGAGCCGAGTCCGCCCTAATACGAGATGGTGTACTTGGAATGACCAATCGACCACCCCCTCACACTTTGGGGAATTGATTGATCTATTCTAACCACACATTTAGAAGAATAGCTCCCTTAAATGATGGTCCAACAACCCTTATTAACTTTATTTTTATGTTTTATTATTTACATTAATAAATTTAGAAGTTAATTTTGAATGAAGAGTCCGAATTTTTAAAATTACACATATTCCTGCAGTTCATTGAAATTGGACGACCTCAATCCTAATGTCAACATTTAGCTCATTTTGCAGAGAATACTTCAGGGCAGGCCAAGGCAAGAAGACAGTCAGAGCGTGTGACTTGCCATCACTTGTCCTGACTTCCAAACAGGTTCAGGAAACGGTGTCGTGTAGCCTTGTCTTACTCTTACATCCCCTTATGAGATTGAGATTGTAGATACCTATCCTCTAGTTGCAAAGTAAAGCAGTAGGTCTGTACACTTTTACTTACTGCGCACTGTTGTGAAGTGACTGGAGGGGGAGTTTGTCTTCTGCACGTGAAATCTAATTGAAGGCCTTCAGGGCCTTCAGAGGCTGAGACCATTCTAACATTAATACAGTCTGTGAGTCAACAACGTATTTATTATTTAGAGAGGGAGAGCAGACTTTGGATATGAGTCATGACTGAAGCCTGAAGGGGATTTTTTTATTTATTTTTTACTTTGGTTGGGTACTGAGCAGACTATCCAAATGAGAAAATGAGACTCTCCAAATGAGAAAATGAGAGGTTTCTTGGAATGCAGGCTTTTGGTCTTTTTATTTATCTTCTTTGTCTATTGATCTTTAATGCGGGTTAAGGGGGGGTCTTAAAGAAAAGCAAAAGAAGGCAAGGGGGAGCGTATGTTAAAGCAAAAGAAGAGGTCTTTCTCATACACAGATCCCTATGGAATGCAGGAAGGATGCCCAGCATCGCTTGCGCTGGAACTCATTCCTTTTGTTTAGATGAGTGGTTAGATACGGTCCAATCAGTGCTGCAGCTACCAAACAAAACACCCGGGTTTCAAAATGGAGGGAAGCAGATAGATTTTGGTATGATTAGTTTGTATCTTTCCCAATGATTGAGTTGCCTTGCCACAAGAGAAACTCGCCAAGAATCTCTATTTAGTGGAAAAAGAAGCAACATTGAGAGAAGATGAAATCCATGGAAAATGATGATGATGACAACAACAACACTAACTGGTTGGGTTTCTCTCTCTCTCCTCACATGACCATGGACGGTCCTCCTAACCATCACCAGACACATCCTTCCTCTGCTGCTGCTACTGTTTCTGCAGCAGTCCCAACAAGCTTTTTCCATTCCCCACCTCACCTTAACTATGGTGCTTACTATGAAGCCCAAGGAGAAAATGCTGGTTTCTATTCACCCCTGTCTGTGATGCCACTCAAGTCTGATGGTTCTCTCTGTATACTGGAAGCTCTCAGCAGGTCACAACCACAAGGTTAGCTCAAAACGTCTATTATTCGTTTCCTTTGGGCTTTGGTTTTTGCTTTAGTAAAAATCCTATTCTTGAACTTCTGGACTCTTCCGTCTTTGACTTTTTTTTTTTTTTTTTGAAGCAATGGTAACTACTTCAACCCCAAAGCTGGAGGACTTCTTTGGTGGTGCAACCATGGGGACCCATCACTATGAAAGCAATGACAGAGAAGCTATGGCTCTCAGCTTAGACAGCATGTTTTACAACCATAACCCAGACAATGAGGCCAACAGCCAAAATTGCCTTGACCATTTTCAACAGAATTCCCGACAGCAAGAACAGTCGCAACACTATTCATATTACTCTGGTTTTAGAAGCCATGATATGATGTTAGAGGAGGCCAGGGAGTCCCAGTTTGCAGATTGCAATCTCCAGCTTCCAACAATGGCAGATGATGGCGAGAAGAACTGGGTCTCAAGGAACTATTCAGCTACCCATTCGGTGGAGCAGAAGATGATTGGTTGCATGGGTGACAATGGAAGGGAATCTGGGACCATTGGTGCAATGACATATGGGGATTTACAGTCTTTGAGCTTGTCTATGAGTCCTGGCTCCCAATCAAGCTGCGTTAAAGCTTCCCAGCGCATCTCACCCGCTGCCACTGATTATATAGACATGGATACAAAGAAAAGAGGGCCTGAAAAGGTGGATCAAAAGCAAATTGTTCATAGGAAGTCCTTGGATACATTTGGGCAAAGAACCTCCCAGTATAGGGGTGTTACAAGGTTACTTCTTTCCATCTTCTGTTCTATTTATTGATTTTTTTTTTCTCTATAGTATGTCTTTATTTTTCTTCAATTGAAAAGCTTTTATTTCTTTGTGTATTACTCAGTTCATTCTTACAGCCTTCTGCCGCCTGGTTCTCTTGCTGTGTCTTCATATTTCTTCCTTTTTAAAATTGTTCTTCACATTTTTTCCTAATTTTCCTGTATTTTTTTCTGACTTTTCTGATTGTTCATCAGGCATAGATGGACGGGTAGATACGAAGCCCATCTGTGGGACAACAGTTGCAAGAAAGAAGGCCAGAGCAGGAAAGGAAGGCAAGGTTAGGAAAGAAAAAAAAAAACCTATCTATAATCTCGCCTACGATATTTTACTTTGGATGCCTCTGCTATTTTTGGTCACTTTCTTCTTTTTTTTTTTCGTGATCAATACTGTCGCTGATTTTTGGTGTTTCTTTCTTGGCTGGGGATGTCATTTCCATTGAAACAATGATTATTAGTTTATCTGGGTAAGCCTTCTCTTTTAAAATGACTAAGCATACTAACATATTCTGTCACTTATTGTTTTGTCAAGTCATTCCAAAAATTTAATTTCAGGGGGTTATGATTTGGAAGAAAAAGCAGCAAGAGCTTATGATCTTGCAGCGCTCAAGTATTGGGGACCCTCGACTCACATCAATTTTCCTGTAATGATTGTTTTCCTTTTATATTCCAATCTGTCAAGGTAGGTTTCGTTTCTCTGGATTACTGAAATACGACTGTGATGATGTTTTGGTAGTTGGAAAATTATCAAAAAGAACTTGAAGAAATGAAGAACATGACCAGACAGGAATATGTTGCTCATCTAAGAAGGTTTTTTTTTTTTTTTTGGGTTTCTTGCTGCTAAGGTGCATGCCCCATCCTGTTTGCTCATTATCCCAGTCTACTTTATTATCCTACGCAGGAAAAGCAGTGGATTCTCTAGGGGGGCTTCAATGTACAGAGGAGTGACAAGGTCCTACTAGCCTGGTTTTATGTAGTATTGTAATTTTTTGCTTTAATATGCTTACCTTTTAAGAAAGATGAATTCTTTTCCCCTGAAATCTCTGTTTCTGTTCTCATATATGGCAGACACCATCAACATGGACGATGGCAGGCTCGGATTGGAAGGGTTGCGGGAAACAAGGATCTTTATCTTGGGACATTTAGTGAGTTCTCTTGAATCATGACTTGAATCTCCACAATGAAATATTTGATCATTTTACTGAATGATCCGAGTAAAATCTGCTTAGAGATTAAAGGGTGTGCTTTTTTGAATGTTGAAACCCACTCTTTGAACCCATGTCTTTTGGTGACCATAAGGCTGATCATGAGCCACTAGAAACCGGACTTACGGTCAGGGAGACCAAGCTTTTGATAAGGCTGTTCTTTCACAGACACAAACACAAACACAAAAAGCAACTTTAATCTTAATGGTATAGATTGGAACCCTCTGACTCTGTAGTTCTATCTCATTCAAGTTCTCATTGAATTGAAATTTTAGGTACCCAAGAGGAAGCAGCTGAAGCCTATGACATAGCGGCTATTAAGTTTCGTGGCGTAAGTGCTGTAACTAACTTCGACATAACAAGGTACGATGTGGAACGTATCATGGCAAGCAGTACCCTTCTTGCTGGAGAACTAGCTAAGAGAAATAAGGAGGCAGGATCTACGATCAAGGCTTTGAACAACCCTTCTAATGATAGTGGTAACGGGGAAGCCATTCTCCAAAAGAAGAATGATGAATGTGAATCAGATTGGAAAATGGCGCTCTATCAGTCCTCCCAGGAGCTTCATCACAAGACACCCAAAATGGAAAATTACAGAACCCAATTTTTTCCAGTGGCTTCAGACAATATGATTCAGCAAGAGGTAGAAGATTCGGTGAAGATGGGAACTCATTTGTCAAATGCGTCGTCTTTGGTAACTAGCTTAAGCAGCTCAAGAGAAGGCAGCCCTGATAAAACGAGCCTACCAGTGCCTTTTGGATTGCCCCCGTCAGCCCCCAAGTTGTTCAGTACTAGTCCGACTGGTGCTGTCAACTCTTGGATCCCATCAGCTCAACTGAGGCCTGCACTCTCCATGCCTCACATGCCAGTTTTTGCTGCTTGGACAGACTCATAACTTTTGTCTTTTGATAAAACTAGTGAATCTTTTGCATGAGAAACAGAGGGAGGTTTTATGTGGGGTATCTTAGTTGAGATATTGGGGGGTTAATGGAGGCCTATCTTTTTCTTTTCTTTTTGCGAACAAGATTTCTAAAATATTCAGTAATTTTCGCAGTCAAGATCTTTATAAAAAAAATGGTGGAGGGAAACTAAGGTTTATAGAGACTTTGACGAAGTTCGTGGAATGATTATAGCAATATGGGATGGATGATCTACATCCATAATTAAATTCAGCTTTATTGATCCTTCTAAGTACAGAACCCGCTCAGTTTGTGTCTCAGTAACGTAGAGATGCGATATTTTGCTTTGAGCCTTTGACCATATATAATCTCATACTTCAATCAATCATATCCTAGTTCTTCACGTTTATAACATCATCATTGCTTCTCTTTCTTATCAAAGCTTTCGCGAAAGGTGACAGATATTCCATTCCCGCAGTACAAAGAAAAGGGAGTTGGAGGTGGAAATGCGTTGGTATGGGACTTTTGGTGGTTTAATTTATTATTGCATGGCCCATAGTTATTAGGTATTGTCTGCATTTTGTGGAAAGTATCTCTTGATGGAAACCATTAAGCCTTTCTTACTGTAAACTAATGATGAAAGGCAGAAAAGCAACCTCATGTCCTAATATGGGCTTCTATGACCAATCAAACTCCACCATGGTTGTTCACACGTGAGTTGCGATCTGCCCGTTTCATGCCCGTGCCACCATGTGGGGGTTCTAGGCAAGTGGGGCTTAAATAGACTCTCACATGAAACCGTCTCTTATTAACTCTTGATTTATGTATGAGTTGGATATTTTAGGATATCCCATTTATACATTTTTTCTACACCATGAACAAAAAGTGGAATGGGGAATTGTTGAGGAATAATCCTAAGTGGACAAAATCTTTGGCATGTTTATAAGGAGTGATCAACCATCTCTTATTGAATTGGTTTTATGAAATGAGTTAGGTCCACAAATTTCTTCAAGAAACATGATCAATTTGAAAAAGAATACGTTGACACCCAATCTTAGAATGAGCAAAAGAGAGTCGGATCCATCAACAAGATTTGCATACTAATAGCACATTTGGTCAATGTGGGTGACAACGGGGTAGCTGGAAAATGCTTTTGCATCACAATTAGTACTGTTCTTTTCACTAATATTCTTTCTTCTTTTCACTTGCTGCTGAAATGAAAAGAGCAACGAGCAGGGCGGGAACATGCATGAGGTGGTTAGAGTCTCCACCATGAACTTTAGGCTAAATATTAAGTAGACGATGATGACAAATGAATAACCATATATGGCATTTGAGTGAAAATGTGGGTGACACAAGCGCTCCATCATGAACATTGTTGTTAACCTGTTAACATTGTTGTTAGCTACGTACAGATTTTTCATAAACTAAGCACCAAACTTTTTGCGAAATTCAATGCATTTTTGAATGAAAAGAATGATTGTGAATATGCTATATATGTAAGCAATTATGATGCCCATGCAAAACTCACAACTGTCACTGGTTTACAACGTTACAACTTGGAAAATCTGTCTTCAGGATTTGATATCAAAAGGAAAATCTTATTAGAGACCCAATTAATAGTTAGCAGACACACACAACACACTTAATTTGACCTAAGACCACCTTGCCTGTTGAGGAAAATGAAAGCATTGTCGGTATGTATTAAAGTCACTTATATTCCTTTAATTGGGTCATGATGATGCTTTGTTTATACATATGAAATGAATTAAAGAGTAGCATCCAAATCAATGGCCTACTTAATCAAACTTCAAGAAGAAAACCAACAAAAGAGTCGGCAAAGTATTATAGACCTGAATCACGTGTAATAGATAGATCTCTTGCATTAATGAACTCTTAAGGATAGGGACAGGACACTGGACACACACGATGAAAAAAAAAAAAGGGGGTCTACTACCTTCACAAACTATTACTCATTGTCAATGTCTTCTCAAATTTTAGATTGTCAATAATATCTCAAACTATCAACAACGGCAAAAAAGACTTTTAATAAAAATTTAAAAAAAAGGGTGCTATGGCTCTTCAGCTTTTTTTTTTTTTTTTTTTTAAGTTGTACAGGTATTTTTGTCTTTTTAAAAAGTTGTTTAGGACATTTTTATTTTGTTGCAAGATAAATAAATAATTTTTTTTAAAAAAAAGTCTTTGCCGATTTTTGGTAACGTCTGGAGAGGATGTTGATCATAATAAAGTAATTGTTTGAGAGTAAAATGTGGATTTCAAAGAAAAAAGAAAAGACATGAATGGTGAGGTCAAAAGGAACACAACTACTACCCGTGGAAATGATGGTGAAAGACTGAAAGTTAAAAGAAAATAGTCATTAGTTGCAAAAAAAAATGTACGGCTTTAGTGGAGGTTTTTGAAAATTAAATGGGTGGTGAACTTTATGGTGAGTTAACCCTTATTGTCTGGCTATATAGTAGTGTGTCTGGTGAATCACCGAATATATATATAAATTAAAGATTTTGGTTATATGATATATGACTATTGACTACTCTGTGGATCTCTAGTGCTTGAATTGAGGTGTAAAAACTAATTAACAGGATTATTGCATTTGCATGCATCTCATTATTCAAAAAGCATTAATCATTAAAGGTCGGTGCTAATACACCTTTCGTGGATCCTCATTTTGTCTAATTAATTACCCCTTTTGATGTGATTTGCGTTAAACCAGATTTCTCCAAACTCGTATCTTTTGACACCTTTAAATTTAAAAATTGCAAACACCGACCAGCAGCTATCCTATCACAAACCCTTTTGACTTTTATTCATTCATCTTGTCTTTCTCCATCGGCCTTGGGTGGGCCTTTGGCCTTGCCTACGCTCCTAATCTTCTACAACCAAAAGAAAAGAAAGAAAACATAAAATCTAAGTCATCCCCCCCCCCCCGTTCTCATCATTTTCTTTTTCTTGTAATTACAAATTATAATGGCCACCCACACATGGGCATCATATCTTCTTCGTACGACGATTAAATCATGATTGGATTCCGAATTAACAGTACGAAGATCGATAATCGTAGTCTTTTCAGGACAGCATCTGCGTTGCTACCCACTTGACGTACGTAATTATATAATTGCAGATATTTTTAAAACCTACCTTTCTCTCACAGGCATATCTTATCTTAATTTTCAGCTGCTTCAATTCTCATCATGTTTTATAACACAATAAACATCCAATTCATCCCAACCAACTATATATAATGCGAGCTGCCCTAAATTTTAATTTGTTACACTTTCGGCTTTCCCCGTGGCACTACAATTAATATTGTCTTAATAACAATATGGGTTATATTAGAGCATGATCTGGTAACAACATGGGTATTCATAAAAAATTAAAAAAATAAAATAAAAAGAAAGGTGGAGAACAGTCCAATTCTACGGTATCTAAATTCGAAATCAATAAAAATAGAGATTTTTATTTTTTGGTTCGCATCTTATAGTTCACACTTCACACAGGATTTTCAGTTGAAAGTAAACGGGCCGTCAAATCCAAAAGATTTTGGGTTCATTAGAGGACCACGGGGCAAGGAAATGGCCCAATGATGAAGTTTGAGTTCTGACATTGTCGCTCTGGCCCTAAACATTTTATCTTTGGCTATTTCGGTTCATCTTTACCAATCAATATTTTTATGTAAAAAAAAAAAGAAAAAAGAAAAAGAGATATGATGATGATTGAGCAAGAATATCACATATTCCCAGGCTAGAATATGAGGTGAATTAAGCGGAAAGAAATTATTGTATTGAATAATGTTTGGTTGGTATATATATATATATATAAAAAGGCCTGGTTGTAAGTGGGTTGGTGAGGAATGAAAGCAACTAGAATTGTCTTGACATGATGATAAGTTGGGATTACAGCACAGAGTTTGGAATATGAGCTCCACAAAATCCATGTATCCGTGTGGACATATAGGCCCAGGGCTGATCCGTGGGTCATATCTGATAGTATGATACCCAACAGGCCTAACCTTGCACACGCTAGATGGTGACCCAAGACTCAGCTCTAGAGAGTGGAGATATTGAATTATTAGCTTTACAATTTACATGCCAGCAGCCAGCAGGCACCACCAGGTCCACCACCACCACCACCAAATTGGCTTCTATATTCTAGAGGAGTACTTGTAGGGAGCTGAGAGTGAGAGACTTCATAACGGATTGCATCCTACTCTTCTACGTACATTTCAAATAATTCTTGCATCCTACTCTTCTTTCTTTTTCTTTTTTTTTAAAGCAATATTAAGATTAAACGGATCTAAAAAAGAGTGATGATTAATTGATTAATTAATTAATTAGTATTTAATATTTATTATGTACCCAGCAAATTAATCCTTATCGGAGCAAAGAGCAAAGAAACAAAGGTGCAGAGACAAAGCTAGTGATCGAGATGCCTTTTAATTTGGACATTAATTCTCTCATGCACGCCTACCTTAACCTAGCTAGCAAGCTATGTAGAAAAAGGTTGTTACGTGTGTCTCAGCTTCGTCTATAAATCACCGTCTAAACAGACCAAAAAGAAGGCGGTTGTCGAGCATAATCCCACCACGTCCGTTTCAAACGCTACACAGATTTTGAAAGTTTGCATCACCACATTGGCCCACCTTTCATATATATATATATATATATATATATATATATTCTTCTTCAGGACCCACACCCACTCCGTATATAATGCTTGCATTGCACGCACCTTCACTAGCTACTCTCATTATTGATTATATAATTGTGACGCACAAATTGGAATCATTCTTTTTCATCAAATCAATATAAATTTGTTTTCAAATAAATTAACAATACTACCTAAGCTAGCTAGCTACTTAATTGGAATCATATATATATATATATAAGACTTACATACCCAAATAAATTTTGAATTGTTCTTCTATTACTACTCGGTTAATTAAAATGCATTATTTATAGTGGTGTACGAGATGACTCTTATTACAATTATAATTTTAATAAAGGTAGTGATAAATAAAGGTAGGTACTAATTAAATTGAAAATGAGTACAGAGTACATGTCAAATTGTCTTGCAAAAGCGAGTTGGAACCCACATCCTCAAATTATTGTGCTTACCCATCATATATGTATACAAAATAATGAAGTAGTAGTATTTTACCCAAGTAGCCCCAAATGAAGGGTCAATGAAACTAAAGTCAAGTCCATCTCTCTCTCTCACACACGGATTGGAATTGCAATATATAAAATTGTCTAATACATAAATATATATATATATATATATCTAGCTAGCTAGAACTAGAAGAAGGTTTGTTTTGAAATGATGGGTTTGGACAAAGGTGCTATCAACCAAAGCAAAGATATTGAGTTGTCTGAGGGACCGGATTTGGGCTGGCTGGCTGGCTGGCTGGCTGCTGCTATTTTGGAACTGAGAGGTGGAAAAGCCATAAACCTAGAGAGCCTCAAAAAAACACTTATTATGGGCCCTTTAGACTTTAGTCCACTCCACATCCTTCGCTTTCGGTTGCTCCATCCCAACACTAGATGTTGGTGTGCAACCATTCATATTGTCTCCCTTTGTTTACTTGAGCCGAGGCAGCCAAAGGAACCCTGTGTTGATGGGACCACTCTATGCTGTATAATATATATACTGCTTTGCAAAATAATAAATAAAAAAAAAAACCCACAGATAATAAATATAATATAATATATTGGCCCATTCCGGTAACTTCACTCGACAGATATTTTAAAAGCACATTTTGGCCCATGTAGACCATCTTCATTTTTTTTTTTGTTTTTGTCACTTTTGTTCTTATTTGGAGGGGCTTGAGTAGAAATAATAAAAATATTGTTGATGGGAAGCTTTTCTTTTCTTAGGCTTATAATTAGTCTCCGAGTTTGACTGCTATCTTATCTTGGAAGGAATGAAAAGAAAAGCAATCAATGATAATTAGGACAAACCCCACCACTGACCAAAGGTTGCTTTCCATTCTCCAATAATCTTCCAATTTCAATTCTTGCCATATGTAATGTAAAATCCCATTTGATCAGGATGATTAGAACTAAATAAAAATCCTGCTCCGAGCACGCCAACTTGGACATTAACGGATAGACATTCAAATGAGATGACACGCCCAAAAAGTAGGAGGTCTTTTGGTAATTAATTGGGACTTTGCGACCTATAGCTACCTTAGCACTGCAGGAAGCCATGTGATGATATATATAATTCAATTCAATTCAATTCAATTATTCATATTTGCTTGGCAAGCAGTGTACGGAGGGTGTTACGGGGCCTGCTGACATTGGTACCAATTTTTTGTTGATAGAAAAGAGCTGGTGCTATCTGTCAATTGTTGAAGAAATACATAAGTTCACACATGGACATGGACACGTGTGTTGATGATCCAAGACAGCCGTAGATTCTTCACACTTGGGGGTTGTTTGACAACCGGTTTGTGGTTGAACTGTTCACTGAGATGTACTGTAGCGCACAGCTGTAGGTTCTTCAATTACAATTTTACCCTTTTATAACTTTGGTCACTCGGTTCTTCTTCAATCTCTCCAAAGTCTATCCCTTTGGTGCTCCCTTCCTGACACCCACAAAGCCCAAAAGGGAGCTTCACGGCACTGGTTTTTGGCTTCTTTATCGCTGACTTAAGAGCATTTTCAATCCGGGTTTTGACCGATTTCTCTTGCCCAGCTTGAACCAGAAGGAGAACAACCCCAAGAGTGAACCCCTTTTTCTCAAAGAATCAAATCTTTGTAACCTAAATGCTCTGTTTGGCTCCTGAGAGTTTCGATTTCAATGACACGAAAAGAAACAAAACCCATTTGTCCACTGAACTTAACAAGATTATATACTCCGTTTAGTTCAGGACAGTTTTTCATTCTTTGTTTGTCTTTCATTTTCCTATACTTTCTCAGCAACCAAACAGAGTTCAAGCTTCAGCAACTACTCCAAACCTGAGCGGCAACGAATCGTAATGCCTGCGAATGTTGGAGACGAGCTTCTCCGGGAGCTGGCTACCGGGGTAGAGCTGAGTGAGGTTTCTAATGACGCTGCCCCACATGACCTTTCTAGTGGACTGAGACTCGATCTCTAGCGACGAAGACGAGGACGAGGAGGGAGGTGGGAGATCACGACTCTCGCCGGGAGCACCGCCGCTCTCACCCCTGGAACGTGACCGACGTCTGCAACGGCTTGCTCGGCCAGTTCACAGCGATTACCGCCGGATGCGCCGTGGCTTCGTGGCTGCGGTGGTCTTGATCTCGTGCAACCGGTTGGCCGAGAAGTTAAAGATCGACCACCCATTGGAGGTGGCAAAGCTTCACGGAGGATGGATTTTGAAGAGGGAAAAATGGGTTTAGGAATTTTGGTGGTGGTGGAGGTGAAGATCGAAGAAGAAAGGAGGGGGTAAAGGAGAGGAAGAAGAAAGGAGGGTATTTTGGTGATGTTAAAAAATTTATTAAGAAAAAGACAAAAAATGCTACAGTGCATCCATGAACAGTGGATCCTAAAAATGGTTGAACAGTGGATCCTGAAAATGGTTGTCAAACACCACCTTGATCTAATCCATACAGATTTGCATTTGCTAGACTTAATTTAATTGTTTCATACTTAGAACTTAGGCCCAAAATAATTAATTAGGTTTTGGTCTATCGCATTCCAAATACAAATAGGATGGCGTTTTGGCAAAGGAATAACATATTTAATTCCATGGTAATCATTATTGTACATGTCTAGCTTAATCGGTTAGGACTACACCTAATGAAGCAGAGATTATTAATTTAAATATTTTTATTTTCTCTTGTGTTGACATGTAAAAAAAAAAAAAAAAAAAATCATTATTCTACATATATTCATATTAGACATTCTCAATACTTAATTCAATGCATATATACTGCATTTAGGAGGGGACTGAGAGTGGCTCTGGTCCCCCCAAATCACAAGAAAAAAAAAAATTAAATGTATATATATGTCCTTGTCGTGTATGTTCAACTGAAGAAATATTGATGAATCCACTTTGAAAGCTCACAAATGTTGTTCAGGATATTTTTTCTCTCGCCTTTAATTTCTTTCAAAGTCGTCTTGGTGTTGAGTCAATCCATAATACTTAATAAAAAAGCTATTATTGTGGCGACTAATGGCAAACGCCACGAGGTTAAGGAGAGGGGCAAAGATGGAATGAGAGATAAAAAAAAAAGAGAGATGAATATCGCCCAAGTTTTTTCACGATTCACTTAATATTGGGATAGATTAATCGATTAAAAATCACACAGGAGTGAAAATCTTTGATTTGAAAATGACACATTTTTTCCTTCTCACTCTTTTCCTATAATACCTTAAGAGTACAGAAAATGTTAATCCGAGTTACTATAGAGAAAAATTAGAAGTGTATTAGGGGATGGGAAGCATAGAGTAAATTAAAAAAAAAAAAAAAAAAATGATGGTCACGGAAACACCGGAGGCTGAGAGGGTAGGTTGTTTAACATAACAAAATCCCCATTCCTCTATCGCATGAATGAAAGAAGGTTGGAAGGAAAGAAAGAATGGCACTCGCACTTGGCAGTGGGAGCGTGTGGGACAACAATTGCCCGCTGGTTCCCTAGAAATGGAATTGAAGCTATCCTCCGAGAGTGACCAAAACGCCCTTTCCGTATGGTCGCTATCTTACGCCTCATGTGTCATGTGTGCAGGTCACCGCCCCCACCACCAGAAAGGCCCCACCCTCTCTCTCCACTCGTGTCAAAATGACTTCTTTAGCTTCTTCCTTCGCCCTCCCACCCCACGGTTCCACGTCACGTTTACATAAAAACAATATTGTTGAAACAAAAGAAAGAAAGATATATGCAGTAGATACCGTCCCCCGTCTCCCTCCCTCTCTCTCTCTCTCTCTCTCTCTCTCCCCCCCTCGCAACTACTCCCAACAGTCCGTCTCTACTCTTGATCAGCAGAAGGAGAGAGAACCCGAAAGCCAAAAGAAGAAGAAGAAGAAGAAGAAGAAGAAGAGAAGGAGAACTTTAGAAGATGATGGGCCTCTGGACTCACCTCCTTCTCCTTCCTCTTCTCCTCCCGGGTTGTTTGTCAGATCCGAGCGACGAGCTGTGCCTGACCCACCTGAGCGAGTCCCTGGAGGACCCGGCCAAGTTGCTCCAGAACTGGACCAAGTCCACCTTCGCCAACCCATGCTCCGGATTCACTTCCTACCTGCAAGGCGCCACCTGCAACAATGGGCGCATCTACAAGCTCTCCCTCACCAATCTCTTCCTCCGCGGCTCTCTCTCCCCCTTCCTCTCCAACTGCACCAACCTCCAGGCCCTCGACCTCTCCTCCAACTTCCTCACCGGCCCCATCCCCTCCGACCTCCAGTACCTCGTCAACCTCGCCGTCCTCAACCTCTCCTCCAACCATCTCACCGGCCAGATCCCCCCTCAGCTCACATTGTGCGCTTACCTCAATGTCATCGACCTTCACGACAACTTGCTCTCCGGCCTTATTCCCCAACAACTCGGTCTTCTCGTTCGCCTCTCCGCTTTCGATGTTTCCAATAACCGCCTCTCCGGTCCCATACCCTCCTCGCTGGCGAACCGGAGCGGCAATTTACCGAGATTCAATGCCAGCTCCTTTCAAGGAAACAAGGATCTCTATGGCTACCCTTTGCCGCCTTTCAAGAACAAAGGGTTGTCGGTGATGGCCATTGTTGGGATCGGATTGGGCAGTGGATTCGCCAGCCTGGTGCTCAGTTTTACAGGGGTGTGTATTTGGCTCAAAGTTACTGAGCGCAAGATTGCTCTCGAGGAAGGCAAAATTAGTCAGCTTATGCCTGATTATTGAGGCTCCCTTAAACCGTATATATATCTTTCGAGGTGTATTTGGGATGATTGAGCACAAACAGATTGAGATTTTCAGGTATGTTTTTATATATGAATATATATATAATTTAATATATATATATATATATATGAGGTTTGGGCTAGTCCTTTTGTATTTCTCTTCTAATGGGTTTTTCTTTTGGGGGTATTCTCTTTTACTAATCGGTGGAGGGGTTTTTTTTTTTCTTCTTTCTGTCTTAACCATTTTAATTTTTTTTTTTCTTTCGGGGGTTGATTATCTATATTTTAATTTCTTAACAATCAACAATGTATAAAACAATTCAAAGTTCAAACAGTGAAATAGTGCAGCTCTATTTTTCATTTTCTCAATGGTGTAATCAGTAATGTTTCCATACTCTCTCTCTCTCCTGGCGTACGTGTGTGGTAGGGTAGGTTGAGAGACTTCGCGCGGTGGGTCTGTTTAGTGAAAGAGCTGCATCGTGCAATTTTGTCTGGCAGTGAGCTTGCTAATAGCCTAATATATATATATGTAGTACGAGTATATAAATACAAACCACAACTGGTGGAAAAATTCTATTTCCTGCATTGAATATTATTTATGCACTTTAGAGTTGGGAGTTCTTCTAGTGTTTGCTAATGTAAGCTTGTGGGAGACCAATTCCCCCCTCGTGGTGTGGAAAATCCCGACTTCTGCTGCATTAAATATGTTGGTGGTTTGCTCTGCTTAGGCCAACATTCCGGGCACTTTGCTTCTTTGTTTTACTTGGGGTTTGTGTTCCATCATCCATGGCCTTTAGATTAAATTATAACTTCTAAATATATTTCCAAGTTTTATTCAATTGGGACACTCGACAACAACTCTCTGCACTCATGATGTATGTTATGCAGCAGATCGAGCTAAAAGAAAAATGTATATGCCCAGATTCTAATAGATTTCCCACCTTGGGTTAAATCATTAATTAACATGGACCCAACTGGTTCACATTATTGTGCTATTTTGATTATTACTTCACTGGGTCCTCTTTCCTCCGCTCTTCTTTATTTACTTTTTTTCTTTTTAGGTGAAAGTTATGTGAACCTAGTCTACCAGCTCTTTTTTTTTTTTTTTTTTCAACTTCTCTTGGGTTAACTTTGATTCTCTTTGATTAGTGACACTAATTAAGATACTAATATGTGTGTTTGTTTATTTACTTTTAAAGGTTGGCATGTATCGGCGTGCCTGGCCGCATCTCGTCGCTCAAACATACATTATTATTTTCCTGCTTTAGGATTAAAGTTTGAGAATTCGAGTCTAAAGCAAATTAATAGCTAATTAAGCAAAGTTTGGGCTGCATGTGGGTAAAACAAAACAAAAAGACTTTTTGTATATAGAAACAGAATGGTCTTTTCAATAAACATCAACATGTCGTAATTAATGGGGTTTTAGGCACTAAACTAATAGTAAGATAACAAACAGTGTACAACAGTAGGAACAATTTTCAATTTTGTATCATTGGGCTCACTTTAATTTGTTGCTTTTCCTATAAGTGCTATTCCGCACAAGTGTTCCTTAATCAATACCTTAAATATCTAAAAATAATATGTGTGAATTTGAAACCTTAATTAATTTTGAAAGATGTACTATATATCACTTCAATCACTCATCCATCTCCATATTATATACGAAACTAAAGTAGAGACACAGAGGATCCATTTTACAACCAATATTTTATTTTATAGATTCAACGGTATACCATTAATTAAATACAAGAAAATAAAAATCTTAATCATAAAACGGCTCTTTGAAAACTTTAATGATACACTCATAAGAGTTTAACTATAATGAACAAAGTGCATGTTGTTAGGGGCATAGGACTATTACAACTTTTACTATAAAATTCCTTACAAATTAATGTGACAACTTATAATTAGTAAAATGATTAGCTTCTGAACCATATCGTTTTGATGATTTCACCAATTATAACTTATCACGTCAATTTATATATATATATATATATATAAATTGAGGTAAGTAACCAAACAGTGTGATAATAGATATAAAACAAGAGAGGAAAAAAAAATAATGTGTTCCAAAAAAGTGGGAAAANTGAACAAAGTGCATGTTGTTAGGGGCATAGGACTATTAAAACTTTTACTACAAAATTCCTTACAAATTAATGTGACAACTTATAATTAGTAAAATGATTAGCTTCTGAACCATATCGTTTTGATGATTTCACCAATTATAACTTATCACGTCAATTTATATATATATATGAGGTAAGTAACCAAACAGTGTGATAATAGATATATAACAAGAGAGGAAAAAAAAATAATGTGTTCCAAAAAAGTGGGAAAACAAAGAAACACATATTTAATTGAAGGCAAATAAATTAGACAAAGATCCGGTTGTGGCTTATTGGTTGGAGATGTTTACATGTATGATAAAAGATGTCGATGAGTGATGAGCAAAGAAGAAGGTGGTTTATCACTTTATCCCCTATCCCCTATCCAGAGTCCACAAGTCCACGCTACACTAGACGGTCTAGAGTCTCTAGACCCATGCTTGTCTCTGTCTAATCAAAGCTGCCTCCCCTCATCTAATGGCTGTGAATTGGACAAATATTCAACTCACACCGAAAGTGAAAAATGGTCAAACCTGCTTTCATTCCCGTCATTAATAATGTGTCCTCCGCTCCGAGAATGGCATGCATTCCATCATGGGGTTTGGGCCCCATGCCCCACCCAACCAACTTTTTTGAGTCATTCTCGGTTTGTTTTCTCTGGACCCGGGAGCCCCATTCATACTTATAAGTTATAACTACTGTTTACACTTTTACTGCTTTACACACACTTAATTTACTCCTAATCAGTAATTACCCAACAAATACGTTGAATGAAGGGATAAAGTACTTTCTATGCCTTTACAATCGGATTGTGATTTCGCAGACACGCTGCAGCCTGCACCTGCCCACACTGGGAGTAAGGGATCGGACGGCTCGCACTCCGATATTTTGGACAATCTATTCATCTTCAGAATATTGCGTTATGTTTTGGTGTTTTGCTTGCTAGCTAAAGTCTAAACATAATTAATTAACCACCAACATTTACCACAACACCATCACCATGCTTTCACTTCTATAAAAATCTGGTGCATGTAAGTCAAGTCTTTTACGCTCTTCAATAGCGATAAATTACGTCGGTTTGGAACTTACACTCTAATGAAATAAGATGAAATCACCAAATCTACATACATGTTGTCTCTATTCTCTTGGAGAGAAACCTTGTGATCGACAAAGTCCCATTTCCCATTCCTCCGCCGACGAACAACCCCCGACCCATTTCTCTACAGCCGAACGCAAACTATCCTTGATTCATAATTTTATCAAGCCATAAACAATAGCTCGATCTGTTGCTATATATGTATTAATAGAGGCAGATCAATTACATTCATTCTAAATATTTAATACAGACCTCGAAGCAAGAGAGAAGTTTTTACCTAAATTTTAGTTCTTAATAAGTTCGATCAATACAAGAATATTACGTACAACTATGAAATCAACAATCTTGCTTTTCTAGGAAAAAAATTTAAATCTTACCAAAAAATGATATATACTCATGAAATTAGTACCTTAAAATGATCTTCATATTAAGGCTGGCCATGATTAAAATTAACCAAATTCAAGAGCATCCTACTCCTAGTATATCATCATTCTGTTGGGTACATATAATTGGCAATTACAGCGTGCATCGGATACTATTAATTAACTGACCTGCTTCATAATCCGAGGACTATATATATATATTGTCAACATCTAATTAAATTGATATTATTGCACACAATCCTCTTGATATCTCTAAATAAACTCACGTACGTAGACAAACAAATTTGTAACTCCAAAGCTGATTATGTCTCCATTAATTAAGACTATAAGATTTTCAATTTGATTCAAAATTTTGATAATTCACTTCGCACTCCCATTCTTTCGTTCTTGTTTGTTGTTATTTGTTAATACACATTTCATTCATCTAAAAATAAAAAATAAATAACGACCACAGAGAAAGTAGGAAGAAAATTAAGTACAATCTTGTTTTGTTTTATTTTATTTTATTATATATAGCTTCTATTATAAATTCATTACAAATTGAAGTGATAATTCACTTGACGTTTACCTAGTCAGCTATTAAATAAATAAT
Source organism: Carpinus fangiana (assembly GCA_006937295.1). Taxonomy (NCBI): domain Eukaryota; kingdom Viridiplantae; phylum Streptophyta; class Magnoliopsida; order Fagales; family Betulaceae; genus Carpinus; species Carpinus fangiana. The sequence goes on from CM017321.1 coordinate 59,986,290, forward strand.
TATACATTTCATAGTTAAGATTTTATTTTGTTTAATCTAACAATGTACATGCATGATGTGACATGATAAATATATTATTAGGTAATTTTAATTAAAAAATTTAAATAACGTGCGTGACATCATATTATATACACTCTTTCAAATAAATTTTTAGCAGTGAAATTGGCTCCTCTTCATTTCACTTAATAGAACGGAAGCAAATTAATACAGATTTGTTTCAAGGAAAGAAGGCACTGGACCAAAGAGCATTGTGGTTGTAATCCGCAAAAGGCAGCATCAGCTCATTCTCATCCCCAACAAATCCCGTGTGCTCTTGTGGGCTCATCAAATCCATGAACCAACGCTGCCTGTGCATGGATTCCATATTCATCATCTGATGATGATCAGGTTGCACGCGATTGTCTACATGAGTAGTACTAGTCCTCGGCATTAATCCATGATCAATATCCGTTGCTGCTGGTGGGTTATTTAGAGGCTCTTTGTTGAGTTTGTCAACCCTGATGTAAATTTCCTTCAAGTGTTGGTCGATCAACCACCCGAGATGATTCAAATCCATGATGCTCAAATTGTGCAGCCCTTTTCCAGTCGCAGTGAGGCTGTGGAACATGACTTGTGTCATCTCCTTCTCCCGGTTGTCCTTGCGCTGTTTCTTGAGCTGCTCGTTGGCTTTGGCAATCCTTTGCCTCAGGAAACTCTCTTGGTTCACCATCTTCTTGCTCTGCTCCAATTCAGGGATCTCCTTGAACCGCGCAAGCACACTTTGTGCTCCCAAAGGAGAAGGCCAAACTTGGGGCTCTGAATCATAAGGGCTATAAATAATAGCACAAGCTTCAATCCCACATAGAGTGCTAAGCTCACTCACCTTTTTCAACAGGCCCCTCTTCCTTTTCTTAAATGTTGATTTTCTTGCAGAATCATTGGTGATGTACGCAAGCTTCACCTTCTTTCTTGTCATTGCCACTCCTTTTGAGTATTCTTGCCCCAAATTAACAGCTATGGCTGTAGCCTATACCCTATATATATATATATATATATACACACACACACACATCTGTGAAGAGATACTAAATTAATTCAAGAAGATTGTGGATATGTATATCCTGGTTGGAGGTATTAATTTACTGATCTGGGCACCCCAATTCGGAGAAACCAGGGTACTAGTTGGGATTTTTGTTGTCTGTATATATGAATTAATATGATACATAAAGGCCGGGGTGCTCACAACAATTAATTAATATTTGCTATAAATAGAAGTGTGTTTTTAATAGGATTTTATACGAAATCTGGGCTAAGGATAAACTTAATTGTCATAATGTGAATGAAAAATATTTACTAGGGTGAGTTGGTAATTAGCTAGCAGCTAGGATGACGACACCAAGAGTAAATAAAAAATCACAACTTTTGCATGCAGAGGATTAGAAACTGTTATCTTTACTTATTAAGGTAATGATATAAGGATATGCACATTGAAGCCTACTAATGGGGACAGACAGATCATGATCTGAATTCATCTCAACGATAATATATAGCGCTATATATCCAAAATAAAAACTTAAAACTTAAAACTAACACTGAAATGCCCCTATTATCCATCGTTATTTAAAATCAGTGACACATTAATACACTCCTCCTCACTCCTCTATCTCTTATGAAGCTTTTTTTTGTACAATTCCAATATTTGGTTGTGTTTAATTTATAAATTGATATTAAGGGTCAAATAAGAGTAATGTTATTGCTAATATCAGTTCAATAAAAAGAAAGCCCCTACCATGCGGTCCATCTGCAAAAAAGGCATTTTGCAACCTCCAATCTCATCTTTACACCCCATCAAGTACAAAAAATTAAAATGAGAACAAAGCAACAAATTAAAACGATTAAAACCCCAAAATGCCCCTGGATTCTAAAACGCTCGCCAGACCTAGGCGTGGGTCTGGAGAGACCCATGGCGCTGTGGGTATAGCCTCAAACGCAGCCAGCACCTTGGGTTTGCCGTGATGCACGGTGGCTGTGACTCATCTCTGGCGAATATCTTCATTTCCGGTCAAACCCAACCGGAAACACCGAAAAACGCAAACCCAACCTCAAAAATCGATTCTAATGCCTCAACAATCGATTTTAATGCCTCAAAACTCATTTTGGATTCAAAACTAAAACATAGAGGGGAAGGTTAACCTATTTTTTGGATTTTATCATCATAAAATTGGATCCATTTCATTACCCTAAAAGTCGCCGGAGTCATATGAAAACCAAAGAAAAAACCAAAAAACCATACCCAAACCGGAGCAAACCCATCAGAAAAAAACTCACCGGAGCAAGACCCACGGTGCAGACGCAGCAGACCCACGGCTGGCGAGACCCAGGTTGTGGGTCTCGGTGGCTAGCCAGATCTAGGCCGACCGTGAGTCCGCTACGCCTGCACCATGGGTCTGTAGACCCACATTTTCTTCATTCTCTTCTTTTTTTTCTCTTCTTTCTCTTCCTTCTCTTCTTTCTCTTTTCTTTCCTCTTTAGATGAAAATCAGCTGTGGGAGGGTTTAGAATTTTTTTGTGCAATTTTTCTTCTTTATGTGAGGTGTCATTGTCCTAGTGGGTGCTGCAAAACCTACCTTTTTGCAACCCATCCGTATTGAAGTTAAATCCTAATAAAAATAATAGTAAAATGAGAATGTACTACTAGTGCATTAAATAATGCGTACACATAGCATCCACCTTACCAAAATTCATTTGACACTGTTGAAGTTGTTAAATTATAAGTTGCTAAAAAGTATTTAATCATTTTTTAAAGAGTAATGTTATATAGTATCAAATCATCATTAAAAAGTAATGTTATAAGTCTTTTTTGGGATGATATGACTCTAAAAATCATTGTTGCGCTTGTAATTGATCATTATTAAATTTTAATTAAATTGTGATTTTAAAAGTTACCTCATTTGTCTCTCAAATAGTAATTTAATTGACTAGAGATCACGTTTAATGAAGTAAATATCACTAATTCAAATTTTCATTCTCCCTTTCCATATATGGACATGTAAAAAAACACAAAAAAAAAAGTCATCACATTTTTTTAAAGATACAGAAGAGGTTATTATCATCGGCATTTTTTTGCTGGTTAACCCAACCTCGCCTTTTTTTTAAGAAAAAATAAAAATAAAAATAAAACCAAACCAAAAACGCGTGCTCTTTAGTTTTAAGGTTCTTTTCATTTTCCCCCCTCTCCAAAATTCTCCCGCCCCCTCTCTCTCCCAAATTCTCCTCCCCCCTCCCCCCTCCCACCCATCACCACAACCGGCCACCACCATCCAGTTGGTACGAATCAGACGCGTCGCCGCCCACCACTAGCCCTTTCCCCTTTCCCCTCTACCCTCTCTCCCAAACCCCCAAAACTCTTCCCTCTACCCTCTTCCACCAATCAGCGCAGGCCACCACCACCAATTTCCGCCGCCCACCCCGAAGGCCGAACGCCAAACATCCGGCCGATCTCTCTCAACCTCGCGCGGTTTGGTCGCCTCTGCCACCAGCGGTCTGTTTCTCTTTTGATTCTTTGGCTTTCTTGGTTTCTCTCATCTGGATTTTGCTTGAATTTGAGCATCATTGGTTATTTGTGAGTTGTGTTTTAGTGAAGGTTATGTGTGGGTGGACGGGATGACGTCAGCCTATTGGATTAGAGTCAATTCCACTATGATCAGTTTTGATGTGCGCGTGCGTGAATGATAAAAGAAAAAAAAATGTAAATTACACTTCCGAGTCCTAACTATGACTTACCACAACTTGAAACTATACAATTCTGATTCTTCATACTTCTTTGAAATCTATGAGTTCCACTATCATATAAAATTCGTTGACGATGGACTTCTTTAAGCTTTCAGGTTCTACTTTGTCCGTGGACTTCTTTATGCATTTGTGGTGTTTTCATGTTCTATTTCATGTAATTCATAGATATGACTTTGTATCTTTGTGCATTCACAGAAAATATATCTTATCTTCTGTTTTTCTTTATTCTATAACATATGCAGTTTGAATTGGATGCAGTTCTTTTGCAGAGAGAGAGAGAGAGAGAGAGAGAGATTATTCAGTCTCAGCTCATTGTTGGCATGTCAGAAAAAGTGGTTTACATATGATTGAGGCTTAGTCTTTTGCATAATGAAGGGGGTTCTGATCATTTGAACCTAATGGAAATTGAAGATTGATGTTCAATTCAAATTGGGGTGATATGCCAAGGAACTGTGGATAAATTATGCTAATTAAATAAGTTGGTAAACCTAGCATTTTTAGCCGAGACATTACCTTACATATGTTTTATGAAGTTTTGAATATCCATTAGAGGAAGAAAAGATGTGAAGATACTTTATGGATATGATCGCTTAGAAGTGCCTGTAAGAAGAAATGAAATCAATAAATAATTGGCAACAAATTCATATAATCTACTCGCCGGGGGTTTGGGCAGAACCGCTGGTGTCATTAAGAATATAATTCTTCATTCATCTTGATTAAAGACCCCCTTCTACCTTGCTGCATTGTTCGTTAAGAGTAGCAGTAGTAGTAATCTTTCAAATAGTCATTGTCATCAAAGTACCTACCACTGAAAACAAGAAGGGAACTTTCTTAAATATTATGGTTGTTTGTGTTCATCTCTTTCCAAATTGTTTGGCATACCTGAATAACACATTAACACATGCATGCCAATCCTATTCATGAGCTAACAAAAGACCTATATAAAGAATCTTTTTTATTTATTTATTTATTTTTTATGTCGGGGAACCTCTCCAAGGCAGGGCCCTTTGGAACCTCTCAAAGGCCTTCGAAAAACTGAAAGTGGAACGTATAAACCCAAAACCCTTCATTACAAATCCTCACTACTTTGCTACTAGAATTTGTGGCTTCAAGGATAGAAAGGCGGGTTTCTGTTTCTTCCTTTTTTTCTAAGAAATTGTTAATATTTCTTTTTTCCTCTGTCTGTTTCCTAAGAAAATGAAAGAAACAAAATGAATCAAAAGCTTGAATCTTTATGTGTGCTATTGCATTATTTCCCCAAATGATAAAATACCCGGTTTCTAGATTCTGATTTCTCTTTCGTTCCTACATTTTATCAGCTGGGAGATGGTGTTTAGATTTGCAATGTTTCCCATAACATCACTATCCCCCATTTAATCTATTGACTGCAAATTGCACAAATGATTGACAATGGGGGTACTGTTACATTTTCCCTTTCGATTGCCTTTTGTGTATTACTCAGAAAATGTTTCATATCTGTGTTACTATACTTCAGTGAAGTATCACTAAGTGATTATATGCTGCATATGATTTGCTCACAGAAATATTTTGGTTTGCAGGAGAAGAGGATGAAAGTCAAGCTCTTACGTATCCTTTTCACGATAGTGTGGCTCTGTTGGTTATATATATACATGTACACACACACACACACATATATATATATATGTATATGTACACCATAAACATATAGCTATTAATTACTTATAAAAAAAAACATATAGCTATTAATCAATATTATCTTATATGTTTTCCTTGATTGTCTACTGGGCTTATATGAATTCTCTGCATCATTTATGGTAGAAATTTGATAGGCTTCAATTATTATTAAATTTCCCTGGCTTATATTTCACTTGTGCATATGAAGTTCAAATTTATTTACTATGAATTCCAGACATTATAAACTTTTCTGGTCAAGTGAATAATGATCATATTGGAAAATTCCCATTGATCCTTGTATATTTAAGATTGTGGATAAAATTAGGAATGTTTCTTCATTTTATTGTTGAACAGTGAAGAGTAATCATTCACAATAATACCCGTTTTTCCTGTTTGTTTTGATGGCTCTAACAAGCAAGCAAGTATTTTGATAGTAATAGGACAATTCCATTTTCCCGTGCTTTATATTGGAACTGCTCTAAATTATATTTAGAAGGGAAATGAATATCTGATATTACATTGGTTCTCACTTTAGTGACATAAACTTAAAGTTCATTTGTTGGTGATGTAACATATGTTGCCTATTTGTGGAAACAGTTTTCCCTTGATTCAATTCTCTTTGTGAATATTTGCTGGGCTCTTAAACAGAGTATGTTCTCTTTATCTCTTTTATTATTATTGATTAAATTGTAATTAATTGCTTGATACGGGTGGTTCATGTTTTACAACTCTTTTAGCTCATCCATCACCATAAACATTGAGTTAGGATGTTTCATACTGTGTTTCTCCGGAGCCATAATTCTTATCCTTTGTTTAATGATAGCTGGCACTCTGTTGCTTCTTGGACTTGGGATGCCCAGGATGAAACATGCGGGATTTGTAGGATGGCTTTTGATGGTTGTTGTCCTGATTGTAAGCTCCCTGGGGATAATTGCCCACTAAGTAAGTCAGTAACATTACTTATTTGATAACCTTCTACTTTCTTTTCACATCTTACTATTTTGCAACTATTTCTACTGCTGTAGAGATCCCAAAGTTTAAGGAACTCTTCAAATGATTAAATAAATTTCCTGAAAGTAGCTTGATGCCACCATCTACCATGCCTGCTTCTTTTTGTATTCTTGGTTGTTACAGAAATATTGGTTTTGGTCTTTTGATTGAATCATTCAAATTGCATCCAACACAGAGAAGCAGTGGCAGAGCCACATGTAGATCGGTGGGGGCCATGGCCCCAACAAAAGTTGAAAAAAAATCTCATTTTGTTTTTGTAAGTAGGGAGAAATTTTGAAGTGGTTAGTAAATAGCCATCCCAAAAATCACCCACCTAGCTTTGACACTATATATATATATATATATTTTTTTTTTTTGCCCTTTGCGAATGTTTCTTGGTGGATCTAATTTGTATACTCTTAAAATATTTTTTTAGCAATTGAAAATTAATTTGAAATTTCAGTTGAAGCGTTTTGAGCTTGTGTGCTTAAATCATCCAAAATTACAAAATTTGTCTTCTATTGTGAAATTATGTCAAGGATTGATGGAGACAAAAAAAATCAAAGGCATATGTCATCTTATTAATAGATTGAGTCAAATTGAGGCTGAGAATTTTATTTGTATTTTCTATCATTTCTATCAAAATACAAAGAATCTCATGAAGTAAAACCAGTATGTGTATCTGTTACTTTTCTTAAACTCGTTCATGGTATATTTACATGCCCGCAATATACAATTTTCTTAATGTCTGTGGAAGGTCAGATAGGCGTGAATAGACGGATGCAATTATTTTCTATTTTATATTCCCTGTCCTTGGTGTACTGATTATAAATATAAAAAATAAAAAAATCCGTGTAGTTCATCCTATGTGAATTTATAACATATTTATTGCTCATACACAATAAGGAGTGCATTTACAATAGGTTAAGAGGTAGAGAATCGCAATCATGTTTTCCTGTTTAGTTTGGGGGCTTATCGTTTTGCGCCTCTTAGGAAAAAGAAATAATTGAATATTTTTGTAGTAGTTGGAAAAATCTTATTGCAGGAAATAATGTTTAACTTCTTTGATCTTGCAGTTTGGGGTGTATGCAATCATGCATTCCATCTTCATTGCATCTTAAAATGGGTGAATTCACAGACCTCTCAAGCACATTGCCCCATGTGCCGTAGGGAATGGCAGTTCAAAGGATGAGAGAAAAATTGGAATTCCAGAGAGGATTTGATTAAATACCTGCTCTGAGAAATGCATGTGCGCGCGCGCTAGTATGGGCTAAGCACGTAAGCATGAATGCTGGCATATTGGTTGTGTGTAGGTTGATGTAAGGCGAGGCAACACTTAAGAAAGATCCGGAAGCTTCAGTTTTCTCCCTTTTTGTAGAATTTAATATGCACTTAATTATTTGAAGGGGTGGGTTACGTGGGGAGTGGTGGTAACCTCTTTTATGTCTCAAATTAATAGAAACTAAAGCTTGGTTGCTTGTTAACTTGGCTTTTTGTTATTGTTGAATGTCGGTGATGTCGATATCATACTGCCCATGGGCCATAGTAGAAAGGATTATCCTTCCACATTTCACCGAGGAAGTGGGAAGCTTCGTCAAGTTCTTCGACTTGTGATATAAGCATCGACTTGTATCCTGTGTGCATCGACACAGGATGCAACCTGCCAAAGACTGATATGGCACTCCCAGGTTGCATCTTGTGTATACAAGACACCCTGCCTGCCTGTCTGCACGGGACACGGGGCGCAATCCTTTCTCTTTTTGTTACAATTATTATTTTTTGTTTAGTCGATGATGATGATGATGATTTCTTAGTGCCAAAGTTAGAATGATTATGCTCCTATGTGTGCCTGCTCTTATACCTTTTTTTGTCCTTTGCCTAGTTCGCTTTTCAATTGTCATAGAGATATAGTAATAGATCAGATATGGTTAGATATTTTATGTCCCATGTCAATTTCGAATATTGATATTTTGAGGTTATCCCTTTTTAGGTACGCAATATCTAACCATATCTGATCTCTAATATGAAAAGCATACTTCTGAATTTGCTTATTATTTACCGGGTTAGCTCTCGTCTGGGAAGTCTGAGCAAAGTGAAAAACCAGACTTGCATTTGGTAATTTTAGTTGATGAATGATGACATATGTGATACCTAATCAATAGATCGAGGCCGTTGGCCATGGTGGTGCAAGTTTGGTAATTGTTGGGATTGGATTGAGGACTGGTAGGTAGTACAGGAAGGAAAGACCAAAAGCATGTCTAAAAGAGTGATGAGGTGCATCGCATCTTCCTTGTTCTTTTCTGCTTTCAGTTCTTTGTCCAAAACATCGTTGTCATGGTGTCTTCTCGAGGATAACTAAGCCTACGCTAAGATGGCCGGCCAGCTGGGGGCAGCCAGCTCGAAGGCTATGCTTGACAGTTAAGGCGGCTGCTTAAAGTTCCTAAAGGATATATATATATATATAAAAAAGGGAATCCGCTACTTCAAGAAATAAAAGCTCTCTAGAAATATCTCAAAAAGATAAGTTTGTCACATCACATCTAACGGTTAAAATGATATAATAATAGGACATCAAATAATACGTGGTTGGCCCAAGAGTGCCAGCCGACAGGGAGAAGTTACAATTATAAACCATGCCCTAACCCTCCACAGAATAACGCAATCAGATTAAAATAACAAGTTATTTATAAGATAAATGACAATTGATGCCCGTTATCATAAGTCCTAATTACACTCACAAAACAAAAAAATATTCCACCACCTTTACAGCATATATTTATTAAAATAGAGGGGAAAAGGATAAACCAAATACACAAAAGACATTTAACGAAGCATCGATCAAATGTCCACCCAACGCAACAGTTATCGAAATCAGACACCAAAAGAAAAGACATATGGCATCTTCATTCTTCACACACCCCTCCACCATTCACCTCCACCTGTGCAAATTAAAAGCACAAATTATAAAAGATGAAAAGCACGAATAATTTATATATATACATCTTAATTAAGGCATGCAATCAAGTTCTTCTTCGATCGAAAACAATTAATTAATTACTTAAAAAGCATACGTACATATGCATTTTCAAATGATGTTACTCTTAAGATATTTCAGATAAACTTTTACAAACCGGCATTAATTATTTATCATGTTTATTTTATAAAAAAAATAATAATAATTCTTCATACATACATACCGGACTTAAACCATATTATCTTAATTTCAACAGAGTATAAGCTTTGTTTAATATGAAGTGTCTCTATACATCCGCATATATATATATATATATATATATATATATATATATATATAAAGAAAAGAAAATGGGAACCCGCGCGGTAGAGATAATTAGAAGATGGGAGAGATCCACGCATATATATGTACCAAAATTGAACTTCACTTCACTTGGTGATGATATAGACGGCATAAATAATCCCAGGGAGGTACCCGAGAATGGTGAGCAACAAACAGATCCAGAACTGCACCTGATCGATGACGATGAATCACCCCCAAATCAAATTAACAAATTAATTAAGAGAAATTATTACAAAATTAGGAAAAGTACTCGTACGTACGTTGCAGCCAAACTTGAGAAAGACACCCAGAGGAGGCAAGATGATCGCCAAAATGATGTCTATGCAGTTAGCTGTCCCACGCGTCATCTTTCTTTTTCTTCCTTATTAAAAACTGAAGAGTTTTTTGAGAAGTACTGAGAAGAGTTCGATCGTTACTTCAACTAATTTTCTGTTCGACTCAGATCGAGAAACTGCAAGCACGGTAGGTACATATTTATCGAGTCACCATGCAACCCCACGCGTACGTTGTCCACGTATTGGATGCATGCAATTCTGCGTATTATGCACGGTTTCTCAGAATCACTTTCTAGTTTCTTCCAATTCCACAATAACTTCTTCTTTTTTAATTTCCCTATTATATTAATGTTTATTCTTCTTTAAAAATCTCTTGCCTTCCAGTACTCCGCACGCCATTCCATCTTCGCTCCACGCGCCTTGTGGACATGCCACGTACACAGCCAACTCTTTGTACGTAAGGACGATCATACCCTCCTATATATTCCTAGCTATTACAAGTTTACAACACGTACTCTCCCCTTTCTGCCCCCTCCATGCCCGGAGAAGGATCCTCTCCGGTTGAACTCAACTGGAGAGGAGCCGGTTCCTTCTAAATGAAGGGTAATTTTGTCAAAAACTTGTCAAAAAATAATTTTTTGACAATTTTACCCTTCAAAATGAGGGGACCGGCTCCTATCCAGTTGAACTCAACTGGAGAGGAGCCCTTTCCTCCATGCCCGCCCACTAATATTATCTATTCTTCAATTTCTTGTTGGGACCTTTTTTTTTTTTATAGATTACGTTACTTACAAATTAAAGTAAAGTTATAGTGGTTAATTCGTATATTTACATGTCGAATTTAGATAATTTAGATTATTTCAAGCATGTATATATCATTTTTAACTTAAACAATTTTTATAAGAGTAATGTTATTCGTAAAAATTGATATGACTTTTAAAATTATTATTATATTTTCAGTATATTATTATTGAATTTTAATCAATTGATAATTTTAAAATATACATTTAGAGCATTCTTAGTAGCCTCATCAAATTTTACTCAACAAAATAAACAAAATTACACCTTTAGTTGTTTTAACAACTTATTTTTTTAGAGCACCCAACGGTCTCACTATTTTAATAATCTACTTTCATTATTCAATTTAAATATTCTTTTTCAAAGATTTGTTTATTCTTTTTTTTTTTTCTAACTATTAAAGGAAGAGAGAGAAATGAAAAGCAAAAAAGAAGAGAGAGAAATAAGTTGTTCAATGAATAGGTGAGTGAATAGTAATTTTTAAATTTGGTAAGTACTTTTCACCTCACCTCACTACTTTTTTTTGTTAAAGTAGTGAGGCTGAAAAGTGGACATTAAGGCCATCTTAGTTAAATTACCTCACAAAAATAACCAAAAAATAATTTTGGTGAGACCAAGGATTGCTCTAAACTTTGAAAGGTAAAACGAAAATAAAGGTATAGCATTACTCATGAATGCATGCAATTCTGTGTATCATGCACGATGGAAGTGTCAAAGCCAATACAACCAACCCAATAAGTGTAAATAAATATAACGGTTATTATTAACCGCTAATAACTTACAACGGCATAACTGTAAATAAGCACAATTGGATAACCATTTAAGTCGATTGCAGTTATCGGTTATAGAATAGGATCTTAATGGACTGGAGAATATCTAGTTCATGGTTATGATTTCTTCTTCGAAATCCTAAAGCCACAAATGGGACACCTGTCCCACTACCAAAAAATAATTAAAAAAAATATTATTTCAGATAAAAAATAAAATATGTATTAATAAAAAAATAAAGGGTGGCTGGCCACCCCAATGAGGTGGCCAGACCATCCCAGTTGGGGTTGGGGGTGGCTTCGGCCACCCCATGGCCCTTAGAGGGCCAAATCTAAAAAAAAAAAATTGTTTGGTCATTGGGGGTGGTCGGACCACCCCCGTTGGGCCTAGGGTGGCTTTGACCACCCCAGACTAGCCGTCTGAGGTGGCCGAAGCCACCCCATGACCCTTGCAGGTGGTCCGGCCACCCCTAAGGGCCAAACAAATTTTATTTTTCTTTTTTAAAGATCTGGCCATTGGGGGTGGCTGGACCACCCCCATGGGCCATGGGGTGGCCAAAGCCGCCCCCAACACCAACTGGGGTGGTCCGGCCACCCTAATAGGGTGGCTAGCCACCCTTTATTTTTTTATTAATACATATTTTATTTTTTTTATCTGAAATGATATTTTTTTATTATTTTTTTGGTAATGAGATAGGTGCCCTATTTGTGGCTTTAAAATTTCTAAAAAGAAATCCTAGCCATAAACTGGATATTCTCTAGTTCATAATGGCCTAGACAGGATCCGGATCCATAGGTTATAGGGATAAACAAAAGTAATTAATAACCAAGTAATCAATAACCCTTTTTTATGATATAATATATATTAATAATAATTAAAACCTAATGTAATTTAAAATAGGATTAAATGCTTACCTCGGTTTCAATTCATATATGATACCCTACTTTTGTCTAAAATTAAAAATAATACTTCTATCAATAAAGTTAAGTTAATGGAAGTCGATGTCAACCCAATCAGAAATAGTGGCATGGCGATATTTCTCATTTTAAAATTTAAAAACTAAGAACTTAAACATTAAAAAAAACAAAAAAATCAATTTTTTTTTTTGGAAAAACTGAAAAAAGAAATCGAAAAAAAAGGTTCGGGTGCTATGGGCGGCTATGAGGGTAGTTCAATGGCCAACCAGGGGTGGTCGACCTACCCACCACCCCAGTCGACCTACACACCACCCCAAAACCGCTCTTCTCGCCTATTGGAAATCCAATCACTTGTGGTGTGAGTGATGCGTTCACAGTACTGTAGCAGTTTGTGAAGCATCGAGCCGAGAGAGAGAGAGAGAGGTGGGTACTGACGTGTCGGAGAGTTGTTGGGTCGATATGGCCAATCGGTACCTCTTATCCGGATCCGGATCCTCTCAAATTGGGGAGAAATTGGAGATTCTCCAATTGTTAATTGTGGCCATTCATTTTAAATCTAATGATTTATAAAATTATTTAAACCTCAATAAAATAAAAGCTAGCATTTAATGCCTCGATTATACAAAAGCAGCTGTCATTTTATAAACCATTAAATTTAAAATGAAGGACCACAATTAACAATTGGAGAATCTCCAATTTATCCCCGATTGGAGGGATCTCAATTCCTCTTATCCACTCCTTATTGGTGGCTCGTCATATATTGTTCTTCCTCTCTCCTTCGAGTAAATTTAGATCTGATGCTAATGGCGGTGCTGATTGATTCTTCTTTTAATTCTGATCGATCATCTATATATGTTTTTCGCGAGGGTCTGGTGGGCTCGTTTGCAATTGTTTTTACTGTAATTTGAAGCTTGAGCTTAAATGTGCTTCTCTGCAGACTACCGCTACCATCCAGGCTGAAACTCATGCCCAGGGCACCCATTGATGATTGAACCTTTGAACCTCATGGCCCATGGGAAAAAGAATTCCTCCCCTAAATCCCATCTCTTCTGCATTCGATTCTTTCACACAACTAATTTGCCGCCTAAACCATTCGTCTCAAAATCTTTATAACTTCAATTTCTCTCACTCCCACAAAGAAGAATTCTAGCAAATCGGATTCCCCTGTGGACCGGAACCTGAATAGGACACGGCCAAGTCAAAGAAGAAGAAGCGGAGGGGGATTTATGTAATTACACGGTACCGGTGATGCTCTGGTTATGAGGGTCTCTGACTTCTTTCCCCGCAATATTGGCCATGATCAGAGAACCTCATAAACAATTGAAGGAAGAATACAACCAACACCGTAATCTTACAATTACCTACTAAGCAAAAGGGTGAATTTGGGATTTCAATTAGAAAATTGGCTTTCAACTTTCAACTTCCTCGATGTATAAATGCATATAAACATATATTATATATTGTCGGAAGACATAGTGCTTGTTACTTAGTTGTCTATGTGAGGTCTAGGGTTGGAAAAACATATAAATTATGAAGATGAAAGCTTGTGTTAAGTTGTTCCCTTTCTAAATTGTTGCAAGGATTAAATGAAAATTATCTAAGTCGTGAATAATAAAGAGGTAAGGACATCATCAGATTTGTGGATTTAGGTTTGCCCAATTGGGTAAGGACATCTAACACTAAGACTCTGTTTGTGTTGACCTGAAATGTTTTCTATCAAAAAATATTTTCAATGTTTGATGCGTACAAAAAATTACAATTGTTTTTAATTTTTAATTTTTATTTGTTTTATTCCATCATAATAAATTTTAAATTACGAAAATGTCTCAATCAAATTCTCGAGGTATTAATTTGTTTTGTGATGTCTTAATTGATTTTCGGCGAATCTTAACCATGTCCCAGCGGTGTTTAGGTTGGGTCTCAACTAACTCCCAATTGAATTCTGTCGAGTCCCGACTTGTCCTAACTGGGACTCGATTGGGTCCCCTAGCTAAAAGAAATAAAAGCTCTCTAGAAATATCTCAAGAAGATAAGTTTGTCACATTACATCTAAGTTATCTAACGGTTAAAATGATATAATAATAGGATATCAAATAATACGTGGTTGGCCCAGGAGTGACAGCCGACAGGGAGAAGTTACAATTACAAACCATGCCCTAACCCTCCACAGAATAACGCAATCAGATTAAAATAAAAAGTTATTTATAAGATAAATGGCAATTGATGCCCGTCATCATAAGTCTTAATTACTCGCAAAACAAATATTCCACTACCTTTACAGCATATAATAAAATAGAGGGGAAAAGGATAAACCAAATACACAAAAGACATTTAACGAAGCATCGATCAACTGTCCACCAAACGTAACGGTTATCGAAATCAGACACCAAAAGAGAAGACATATGGCATCTTCACACACCTTCACCCAATCACCTCCACCTGTGCAAATTAAAAGCACAAATTATAAAGATGAAAAGCACGAATAATTTATCTACATCTTAATTAAGGCAAGCAATCAAGTTCTTCGATCGAAAACAATTAATTAATTAATTTTTTTTTTTTGACATGTGAAAACAATTAATTAATTACTTAAAAAGCATACATATGCATTTTCAAATGATGTTATTCTTAAGATATTTCAGATAAACTTTTACAAACCGGCATTAATTATTTATCATTTTTATTTTATAATAAAAAATAATAATTCACATACATACCGGACTTAAACCATATTATCTTAATTTCTACGGAGTATAAGCTTTGTTTAATATGAAGTGTCTCATTTATAAAAGGTTTTTTTTTTTTTTTTTAGTTTGAAATAAAAGTTTGTGTTTTGATTGTTTGTTAATGTTTGTTTTTTACAACAGAAAACAAAAGAAATTTATATATACATCAGCATGCATGAGTATATCCGATATATATATATATATATATATATGTATAACATGTCGTTTGTTATTCTAAAATATTTAAATCAACAGACAAAGGAAAGAAAAGAAAAGAAAATGGGAACCCGAGAGAGATAATTAGAAGATGGGAGAGATCCATGGATATTTACCAAAATTGAACTTCACTTCACTTGGTGATGATATAGACAGCATAGATAATCCCAGGGAGGTACCCGAAAAGGGTGAGCAACAAACAGATCCAGAACTCCACCTGATCGATGACGATGAATCACCCCCAAATCAAATTAACAAATTAATTAAGAGAAATTATTACAAAATTAGGAAAAGTACTCGTACTTACGTTGCAACCAAACTTGAGAAAGACACCCAGAGGAGGCAAGATGATCGCCAAAATGATGTCTAAGCAGTCAGCTGTCCCTGAACGCATCTTTCTTTTTCTTCCTTAAAACTGAAGGATCTAGCCTTTGTGACGAGTTTGAGAAGTACTGAGAAGAGTTCGATCGTTACTTCAATTAATCTGTGTTACTCACAGAAACTGCAAGCACGGTAGGTTCATATTTATAGTCACCATGCTACCCCACGCGTTGTCCACGTGTTGGATGCATGCAACTCTGCGTATTATGCACGGTTTCTGAGAATCACTTTCTTCCAATTCGACAATAACTAATATTATTATGTTTATTCTTCTTTAAAAATCTCTTGCCTTCCACTCCGCACACCATTCCATCTTTAGTTCCACGCGCCTTGTGGACATGCCACGTACACAGCCGACTCTTTGTACGTAAGGACGACCATACCCTCCTATTCCTAGCTATACAAGTTTACAACACATACGTACTCTCCCCTTTCTGCCCCTCCATGCCCATTAATATTATCTATTCTTCAATTTCTTATTGGGACTTTTTTTTATAGAGTGGTTAATTTGTATATTTACATGTCGAATTTAGATAATTTAGATTATGTCAAGGCATCTATATATCATTTTTAACTTAAACAATTTATCTAAGAGTAATGTTATTCCCAAAAACTAATATAACTTTTAAAATTATTATTAAATTTTAAGTAGATCACTATTAAATTTTAATCAATTGATCATTTTAAACAATACATAAACTTTGAAAGATAAAGCAAAAATAAAGGTCTTGCTTAGCATTACTCATGAATGCATGCAATTCTGCGTATTATGCATGATGGAAGTGTCAAAGCCAACACTACCAATCCAATATATAGGTGTATACAAACATAACGGTTATTATTAGCTGCTAATAACTTCCAACGGCATAACTGTAAATAATCACAACCGGATAACCATTTAGGTCGATTGTACTTATCGGATTGACAAAAGTAATTAATAACCGAGTAATCAATAACCCTTTTTATGATATAATATATATTAATAATAATAATAATTAAAACCTGAAGTAATTTAAAATAGGGTTAAATGAAGATAATCCTCTCCAGTCCTTTATAATGTAGTGGCATTATTGTCCAAAAATTTTTGGACAAAAATTGCCCCTGCACTGTAAAGGGCTGGATCCCCACTTGTCCAAACAGACTGGAGAAGATCCTTCTCCATAAAAAAATAGGCCATGGCCATATTTCTCATTTTAAAATTTTAAAACTAAACATTAAAAAATAAAAATAAATTTTTTTGAAAAACTGAAAAAAAAGAAAAAAGAAAAAAGAAAAAAACAAGGTTCGGGTGCTATGGAGTGCATGGTTTGATGGCCAACCAGGGGTCAGGGGTGGTAGACCCGCCCACCACCCCGAAACCACTCTTCTCACCTATTGGAAAACCAATCGCGAGCTTGTGCTTTGAGTGACGCGTTCACAGTACTGTAGCAGTTTGGAAAAGCATCGAGCCAAGAGAGAGAGAGAGGTGGGTGTTGACGTGTCAGATAGTTGTTGGGTCGATATGGCCAATCGGTTCCTCTTATCCACTCCTTATTGGTGGCTCGTCCTATTTTTCTTCCATAACAAAAATTTAACTTATGTTCAACTTCTCTCCTACATGACAAAATGTGGGTTTTGCAACATCCAATAGGAGAAAGACACCTCACATAAAGGGCAAAAAATGCACACAAATAAACTTACACCCTAATGCAGTTGATTTTCAACTAAAGAAGAGAGGAGGAAAAAGAGAAAGAAGAGGAGGAAGAACGAGACCCACGATTGGCCGCTGGTTTTGCAGCACTCACGGCCGGTGAGTTCGCCGTTTCTTCTTTGGTTTTTCACATGGATCCGGTGACTTTTAGGGTGATAAAATGGCTCCGATTTTATGATGATAAAATCCCAAAAACGGTTAACCTTCCTTTATAGGTTTTAGTTTTGAATCCAAAATTAAGTTTTGAGGCATTAGAATCGAGTTTTGTGATATTAGAATCGATTTTTGACGCATTAAAAACGAGTTTTTAGGCATTATAATTGATTGATTTATGAGGCATTAGAATCGATTTTTTAGGCTGGGTTTGGTAGAAAAGTCGCCGGAGATGGTGACCCACGGCTAAATCACGGCCCGACCCAGCTGTCACCCAACCGTGGGTCAGTCGTCACCAGTGAGTTCGCCGGTGATTTCTGTCGTCGTCGCCGGAGCAGGTGGGTGGTGAGTTCGCCGGAGCCGTCGTCGTCGCTGGAGCAGAGAATTTTTTTTTTTAAAATGCCATGTAGGAGAGAAGTTGGACATAAATTGATTTTTTGTTGTGTCCGTATCAAACCTCTTTTCTTCCTCTCTCCTAGTAAATTTAGATCTTATGCAAATGGCAGTGCTGATTGATTCTTCTTTTAAATCTGATCGATCATCTATATATGTTTTGCGCGAGGGTCTGTTCGAAGGGCAGCCATTGATGATCAATTGAACCTTTGAACCTCATGGCCCATGGGAAAAAGAATTCCTCCCCCAAATCCCTTCTCTTCTGCATTCCATTCTTTCACACAACTAATTTGCCGCCTAAACCATTCGTCTCAAAATCTTTATAACTTCAATTTCTCTCACTCCCACAAAGAAGAATTCTAGCAAATCGGATTCCCCTCTGGACCGGAACCTGAATAGGACACGGCCAAGTCAAAGAAGAAGAAGCGGGGGGGATTTACATAATTACATGGTACTGATGATGCTCTGGTTATGAGGTTGTCTGACTTCTTTCCGCCGCAATATTGAGCAAAAGGGTGAATTTGGGATTTCAATTAGAAAGAAGGCTTTCAACTTTCAACTTCCTCGATCTATAAATGCAATAATGCATACATACAAACTTCTGCTATACCCTTTATATTATCGCAAGACATAGTGCTTGTTACTTAGTTGTCTATGTGAGGTCTAGGGTTGGAAAAACATATAAATTATGAAGATGAAGGCTTGTGTTAAGTTGTTCCCTTTCTAAATTGTTGCAAGGATTAAATGAAAATTATGTAAGTTCTGCATAAAGAGGTAAGGACGTTATCAGATTTGTGGATTTAGGTTTTCCCAATTGGGTAAGGACATCTAACACTAAGACTTTGTTTGTGTTGACCTAAAATGTTTTCTGTCGAAAAATATTTTCAATGTTTATTTGGAATTTTTTTTTTTCGATGTTTGATGCGTATAGAAAATTACATTTTTTTTTTTATAATTTTATTCAGTCATAATAAACTTTATATTACGAAAATGTCTCAATCAAGTTCTCGCGGTGTCCTAACCGAGTTTCAACAGTGTGTTGAGTCCCTGCGATGTCCTAATCAATTTTCGGCGAATCCTAACCATGTCCCAGCGGTGTCTAGGTTGGGTCTCAACTTCACAATTGAATCCTGTCGGGTCCCGACTGGTCCTAACTGGGTCTCAATTGGGTCCTAGCTAATCGGGTCCTGTCAGTGTTTTGGTGAGGTCCTGATTGCATTTGAACAAGGTCCTCGTCACGTCCAAACGAAGCCTTCACGGGGTCTGTCAATTTGAGAATAAGATGCTCAAACTTGAAAAATGGTTTACGGAACCATTTTTCGAAAATGAAGAGGCTTATTCAATCAACTCGAAAATATTTTTAATTAACTATTATTTTTCGTCGTGCCAAACAAAAAAAAAAAAAAAAAAGAAAGGAAAAAAAGTTTTAAGAAATCATTTAACGCCAAAAACAAATCAAGCCTAAAAATGATTGATGCAACATCGATCCTGTCAAATGTTGATAATGTGGTTGGGGATATGCTGCCAAAGCCTAGAACTGCGATGGAATATCAAAGCAACAAAGATGTTGAGATTTTAATCCACTGGGAGGGTCTTTCTCCAGTTGATATTGCAACATGGGAGATCTTGGATGACATTCGATCAAGATCCTTTTTCATATTTTGTTATTGAGGACAAGGACAATCCTAAGGATCGAGGATGGAGCGTTACGTGTGAAGATGGACCACTTACAAGTTGAGTTATGGAGAGGTGTGAACAATAAAGAGTATTAATGTTGTTGCATTTACTATATATATATAAATTTCTTTCGGTAGTCGAGATTTTTATTAATTAGAATTAGTTAATGTTGGATTAAATTTGTGTTTAATTTTAGGAGTTAAATAGAAGTCCATGTTTGTAAGAGTTTGAGAGCTTCACTAATTGGTCTAGCTACCAAAGGATAATTCAGAACTACTAGAATTGTTTTCTTCTTAATTTTTCCATTTATAGAATTGTTTTCTTCTTAGTTTTCCCATTAATAGAATTGTTTTCTTCTTAATCCTAGTAAATTCTCAGTTACATAACAAAAGTGGTAGGATTAGTTATTCACGCAGTGAGTAAAAAAAGAGAGAGCAGACAGGGAGCAATTACAATTACAAATAATAATGCCTCCGTAGATGATTTGGAGCAACAATAAACGCAATCACATTAAAAAACAAGTGCTAAGATACATCACAATATATCATCATAGACGTCTTTCTTACCCACAAAACAAATAAATATTCCACCACCTTTACAGCATATTAAAAATAAAAATAAAAAATAGAGGGGAAATGGATAAAACCAAATTACACAAAAGATCAACGTCAACACTCCAACGAAGCATGCATTAACTGTCCATCCAATGGTTATGGAAATCAAGAAACCAAAAGACATAAACCTCCGAAACCTGTGCCAAAAGCAATCAGATAAATTCATAATTAGAGATGAAAGCCCACTCCACTAAGTCAACATTATTAAGATAATATGAAAAGCACGATTAGCTAGCGGAGTTCACGGAATCGATCGGGGCCCATAGGTCCCATAGTCCATACCATACATCATCGGCTAGTGTCAAAATTCTTCTTTACAGTTATTACCGACATGTCAAAAAAAAAAAAATAATAATTAAAATAATTAATTACTTAAAAAGCATATGCATTTTCAAATGATGTTATTCTTATTTCTTGAGATATTTCGAGAAACTTTTACAAACCCGCATTTATATATATATCATGTTTATTTTTATAATAAAAATAATTCATGCACAACGGACTCAAACCATTATCTTTTTACGAAGTTGAAGCAATTTGTTTAACATGGCATGAAATGTCTAATTATATATAAAGGGTACGTTCTGTAAAGTGTTTTTTGCTTTTACTTAGAAAAAAAGTATCTCGAATATTGAATAAAAGTTATTTATTTTTTGACTAGTGTTTGTTAACAGAAAACAAAAAATTTGTATAATTAAACATATATAGCCATTAGCCAGCCTAGCATCAGCATGAGTATCTCCGCCGCATAACATGTTAATTTGTTATTCTAAAATTAAATCAACAGACAAAGGAAAAAATAAAAATAAAAATAAATAAATAAGAGGAAAATGTTTTTGAAATTAAAGAAAATAAAATAACAACCGAGGATAGAGGGAGAGATAAGAAGAAGAGATCGAGATCATCCATGTTGGGGCCAGGGGCCAGAGGCAGGGGTGCTTACAAAAATTTAACTTCACTTGGTGATGGCATAGACGGCATAAATAATCCCAGGAATGTAGCCGAAAAGGGTGAGCAACAAACAGATCCAAAACTCCACCTGATCGATGAATCATTACGTTTACATAACATTAAAACAAAGGCATCAAAGAGAAATTACAAAAAAAGAAAAGAAGAAAAGAACATATGACATTAATTATGTAAATAGAAAAAAAATACTATGTTGTTGTTGTTGTTGTTGTACACAGACAGACAGACAGACAGATAGATAGATAGATAGATAGATTAATTGGCATCACAAACGAATTCGAACCTTGCAACCAAACTTGAGAAAGACACCCAGAGGAGGCAAGATGATGGCCAAGATGATGTCTATGCAGTTAGCTGTCCCTTCGTCCGCCATCGTTCTGTATATTCCTTTTGCTTTTTTTGTTGAAACTTGAAAGAGGGAAGAAGATTAAACTGATCGAACCGGAAGTTAAGATCAAGTGAACGTAACTGCAAATAATATCGATCTGTGTGAGAGAAACTGGTAGGACGGTAGGTAGATATATATAGAGTCCGTCCCACCATGCAACTGCAATCTGCAACCCCACGCGTCGTCCACGTATTGGATAGATGCAATTAAGTATACTGCGTAGTCGGTTTCCTTTTTCTTTTCTGAGAATCGAACAGCTCAGAGGTGTATCATAAATAAATGGGTAAACACGGCTTCCCATCCCATGTGCTCCTTTCTTACGATCGGACCTACAGAGTGACAGATACGCAATGCCTTATGCCACCCCCACCCCCACCACGTTTAAATGTTTTAATATGTTTTATCATTTCTCTTTCTCTAATTTTATTATTAATTTATAAAATAAATCTGTTGGCTTCCACTTCGCATATATACGTTCCATCTTCTCCACGCGCCTTCAGAACCCTTAACTAATAATTGTACGTGGACATATGAGGACCATTCCCTTCCTCTTTAATTATTTGTGCCCCCAACTATTTATTCTTCATTTTCTTTTTGGGTGTATTTTTTCTCTAAAAAAAAATAATAGATGATAGATATCAATCAAACATGAGTCCCATGCATGATGCAGTCTAGACTCGTTTCTTACTTTAATCTGAAATTTACAAAAATTATATTTACTTTTTGTAAAAAAAAAAAAAAGTAATTAACAGGTGCAACCATGCATGTAGATGTAGGTGTAGGCTTGTAGCTAGCAAAAGTGATCGATTTGCAAGTCCTCCATTCATATTGCCTTTTTGGAGTGGGGTGGACTTTTTTTCTCATCACTTCCATGATAAAGCGCGTCAGTTGTAGGCTCTCAAGTCTCAACTAATTATCAAACCGACCAGATACTTCAGAGTGTGAAATAATCTGACGGCTACTTGGATGCCGCGTTCCACATAAATAACGGCGGCGATGGAGGCTTCGAAGCCAATAGAACCAACCCAATTCCTACGCACAGTGCACGTGATGTAACCGCCATTCTCAGATCTCCAGCTGTCCTTCCACGTGTGCCAGATATATATGGTCTAATTTGCTTCTTAATTAAGTAAGTAATTGATTATTAATTAGCATTTAAATAATGCAATAATTTATTATAAACGATAAAGTATTAAGAAAAAAAATAGTTAATATATCTTAATTAGCATGTGAATGATTATTTTTCTTCTAGTTCAACTCCTACAAATTTTAAATCTTTTTTTTTTTTTTGACATGTCCACATAAAAGGAGAAGAGAGACTCAAACTAGTGACTTTCGCATAATAAAACATGATCCATATTGATTGAACTACCTCTTGAAGACTACAAATTATAAATCTAGCATTGACTGTTTGTTAGTGAGTTGCTTTATATAGGAAAAAAATAATAATAATATATTTAAACTTTTAAGTTAGGTGGTATATATATATATATATATATGTATAAAGCATCTTGGGTAGGGAAGTTGCACAAAAAGGAGCTTTTGTGCAACCAATCAGAAGATAACATCTAAGCAAATCTTATTAGACTTAAGTTTAGAAAAAAAGCCATGTTGCACCGGATTATATCACATATCAAATAAAAAATTAATTTTTTTTTTCAAAAAAAAAACCAAAATTGAGGGGAAATGAAACGGTTGCCGGCTGGCCACCCCTCCCAAGTGTGGCCGGCAGCCACCACTAAGCCTAGGGGTGGCCGCGCAGCCACTCCCATGGCCGGGTTGGTTTTTCCCCTCCTCTCTCCCCGATCTCCAGGTACCTCTTCATCGCCGTCGTTCAACCTCGCACCTCGCCTCCTGCCCCCCCAGCCCGTTGCCTAGCCCCAGCCCGTCGCCTTGCACCAGCCACAGCCCATCCGTCCGCCCAGATCCAGCCTTCGCCGTCCGCCCAGATCCATCCTTCACCGCCGCCCTAGTCTGCCGCCTGGGCTTTAGATTGAGAGGAAATCCACCAATCGCGGGCGATTTGATGGTCGCAGCTCGGCGAGGAATGGGTCTCGCTGGCGAAATGGACCCATGTTGCTGGGAGGCTGGGTTGCTGGCGAAGCGGGGTCGCCGGCGTGGCTTGATCGCTGGGTCGCAGCGAGACTTGGTGGTGAGGCCTCAGGCGAGGCTTGGGCGAGATTGCGGCGTGCTCGTCGCCGGTGAGGGCGAGCGCCGGCGAGGCGAGGTAAATAATCAGGTGTTTTAGTTTTTTTTTCTTATCATGTTTTTTGCTGATGTGTCATAGACTGATTGGTGGGCACAAAAGTGGTCTTTTATACAACCTCCCTATATAACTTATTCTCATATATATATATATATATATATATATATATATATATTGCATGTCCGAACAGAAAAAAAGATCCCAATGTAGTCGTAAGGGAAGATTTGATGTTATCGTTATTGAAATATATATGTATAGCAAATTTACAACAAAGCATGAGCAAATTAATAAAAAACTTAGCTGTTGGTAGACCGAAATCAGGGGCATGAAATCATATATATGGATCAGCATTCAGCAAGAGTATTGGCATGCAACATTATTTATTTAGGAGAAACTTTATTTATCCTCCTAAACTTTGGCCACTTTTGTAAATACCTCCCAACGTTCAAAACCTCTCACTTAATTGTATTAAAATTTATTAGTTTTTTCTCACTTTGCCCATTCCGTTAGGATTTTGCAGTTAAATCAAACATTCAAATGTATAAAAGACTTTTATACCCTTCAACTTTGTAAAAATTTCAAATTTATCCTTATTTATAAATAAAAAATTATTATTATAATTATTATATATATATTTTTTTAAAAAGAGGACCCCTTGGCAAAAATGGGGCGGTATGGCCCAGGGGTGGCTGGAGCCACCCCCACGTTGGTCTGGGGGTGGTCCGGTCACCCCAAGGGCCTGGGGTGGCCCATACCGGCCGCCACCCCCTATGGCCGGTATGGGGGTGGTCCGAAACTCTTTTTTTTTTTTTTTTTTTAGGATAACCGGACCACCCCCTTGGCCACATGGGTGGTTCGACCACCCCTAGACCAGTTGTGGGGGTGGCTCCAACCACCCCTTATTTTATTTTTTTAATTTTTAGTTAATGGCCAAAACGATGCTGTTTTGGGCTGGGTGGGTGTTGTAGTTTTGGAGTCAGGGGTAAAATTGGCATTGCGAAGGGTTCCGTTAGGATTTCACAGAAAATTCTAACGGAATGGGCAAAGTAAGAGAAAACCAAACTTTTGTACACTTAAGTGAGAGGTTTTGAACGTTAAGAAGGTATTTGTAAAAGTAATCAAAGTTTAGAGGATAAGTGAAATTTCTCATTTTATTTATATATAGGGCCCCGCTCCTTCCCCTTGGGGTGCTCCTTTTCTTTTCTTTTTCTCTTTTGTCTGGTTGCTTTAATTTGTTTCTTGAGCAAAATAAAGAAACTATCCATAATGGAGACCATATAATTATCACTGGGAGCAAGAAGGGATGCATAATCATTATCATTTTTATCAAATAAGGCACGTACACTTGTAACTTATTCTAAGTACGTACTGGGAATTAGAGACCATTTAGACGTGCTGTAGTACGTTCTTCTTTCTAGCGATTTCTTGGGCCGTTTTGCATGGCCCCTTGTGCAGCCATGGGCCTGACATCACCCAACTTCTGGCCTGTGATTGCTTGCCTAGGGTTGGCCCTAGCTATAAGTTAACATCTTGACTAGGGCCCGGCACCCGGCAGTTCCTACAAATCTACAACTGGGTTTAGGAAACGATCGATGAAAAGATAAAGAGCTTTTTATTTTTATTTTTTAAGTGATACGTGATAATTTTAATTATAATATGAACTAATTACATGAAATTTCTCCAACGGGGTATCTCTTAAGAAACTTGCATATATAGCTGCCTGCAATCATCATATTGATCATATATAGTATAGTATAGTTTAGTATAATTTTGGAAGTTGGAACTTATTTTTAGTCTCTACTATACTACATCTCGTACAAATCAGCCCTCCCTCCCTCTGCCCCCTCAACTTGTTAGTATTTTTTTTATTATGAAACTTCCCCTCCCTCTAAAATCTCATCTATGTAACCCAACCTTTCACTCCACTTCATCTCTTCTCAACTTCTTTCGCAAATCATACCACCAAATATCATCTCCTCATACTCCCACCCATCTCAACAATCTCCTCCGCACCAACAACCTCAAACATGTCGCCCAAGTTCACGCCCAAATCATCACAAACAACTACACTTCTCTCCTTTTCCTCTTCACCAGCCTTCTCAATTCGTATGCTAAATGTGGCAATCTCGACCGCAGCTTACTACTCTTCTCAACTAACCATGATGGATTTAGGAACATTGTCACTTGGACCTCTCTTATCAACCAATTATCCCACTTTAACAGACCCTTTGAGGCCCTGACTTTTTTTAACAAAATGAGGAGCACTGGTATTTACCCAAACGACTTTACCTTCTCTGCTATTTTGCCTGCTTGTGCAGGCACCATGACAGTTATACACGGTGAACAAATGCATTGTTTGATTTGGAAACATGGGTTCAAAACTGATGTCTTTGTTGGCAGTGCATTGGCTGACATGTATGCTAAGTGTGCTGATATGAGCTTGGCGGAGAGAGTGTTTGATGAAATGCCCAATAGAAGCCTTGTTTCTTGGAATTCTATGATTGTGGGTTTCGGGCAGAACAAGTTCTATGATCGGGCTGTTGGAGTTTTCAGGGAGGTTCTTAGTGAGAGTTTGCATAGTCCTGACGAAGTGAGTTGCTTAGGTGCGTTGAGTGCCTGTGCCAATATGGGTCGCTTGGAATTTGGGAGACAAGTTCATGGAGTTGCTCTTAAGCATGGTCTGGTAGCATTGGCTTATGTGAAGAACTCTTTGATGAGCATGTATTCTAAGTGTGGAATGCTTGGTGATGCTGTTAAGTTGTTCAAGGCCATAGGAGATACAGATGTTGTTGCGTGGAATGTTATGATAATGGGGTGTGTCCACGGTGATAACTTTGAGGAAGCTTGCAATTATTTTTGGATCATGAGGAGGGAAGGTATATCACCTGATGAGGCTTCATACTCTTCTGTCCTTCATGCTTCTGCTAGTCTTGCAGCGCTAAACCAAGGCATTTTGATCCATGATCAGATTATAAAAACAGGTTTTGTGAAGAATGCATGTGTTGCAAGTTCATTGATCACAATGTATGCGAAAAGTGGGAGCTTGGTTGATGCTCATCGGGTGTTTGAAGAGATTGAGGATCGAAATGTGGTTTGTTGGACAGCAATGATTGCAGCTTGCCAACAACATGGCTGTGCAAACCAAGCCATTGTAGTGTTTGAGGAAATGCTTGGCGAGGGGATTAAACCTGATCACATTACATTTGTTTCTGTTCTATCAGCTTGTAGCCACGCTGGGCATGTTGAAGAAGGATTTGTTTACTTTCGTTCTATGACTAAGGTGCATGGCATGAATCCTGGGCCTGAACACTATGCTTGCATGGTTGACTTGCTTGGTCGCATCGGTCGATTGGATGAAGCTAAGAGGTTTATTGAGTCAATGCCAATCAAGCCTGACTCAACAGTTTGGGGAGCTTTGCTTGGGGCTTGTAGGAATTATGGCAATCTGGAAATGGGAAGAGAGATTGCAGAGAGACTTTTTGAGTTAGAACCGGACAATCCGGGGAATTATGTGCTGCTTTCTAACATGTATGCATGTAATGGGATGTTGAAGGAAGCTGATGAGGTTAGAAGGTTGATGGGAGTCAATGGGGTAAGAAAGGAAGCCGGATGTAGCTGGATTGATGTTAAGAACACCACCTTTGTGTTTACAGTGCATGACAGGTCACATCCTAGGACGGATGAGATTTATAAGATGTTAAGGAAGTTGGAGGAGTTGGTGAAGAGGAAAGGGTATGAGCCTGGAACGCAGTTTGCAATTAACAGTGTGGAAGGGTACAAAGAACAAAGCTTATGGTATCACAGTGAGAAACTAGCCCTTGCATTTGGGCTACTGACCCTTCCTGTTGGGGCTCCAATTAGGATAAAAAAGAATCTGAGGACTTGCGGCGATTGTCATACAGTTATGAAGCTTGCTTCAGATATATTTGAGAGAGAGATTATTGTAAGAGATATCAATAGGTTTCACCGGTTCACTAATGGTTTGTGTTCCTGTAGAGATTACTGGTGACTGAATTTTGTAGAATTTGAAGCGATAGAAACATCATCTTTTGTCTTTACCCCCTTTTTCCCCTTTTTGAAAAAAATTTTTTTTATTAAATTTTTCTACAACAGAAAAAGCTAATTTCAGCATCGGAATGATAGATTTTATTCTTTATGGCGTTCACCTAGAATATCTATTTCTGATTTGTTTTGCCCAAGTAAATTTATTTCTCACTATTAAAACCTTTTTATCCATTTGTGTATTGCAATTCCTTGGTGGATTACTTTGTCTTGAGTATGTTCATTTTCAACCCTTAATATGCAGTCATGATTAACAGATAATGGCTGTAAAACATCATAAACCAGTTTGGCGTACGTGCTATTTTTTATTTGTTAATTTGAGGTTGAAATATTATTCATGATTTCTCTCATCTCAATAAATACGTAGTATTCTGGTGGACTAGAAAGACTTGTGCAGGATATTGTGTGATAAGGCTTGAAGTTTATAGATAGCCTTCTACATTGTAATGAGGATGTCCAAAAAGAGTGTTGTGTGCCGGTAATTATATTGTTATCCAGCAATTATGTTAGAATCTACGAAAAGCTAGCTGTTTCCTACTGATCTCCTTTTTGCCTCTGTATTTCTCTTTTGATCTGCCCAGATGATGCCAGCAGGCTAAGGAGTACTGTCAAGGAACGCTATCATTGAAGAAAAGATGCAGAAGATAGGAGGTCTCTTGTTACCGACTTTTATAATTAATGCTGAGAACATGGAAGACAAATTACACTTAATCAAGGGTAATCAACTTTCCACCTTACACACAGAATAATAGCCCATATATACAGGTTGAATCATGGATGAATTTGTGCTCTCAAAGCAAGTTGCATTAGCAAATCTGGAGTAGTTCCTGATTTGATGCTTTGATTTGTCTCTGACCTGCGATAACATCATGTGATCAAGTTGCATCGAAAGACTATTCTAGCATATATCTGTAACGGTACCTCATCCGCTCCATTAACTTGTCTTATCTCTTTGAATTCATATTGTATTATACACAATCTCATTGTTAGTGAGTGACAGAAGCAGCAGTATATTTATGAGTTATGTCATTCAGAATACAACCTATGGATAGCCTGTAGAAGTAAGTGCTAGAATATAAAACCCTTCTAGTGAAGAAAGAATTACTGTTCTAACCAAGAAAGCATTGCAAGTGTATTATCAAACAGTGGAGTATATATCGTATCTCTGGGTTGGTTTAGGTCGCAGCCTTTAAGTTAATGAGAAATATGTCAAGAACCACCGCATTAACTTCTCTTGGGGTCCTGAGAAAAAATTCCAGAGAAATTTATTGACATCACATCATTCATCTTTGCTGCTCATAAAATGTTCAGGTGACATTGTACGTTCCATGAAATGATATTTTTACAGTTGTCATGGCAGGTTATGCCATCTGAGTTGACTTATTTTAATCCTGAACTGCAGAACGTCATGGGCAGGGATAATATAACAAAACAATACTTGGTCCCTTCAGAAACCTGAACAACTGATATGTCTTTATCATATCTTAAAGATAATGGCTGCCTCTATATGCGCTTTCTACTCTTAGATGCATGCGACACCTTCATGTTTTGAACTATGTCCTATGCACGCAAAAATAAGAGTACGGAAAAAAAATGGAAAGAGAAAAATGTTTTTAAATGGTGGTATTCTAGGCGTTTTCCCAACTTGTAGTAAAAAGAATAATACTAATGCTTGTCTTATTTTTTTTTAATTTTTTTAATTTTATCATAAATACACACACTTGATATTGGTACAAGATAAAAGATTAAAAAAAAAAAAAAAAAGGGCTGGTGGTTGTTCACAGCACCCTGGCTCTGTGCTTCTGCTCTTACGCAGCGATTTTAAGATTCATCTTCATAAAAATATGTGTTTGTGTTAGATGGGTCTAGTGGTCATGTGCAGATTGCAGGGAAGCAGAGACAATGGCCTGCAGAAACTGTTAGCACACGGAGTGAGCACATTTCATGTTTGGGTACAACTTATGAGGCTCCGCTGCCAAGAAGGCATTATTTTATACGAGGTCCGTCCCACCTCTATTGTCCCAAGGAGGTTCACTATGAATAGTTTACATTATCCTCTGTTCTTCCCACATCTCTGTATCAGACACTGTGTTTTATTTATTCTGGCATCTTATCTGTACGTGTTTCTGATAATTTTACTTGGGATCTTCAGGTCCTTGCCAACATGCTTAGACACAATATTGAATATTCTAATCTACATGACATGCTGTTTTAGGTTAATAATAATGGTGCCACTCATAATGTTTTAAGGTTGTTAATCAGGCTAGCTTTAACACAATTTGGAGCCAAATGAAGTCATTAATACTGCCGAGAGCCGAAGAAGAATATTTATTAATGTCTGTACTAATACTATGGTTTGTTAGTTTGTTGCAGGGGAGGAAATAGAGTGGCTGATTGGAGAAGAAGGACAACGCCATATGATGCAATCACCGGCCTGCTGGGCTCAGGTAATTCTGTTATTGGGTAGAGACCCTGGTCCCTAGCTGGGCACAAAAACAGAGAGAAGTCACGTGAACTTCACACAGTCGCACTCAATTTTTCACTTGTAGAATCCGCTCGCCCGCTGATCACTGATGGCCGATGGGTCGATAGTTTTGGGACCTCACCTCAAAATTTTCTCCTCCTCCTCCTCCTGAGTCCTGAGTCCGAGTCCTGAGTGATG
This sequence comes from Carpinus fangiana, assembly GCA_006937295.1. Classification (NCBI taxonomy): domain Eukaryota; kingdom Viridiplantae; phylum Streptophyta; class Magnoliopsida; order Fagales; family Betulaceae; genus Carpinus; species Carpinus fangiana. The sequence goes on from CM017321.1 coordinate 60,016,918, forward strand.
AATAAGGGCACCATGGTCCATGTCACGTCCCCCTAGTCCCAATGTTCATGTTAAATTGTTCATGGTACATGCATGCACCTTATGGGATGAGAGAGAAGACGCTAGAATGAATGGTGGGGCCCTGCATGTATGGTGTCAAATCCCTTACTCCACGTGGATAATCGTCTAGGCTTGTTGGGGTCCACATTGAATCCTAATCCCGATTCTAAAATCTGGGACAAATTAGGAGTAGCCTCGCAAATCCATCCTCTTCATAAAAGACACAGAGACACCCAATCGCTGCTGATGATCTACTTGGCTCCGAATCTAATCCCATTCTGAATCTGATTCTTCCCCTTTATTGAATGGAATTATCTGCAACTAAATTAATCACTTTTCCCATGCTATTTTAGTGGGGCCCTAGTCCTACATCTGTCCTAACAGTCTAAAGCAAGTGATTTGTGGCCTTTATAAGTCCGCTAATTACAACAAAATTACATCTATCAGCAAAAGAAAAAGACAATTAGGACCTTAATTGAGATAGTAGGTTTGAAGTCCTCAACTCAACATGATCGTTTGCCTTAATCATAGGGAGACATAAACAAGCCGATTATAATGATCTCATGGATCGAGTACTCTATTATATATCTATTGTCTAAAGACTATAGATTTGCATAAAGTCTCTCAAAAAATGAAGGGGAAGATCACTTTTAAAGAAAAAAAAAGACCCATTAAGGGCAAGTCAATGGCTTCATTAATCTCATAACCCACAATCTTCAAAGCTAAGTATAATTGTATAAGTTGAAAAAAGGGAGAGAGACCCTCCAGCATATATTATACTACAGTGACCTTGACAATTGACAATTGACATTTGTTGTGTTCCATTATGATTTATGGCTGAATCCATACAACGCACAACTACAAAGTCCAATCCACAGCCAATTAATTTGATAAAGATAACATATATATAATACCAAAGGATAATATATATATATATATATATATATGTGTGTGTGTGTCTTCTATTCAAATGCATAGAATAGGGACGCTGCGCTGAGCCTATCTTACCTGCACAGCCCCACCACGCTGCGCGTGAAATAAATGGTGGACCTAATGAGTTTGATAATCAAATCAGATGAGTTTGGGAAACTAATTTATGGCTGTCAATTTCCTTTTTTGATACCACTTTTGTGAAATTGAAATTGATATTGATATGAATTTAATACAAAATTAATAGATTATAGGTGATGAATTTGACTTATTTAATTAAATAGATAGTGTTAATTATATATATAATTTTTAATACTATACGTAATATTTAAAATTGACAATTTTTTGATATATCCACACAAAAGGAAAAAGAGATAGAATTGTCAATTTTTAATACCACTAGCCAATCCAACATATACTTAACACAAAATTAACACGTCCAGGGGGAAAAGTTTAACTAATTTAATTAAAATTTTATGCTAATTTCTGGATCCTACTCAAAACTAAGTTACAGGCTTACAGTACAAATTGCTCCCCTCTAAGCAAATCACAAGCAGCTGTTGCATTAGAATTGGACAATGCAGCCGAAACATGGGCCCACACCCTCGAGAAAAAGAAGCTAACCACGATGATAAGCTTAACTGTGGTTAAGCTCATTACTCTCTCTCTCTCTCTCTCTGCCTTCGTCCACTGCAACTCTGCAAGCCATTCGCCGTCCTCTACGTCCACTTGGATTCTCTCCCTCTCTCGGCCACAAACTCTTAAAAGCTCTCACTTTTGGAAACAGTTATTCTGATTTACTATTAAATTTCACGTTTTTAATGCATATGGATCAGCAAAGTTTGACTGGCTCGAGGATCTCAGAGTTTCCGAAGATTTTTGTTTCTTTCTAATGAATCATGCGGGAGTTCTTTCATGTTGAAAATCGGGAATTGAGGTCTTTGAGCTGGTCTACAAGTTACATGGCTTTCCCATGTTTTTTAAGTGAAAATTAATGGTGTTTGTACGAGCTTTTTGATTAAACGATCTGCTGGTTTTCTGGGGTTGCTGTTTAATGATTAGAAAGTGGAAAAGATCGAATTTTTAAACTTAATTTGGAGGGTTTTTGTATCATTGGAGCCATTAAAGAATTGGTTTGACTGATACTTTATTCTTAATCAAATTTTGTAATTTTATATAATATGTACCTCCCTGACAAAGACTTTAGTATTTAAAGAAAGATTTTATTCTGTAAATTATGACTGTTAAAGGCTTAAAGCAGTGCCAGTACCGTTTCCTTTACTCCCCCTATAAGTTCAGCTGGGATTGTCTTATGGTGGCGTTTTTGGACAGGCTTGTTTCTTAAGACCTTGTTGGATTTCTATATGTTTGGGTTCTTTGAAAGTTAAAACTAGTGTGTGGATGCTACCACAAATGGCTGAGTGCTTGAATCTGGGGCATTTCTGAGGAGCAATCAGTGCTTCCCCCTTCCCATGATGCCTCTGTCCGAGCTGTATCGAATGGCTAAAGGGAAGCTTGATTCTATTCGGGACAAGAACACCACATGTTCGACTGATCTATCTTTTCTGTAAGTTCAGTTTCACTCATTTTATTTTAGAATCTTTACACTCTTAGCTCTCTTGGTTCATGCCATCAAGTTGGGTTTTATCATCCCATTTGGTCTTTTAGGCATTTTTGTTATTATTGTTCTTTTTTCTTGTGGTTTATAATGCAGTCCTGAGGATGACCTTTTTGAGCTGGTGTGGGAAAATGGTCAGATTTTGAAGCAAGGTCAGTCCAGTAGACATAGAAAGATCCCAACTACTAACAGCTTACCATCTCACACCCCTAAGACAAGAGATAAAGACATAGGAAATGGCACCAGTTCAAAGATGGGAAAGTTTGGGGGAATGGACTCTATATTGGATGAAATCCCAATGTCGGTGCCATCAGATGAAATGGATTTGAGTCAAGATGATGACATGATGCCTTGGTTGAATTATCCAATTGATGAATCTTTGCAACATGAGTATTGTTCTGATTTCTTGCCTGAATTATCTGGGGTGACTGTAAATGAACTATCCGCCCAGAATAAATTGGCATCTATTGACAAAAGAAGTAGTTGTAATATGGTGTATAGGGATTGCCATACTGATTCTGTAAATGATGGTGTGAGTTTAAGACATGGGGATGTGTCAAAGGTTTCTTCAGTCGTTGGTGGTGAGGCCACAAGACCTAGAAACAGTAGTTTTCCCTTATACCCATCGTCTTCACAGCAATGCCAAACATCATTGCCATCCCTTAGATCAAGGGTTTCGGATGTCACTGGCAATAATATGAGCAATGCAATGCACCATGCTGTTTGTGGGGATTCAACACGGGTTGCATCTGCTGCTGGTGGATTTCCTACCATAAAGATGCAGAAGAAAGATCCAATGCCGCCTAGCAGTAACTCCAATCTGATGAATTTCTCTCATTTCTCGCGACCTGCTGCTCTTGTGAAAGCTAATCTTGAGAACATTGGCCTAATGGCTGCTTCGGGTTTATCTAGCATGGAAAGGATGGCAAGTAAGGAGAAAGATTCTGCTGCAAGTAGTGAAAATCCTCCTGATTCAACACTTGTCACTTCAAGTAGTGGTTTACGGAGAGAATCAAGTTCCCATTGCCAACTAGTTGCAGTGCCATTGAAGGTTGATTTAAAACCGATGGGGGAGAAGCCTGTTGAGGAACCAATTGCCACTAAACAATCTGAGGCTGTTTGTCAAGGGGATGCCTGTAAGAATGACAAAAGCTTTAATCAAGTCCTTGGTGAAAGTGCAACTAAAGGACTGCCAGATGGTGAGAAGCCCATAGAGCCTGTAGTTGCTTCTTCTTCTTTTTGCTCAGGCAATAGTGTGGAGAGAGCTTCGGATGATCCAACACATAGCTTGAAGAGAAAATGTCGTGACACTGAAGAATCTGAATGCCATAGTGAAGTAAGTTCAAATATTGGTATTACATCTTTTCAATGTTTGTTGGTCTTCCCTTTAACTGTTTCCTCCATTTACCAAGAAAACACTATCATGTGCAGGATGTTGAGGAGGAATCAATGGGTACGAAAAAAGCAGTTCCTGCCCGAGGAGGTGTGGGTTCTAAGAGAAGCCGAGCGGCAGAAGTGCATAACTTATCTGAAAGGGTGAACAACACCATTCAAGACTAGTGTTTGCAATAAAGAACATCTTTGTTTCTTCTATGGTTATGCACTACTTTGTTTCTGAATTATAAGGTCTTAGCTGGTACTCATTTTGAACTTTTATGAACAGAGGCGAAGAGATAGGATCAATGAGAAGATGCGTGCATTACAAGAACTCATACCAAACTGCAATAAGGTTGACATTTTCAATTACAGTTTTGTTAGATTTGCTTGATTCACTTCATGTATTGTTTTAACTTTGTAATTGAATCAAAGATGTTTTTGATAAGTTTTTCAATCAAAGATATTGTCACAACTTATCCAAAAAACTTAAGCTGATAGGAAATTGTGAATTTAATTATTTAATTAATATTCTAATACTCCCCTTTCAAGTGTGAGATCAAACACTCAATCAATAAGTGAAATCCAGCACGTAAAATATTTAACTAAAATAGGGGCAAATTATGGAGTTAGGGTTCAAACTCAAGACTTCTGCTTTGATATCATGTTAAATCCCAAGTTGTCTCAAAAGCTTAAGCTAATAGTAAATAGTGAAAATTTTAATTTAATTAATATTTTAACACTCTCTCTCATATATGTGTTCAAACTTTCCCTTAATAAATGAAGCTCAACACATAGAATATTTAATTGAAATGAGAGATGAATTATGGAGATAAAGTTCGAACTTAGGACCTCTTAGTCTGATACTATGTTAAATCACCTCTTATGCCAAAAGATTAAGCTCATATGAAAAAAGTGAATTTAATCATTTAATTGATATTCTAAGAAAAGACTTAAACCTAGGCTTCAAGTTTGGTCTTATAGAAGTGGAATGACTTTGTGAAAGTGTATCCATGTTTATGAAGGTCTAAAGCTAAAAGCTCATACATATGCAAGTTTTCAAAATTTGTCTCTGATCTACAATTTATTTTCTTAACCAATCTAATTAATTCTTGACAGTGATGGATCTTATAGAAGTTTGTAACCTTGAATATAACCAACTAAAAATCTTGATATTTTCTGCATTGTTGTTTCTACTGACTTTCACATTTTGGTATTATAAGGTGGACAAAGCTTCAATGCTCGATGAGGCCATTGAGTATCTTAAGACACTTCAACTTCAAGTGCAAGTAAATATTCTCTTCTCTTTCTCCAACAAATTATTTTTCAGTCTTATTTTCACAAAATTTGGATAATCCAATTACAACATGGCATTATTTCCCATTGTTATGCAGATTATGTCTATGGGAGCTGGTTTGTATATGTCACCAATGATGCTACCAACAGGAATGCAACACATGAGTGCACCTCACATGGCCCATTTCTCTCCAATGGGTGTTGGAATGGGAGTGGGACTGGGAATGGGTTATGGGATGGGTATGCCCGACATTAATGGTGGATCTTCAGGTTACCCTATGATTCAGGTGCCCCCCATGCAAGGAGCACATTTCCCTGGGCCGCATATGTCAGGACACACTGCTTTGCATGGGATGGCAGGTTCTAACCTTCAGATGTTTGGGCTTCCTGGTCAAGGACTTCTCATGTCGATGCCACGTGCACCCTTAATTCCTTTGTCGGGAGGGCCTCTTATGAAGTCAGCCATGGGACTGAATGCCTGTGGGGTGGTAGGTCCTTTGGAAAATGTTGATTCAGTTCCAGCATCAAGCTCAAAGGATCCGATGCAGAATGTCAATTCTCAAGTGATGCAAAACACTGGTGCCAATAGCACAATGTGTGAGACATCTAGTCAGGTTTGAGCATTTATTTTGGAGTCACATATTCTTAGTGAATAAAGTGAAACCTATGATATTTGGAAAATGGGATTTCATTTCTACTACAAGGTAGACTAAGCATGTTAAATGTAAATGTATCACTAAAGAAAATTATGACAACATACGTGAAAGGAGACGATAAATGGTAGTTATTAGATTATAAATTTCACCAGCAAAATTTTCCCTAGAAGAGGCCGGATCTCTCTCTCTCACACTCTTGGAGAAGCAAAATGAAGGAGTGTAAACAAGAGGCTTTTTTCTCTCTCCTTTCGATTTCTTTTTGGTCTTTAAGCAGTCATATTTCTTAGTTCATGATCTCTGGAAATTTTCTGCATCACCTTCTCATACTCGCCGATTAACATCTATTTCCAAAGAAGATGCTTGAGAAGAAATAATGACTCGGTTACCTTCTCTCTGATGATTGCTTATTGTGGAATTTAATTCTTAATTTCCCATACATGATTGTTGGGGGCCAGACAAGCAGAGTCTTGGAAGATGACATTATAGGCATAGGTTTTATTTATTTATTTATTATTATTTATTTTTAATAATGAAATTATAGGAGTAGTTTAGACCATAATATTTTATATATGCACTACTAGCCAAAGCCAGAAAAGATAATGAAAGAAACATAACGAAGATACTGAACCTTGGCTAGATTGGTACTTGGTAGACAAGCAGTTCTCAATGCATGGGATGTGTTGTCTTGAACAGAGAGAGCGGGTGCCCTGAAAGAACACCTTTTTTTGTTTGTACATATGAATTAATGCAAGACAGAAATGTATTGGACTCAATTAACCACCCAAAACTTCAATTTTTTGTCACACAACGTTTCTTATTCTCTATTTGATTCAGTTGAATTCTGCCACTTGTCTGCCAGAATCCCCTAATATTTTATTGTTTTATAAATAGTAGTGTCCAGCGACAAATGCAGGATTTGAGCGGTCCTCTTTGGTGCAAAGTAATCGTCAAGCCTTAGATGTTACTGGCAATGCAGCTATTAACTCTGCAAACGGAAATGGCCTTGTGCCTAGTAGACCAGCTTGTAAGTGGATATTGGAAATTAGGATTAATTCAATTTTTATATTACATTAATTATTGGTGGCTTGAAAAAGTAAGGACTCGTTCTCCATGCAGGCTACGATTGACAACCGATACTGATGATCTTTGTGATTGAAGAGAAATCTGTGATGGCCTTTTGAGATTGAACCTATTGTTTCATGCTTCTTCATGCTCTTGGCCATTTCAATTGAAGAACTAGGAATGCTAAAATAGCAATCTATATTCTAATTTAAGAACAGTACAATTACAAATTGCACAGATTTTGGTACCTTGGGGATCATTCAAAATCTTTTTCTTGCAGTTGTACATTCAAATAGTGACCTATGCAGTCAATGCAATGTCTAAGAGTTAACTATCTCGGAAATCTGTATTCAAAATGTGTTTCAGACGTTTCACAATAATTCTTTGAATTAATGAAATGATAATTATATTCCAATAAGCTCTTGACACCCACATTCTCTCTCTCTCTCTCTCTAGTGTGACTGGTTGCAGAAAGAAGCTTGGTGTTAGAAGCCAAACCCATTTTTTGATCTATTGAGTTTAGAAGTTTCTTTTACATAAAGAGCTCACGCTTGCTTCATTCTGTATTTCCAACATGTTGGAGTTTGGCTGCTTTCTATTAGTGTAATCATGGATATTCTTGAAGTTAAACCATTTCCGATTTGGATGCAAAGGAGATACGATTGCGGAAATGAATCCTGCCACACTTGCATCGAGTTCGTTAGAAAATGATCATATTAGAATAAGAAAAACAGGATTTCTTAAATGGATGTGATTATTTGTTGATAGTTTTGCTGCAATATCTGTAAGTGCTGCACTTCACCCAGTGGAAAAGAAAAGAGAACTACCACCATGCCAGGGCTCTCTTTTCCCAAGGTGTCAGCTTCCCCTGCCAGGCACCCTTCTGTTTTGGACGGTTTTGATGAACAGGATGGAGTGTTGCAGTCACCAAAATGGCAAAATGTGGATGTTTTCTATGAGCAACCATATTTTCAGGGTATCCACACTTGACAGGGGAAAACAATGGAAGTGAAAACTGTTCTGATGATGATAACCTGAAAACATAGTCGTAAGCTTTCATCCTCACCATGGCATTGTTGATCTTATCTTGGGAGAAGTAACCAAAATAAGTTAATTTCAAATGAACATTTAACAATAGTAATGAGAAATCATTATGATGTGACTATAACAATTAAAAAAGAGGTATCAACAAAATTACCTTTACAAGCACACAGTTCTCATCTCCTGATCATTATTGGCAAACAATCAACTACAAACTCCACAAATACATACAACTGCAAAGAATTGGGCAGGAGCAGAAACATATGTCTTTACAATCTTTACAATATCGAGTATGGCAAGGACTATACCTTCTATATGCACCCTTTACAAATTAAACACGCAAGCCAGCAGGAATGACAGAACAGCAGCAGTTACAGCTACATATGTCGCACACAACAATTAGGAAAAGATACCACTTCTGCAGACAATTATACAATTGCATCCATAGTCGAGTTCCACTATTTGACTTTAATATCACCCTTGGTTTCACCGGAGAGGGTTTTTGAACTTGGAGATTTTCCAATGATTGCTTTCTTTGCCTTCACAAGCGACTGTTTTACCTTTGATATAATGTTATTTGATTGCTTGTGAGAGGACTTGGCTGGAAGTTCTTTTGGCAGGTCCTGGGATGTTTTTGTCTCGTCACCAGCATCGATGGATGGCTCCAGATTCTGGATATCAGATTTCGCAATCTCATCAACTTTTTCTTTCTCCAACTTATCCTTACCAGTTTCTGCAGCTTCCTCATTTCTTACTTGCAACTCAGATTCCTGGGGTTCTTCAACTGGTTTGCTAGTAACTGTAGTAGCTTGAGCCTCATTTTCCTCCACGTGCTCATCTTTGTTGGTTCCGCCTAAAGCCGGTGTCTCTTCTTTTACATTCTGCTCTCCTTTGTTTTCCTCTTCAACATCTCTGCCAGTACTCCTTCCCTCATATGATTTTTCAATAAATTCAGCTGTATCGGCATCTTTCTCTTTAACAGGCGGAGTTGATTCCTCGGGTTTCACATTTCTTTTTCCATTCCCTTCTTCAGTTTCCACAGTCTTTGCCTCATTCTCTTCTGCAACCTTTCCCGCCTCTACCACTGCCTCTTTTGATAGCTCTCCAATCACATCAGCCTCACTCAACTCCTTTTTCTCTTCTGCATCAACCTTCTCCGGGTCAGTACTGGATAGAGAGAAGTCCCCTTCATTTTCATTCAGATCAGTTAGAGCTTCCTGATTAGTCTGAACTTGCTCAGAACTTCTGATTACACTAGGTTCTTCTTCCTCTTTATCCTTCGAAAAAGAGGTATTCTCAACCTTTTCAGCGGAACTCCCAGTGTCTTTATCTGTATCACCCTCCACTTTTTCCTTAGAGTCAACCTCCTCATATGTTTTCTCAACTTGTTCAAAAAGTTCAGATTGTTCTCTTGGCTCTTCTTCTGCTTCAACAGCTGCAGCTTCTGGTTTCTCCACTTTTATGGACTCCACGTGTGAACTTTTGATCTCTTCTGTTCCTACTACTTCCGATTTTTTTTCAGGAAGCACATCCAGTGGTTCCTCTAGTTTCTCTGGAGATTCAGGTATTTGTTCAGGAACATCAACTATTTTTGCTTTCTCCATTCTTTCCTTAGTGTCAACCTCCTCATATGTTTTCTCAACTTGTTCAAAAAGTTCAGATTGTTCTCTTGGCTTTTCTTCTGCTTCAATAGCTGCATCTTCTGGTTTCTCCACGTGTGAATTTTTTATCTCCTCTATTCCTACTACTTCCGATTCTTTTGCAGGAAGCAAATCCAGTAGTTCCTCTAGTTTCTCAGGAGTTTCAGGTATCTGTTCAGGAACATCAATTATTTTTGCTTTCTCCATTCTTTCGTTAGTGTCAACCTCCTCATACGTTATCTCAACTTGTTCAAAAAGTTCAGATTGTTCTCTTGGCTTTTCTTCTGCTTCAATAGCTGCATCTTCTAGTTTCTCCACGCGTGAACTTTTGATCTCCTCTATTCCTACTACTTCCGATTCTTTTGCAGGAAGCACATCCAGTGGTTCCTCTAGTTTCTCAGGAGTTTCAGGTATATGTTCAGGAACATCAATTATTTTTGCTTTCTCCATTCTTTCGTTAGTGTCAACCTCCTCATACGTTTTCTGAACTTGTTCAAAAAGTTCAGATTGTTCTCTTGGCTTTTCTTCTGCTTCAATAGCTGCATCTTCTGGTTTCTCAACGCGTGAACTTTTGATCTCCTCTATTCCTACTACTTCCAATTCTTTTGCAGGAAGCACATCCATTGGTTCCTCTAGTTTCTCAGGAGTTTCAGGTATTTGTTCAGGAGGATCAACTATATTTGCTTTCTCCTCTTCCCCTTTCTCGAGAGATGCAACTGCTAGTTGCTCTGGTGCTTCTTTAACAACAGACTCCACAGCTGGTTTCTCTTCTGATTGGGCCTTAATAGTGTCAGCCACCGGCCGTGGTACGGTGGGAGTGTGTGACTCAGGAATGTTGTCTTTTTCCTCCGTGTTGTCTTCGACTGGAGCATCCAAAACAGGAGCATCATCATTCTTTTCAACCTCAGCCATAGGAGGCTCAATCTGCTTATCAACCTCTGACACTTCTTCAGGTTTAGATACAGGGGTTGCTGGGCTTGGCGATTCCTCGACTTTAGGTTTTTCTTCTTCTACGCTTTCCTTGGAAGAAGTCACACCATCTTGCTCAATGGCTTTTACTTCATTGACCTTCTTCTCAACTTGCTGCAAACAAATGAATGAGCACAGAGAAGGAAATACGAAACAGGAGTGTGAATTGAACACTTGGTACTGTATGACTACAGTAAAGCACTAAATAGAGCACTGTTTTATCATCATTTGTAGCATGTAAGTTTAATTAAAACTTAGAGAGGCAAAATTGGATGATGTATGTATGTGTGTGTGTGACCCAAGTAGAAGAAATTTGGGAATCCAGTTCAGATGATCTGTAAGATCTGAGGAAAAGAGCATTGCAAAGCCTTCACAGTGAGAAGGGAGTTCTTTGTGAATAGTTGGCTTGTTTTCTTTGAACTCATAACTAGACAACTTGTGGTATTCGGAGAGAATCCTTAACAAATCCTGACGCTGCTTAATGAAAAAATAATCACAATTTACTAGGATCTTTATTGGGTCTCAAAAAAGATCTTAATCATTAACACATGTATCAATTTTCCGAGAGACATACTAAACTTTCTGGCAAAAAACATACACAAGCACAAAGAGGTGGTGCTTTGATGCAGTCATCATTTCACGAACTTAATTTTGGACCAACACTAGGTGTTAGACAACAAACTAGCATGTTCTGACCATCTTAAAAACAAATTATGTTTCCTCAGGAATCATGGCGTGAATGACTATCGATAGATACTCAAAAAAGGTGCTGTCCAAATATTACACAGTGGATGGTGAATCGGCTACGGAATACATCCTTATCCAAGTGGGTCTTGATAGGAGATATATCCTTATTCATTAGAGAATACCTTGAAGGAAGTGATAGAAATAAAAAAAAATCTAACTCTAGGAGATACTCTCAACCCACAAATTCTAACTGATCTCAGTGGAAAAAATACATGACATGACCAAAGTTTACTCACGTCTAGTAGTTATAGAGAAAAAAGCAAAAGCACAAGTAATTGTTTATTGATGAATAGCACAAGTGGGTTTGCTAAAAGATGACATACAGATTAAACTTAGGAAGCCTATGAAGTATGGATCATTTGAACTCCACATCCAGTAAGTACACATATTCATCAGAGGAATCAGAAGTATCACAACAATTCAAGAGATAACAGAAACCACAAGAACTCACCTCATCATTAGCAGAAGTATGATCTGAGATAGCAGTCTCGGTAGCCATAGGAATTCAAACAGAAGGTGACACTTGAAAGTTGTTTTGAGATTGAAATGAAAAGGAAGATAAGAAAAGAGGGAAAGGAATAATACGGCTGGCAACAACCCAAAAAAGCTCAATGAAACTTTTAGAAAAGAGCTACAAAAATAGAGACAACAGGGTGTCACAGACAGACTATGTCACATGATGATCTGGTCAGGTATGAATGATTAGGATTAGGATTAGGATTCCATTATCATTATTTTTCTACAAAATGAAATATAAAATATATAAAGCGCCCATTTTGCTGTGGCAAAGTGAGACTTTAATGGGGAGCTGGGGACCAGAGGCTCCTAAATTTAACGGTCAAAAACTTTTGGGACCTTTTGTCAAAAAAAAAGCTATGTGATATACATATCTCATTGTATAGTTCATTTCCTCAAATTTCATTGCAAAAAGTTACTGTTGGCAGGAAACTGATCGCTTACCCACTTCCATCAGCCAGAAAATGTCATTGTAAACGAGTCTTCCTCGCTGTAAAAGGAAGGAAGTATTAAATGATTAAATTTATCATTTTTTATTAATTTAAACTTTTGAAATAAATGTTAATTTAGCAAAGATTCTTTATTAGTATATAATTTTGTGATCAAAATCTAGCTGGTGCGCGCCTTTGTAGCCACTAAATGGTTTTGAGTAAGGTCACTTTCAAACAACGGAGCCAGAGAACCACTATTTACTTTTTACTAAGTAGTTGGTCAAATTTTGTTTTTAAATTTGTTAAGTATTTAATTGTATGTGTTTTTTAGGGTGTTTTAAAGAGAATACCCGTATTCTTTGCTTACTATTAATTCCAGTGATTTTCACTCCTTACCATTTGTATTGTTAGAGAGAAAATCGGTCATTATTTATTTAATCATTTATTTACTAGGAGACAAATCAACCCCAAAGGCTTGCCTCACAGTGGCCCTTGGAGCACCATTAAGCGAACCCAGCGAACACTAGTCATTGCTTGTCGCAACAACCATCACGTACGAGACATTTATTTAACACGTCCCATTCATTCAAGGAGTGTGGGTGCCATGTCTTATCAAGCAGAGCCGGGCCCACTTCCTGGCATGGCCTCACCGGACCAATCCCCAAGTACACTTTGAAGTGGTGGTTCTAGCTCTCCAACATCCAAATTCTGCTCTAGATTGGAGGATCTCTCTTTTTATTTTAAATTCATTAGATGCTATTCTTATTGCTTCCTCATAGGAAGCTAGGAAGATTAATAGAAGTGTAAATTTTTGTGTCCACTCAGTGGCACGTTGGGCCGCAGCCAAATATCACTCTGACAGCATTTCCTTTTTCTCTACCCCGTTCCTTTCTAATCCTCTAGCTAGTGGGAAGGATCCTCCTTCTGTTTGCTTCATGTAATTTTGTTGTTTGTTTTCTTGTAATGTACTTTTATATATATATATATACAAAATGTTGAACGGTGGACAATTGATAACTAGAGAAGACCGTTAAATTGTATTACTCTATAAACCATAGTCCATGTAAAAACATGCGTGCATAAAAAGGGGACGCATTGGTTATTACCATGCATAATAACCACTGTTCATTGTCCTTGCCAAACTCCCTACATGATCGGAAACTGTGTTAACATGTAGCAATCACATTCACATTTGATCTCAAAGAAATAAAACTTGCGGAAGCAAAAAGACTTCATTCAGAGGATCTCAAATTCTCAACGCTTGGATTTAAAGGACAAGTGGACCAATTACAAACATTCCCACTTCCCATCTTTCTGTGGGAGGGAGAAGCTAGGGCACTATTTAAAATGCAGTGGCGGACGACGTCGTTTTTGCTGCTCTCAGGTCCAACCAATTAAAGATGGTCATCAACTCATCATGGTCCTCCTGACTCCTGAGTGGCTTCTGGATCCTTTCATTATTCAAGCCCACCAACTCGTACGTTTCATTATTAAGATGTTTTACTTATGAGCCCCAAGAGGAGTTAGTAGCTAATTGGACCCAAGGTAGTAAGCCCCGATTCAGAATTTTGGGCTCTAATTTAGAAAACTAGTTAGGAGAGGGTTTTGATGGGCCAATCTTAATATTTTTCTCGTAATTAAAAGGTCCAAAAGCAAATTTGAGAGCTTTTGAAATTTCTAAATTTTTTAAAAAAGCAAAAGAGACAACAAGTTTTTTTCTAGAAAAGAAAAAATATTTAAAATTATATAAAATTCTTAAAAAAATATTTTTTAGAAAATAGACATTTTTTTTTTTTAAAACAAAATAAGTTTTGTATTACCTTTATTGAGGATATGTTTCTAAGTTAGGCTTTGGTTCAGGAGATGGTAGGGCTATAGTATTCTCTTAGAAAGTGGGAGTACAGCTCCAATTGATGACAGATGTATCACTTTTGTTCTCGGCGATAGTGGGAGTTTTGATGGGCCAATCTTAATAGGATCTAGCTTGTATGTTATAGCTGTAATTAAAACTACATGCTGTTAAAAAATTAAATGGTGAGGATTTAATTAAGTAATTGAATAATTTAGATCTGTCATAATAATTAATAAATACTAATTTTCTCTTTCATCCATCACTTTATCTATTTATTGGTATTTATTATGATATATCTAAACCCTTCAATTACTTTAATTAAATCTTCACCATTTAATTTTCTCTTTCATCCATTACTTTATCTATTTATTGGTATTTATTATGATATATCTAAACCCTTCAATTACTTTAATTAAATCTTCACCATTTAATTTTTTAAAACTACAGCATACAAGTTGGATCCCATCTTACAACTTAGGTTTTTAAAAGCCAATCAACCAACTTCAGAAAAGAGGTAGTGATATTACCTCCCCCATTCGATGTTATATATGTTTTATAATTTATATATATTATGCTCTCATGACATGATTTATTAATTTCTATTATAATTTTCAATTTATCACGTGTTATATATGTTTTCTGAAAATAAGTTAATTAGTTATGTTTTGACATTAATTGGGATTTTTTTTTTTTTTTTTAAAATAATTGGGATTTTCCGATATGAAAGAATTCAAATATATATATTAAAAAATAATAATATAAAAGGAAAAATAATCATTTTGATTTAGCTAGGGTCTTTATTTAAGTCAACATGCATGCGACTTAAAAGAGGATGGCATGATGATGGCATTGGTACATCAGACCAGGTAATTTTTGGGAGACCAAAAGTTGGGGCGGCTGAGGTGTGTGAAGGAATTGAATTTTAGAGTGATCATCTAATTGGCCCAAGGGTTGTTGAGTGTCGTACGGTTAAATCGTGTATATATATATATATATATATATGTGTGATTTATGAAGTTAGTTGAATTCAAATTTATAACTTTTAACTTTTCAAATTGAGTAGCATTCGGATTTATATGTTATATTTTAGTTTCATGGAAAAAGCCTATTGATCTCCTTAACAAGTGATCATATCAAAGCTTGGGAAAATGAAATTGTACGTCTATATAATTTAAAATGTTTATTATTATTATTTTTTTAGGGAGAGTAGTATTTTTCAATTTAAATATCATGCACATTAGAAGAAAGATGGTATAGTTAAACCTAAAAAGTTTAGCTTTTAAGTTAAAAAATGGTGTTCCAATATATATGTTATATTGTAATCTCATTAGAAGACTTTTTTATTAGGTGTCGATCTCATCTCCATCGATGGTACTTTTTGGGACCAAAAAAAAAAAAAGAAAAAGAAAAGTTTGGACTGTTGAGGTATGTGTGTGAAGGAATTGAATTATGGGAGCGAGCTGGCCCCCAAGGGTGACCAATTTGATGTTAAAGTGTCTGCACCGGGTTTCTTGCATGTTCCTTTGTGAATTTGATTAGACAGCAACTTTAATGGAAATCTGTTAAGCATGCCCCAATGAGAGCTTGACACAATTAATTAAGCTCGAAGTTCAAAATGAAGCAAGCTGATATATAGCAATCCCCGGCCAATATTAGAATCTCAAATAGTTCATTTAGGGGCATAAGCTCTCTCCCAAAATGAAAAGTAATGATGCAAATGTGGCTATAAAGTTGACTATCATTTCCCACTACAAAGCAAAAGCAGAAATGTAATTATGCAAGGATGGGGTACAAGGGGAGCATTTCAACCAGACAAGCTTTTGATAATTGATGGGGTTAAAGGGCTTTAAGCTTTTGTTGATGGGCTTAATTGGTTTTTTGAACTTCTTATAATGATGCCTTCTTCTTGAAGTCAATTTCCACTGTTTTTTGGGCCTTCCACTCATTTTCAACTCTACAAAATTTCAAAAATTAATGCTAGCTACTACTCTTTTTGAGGTATTTACATGCTAATGCTATATATATATATATATATATTAATTGGAGGGGAATGAATAGTAGTGTTTACCTTATAATAATGATTGTTATTGAGATCTTAAGCTTCCATATATGGTAAGCAAAAGTCATGAATAATGATAGTGATGCTCACGTTTCTGTCATCATCGCTCATTGCTTTGACAAGACAAACGATAATTAAGCTTAGTTGTGATTAGCAAAAACTTATGAGATATCCATGTGCTTATGTTTCCCCCTAGCGTTAATGGGCCAATTGAGTAGGATACATTAAGGTCATCTCAAATGGAACCTTTCTGAATCCTAGCTATTAGTTTCAGTTTTCCAGGCAAAACAATGTGGGGGGTGTTTCCCAAAAGTTCTGTTTTTCATATATAGCTGTATATATATACCACTTCCAAGTCATCTAAATTAGGACGATTACTGATCAGGCTGGTTCCCTTAATTTTCACGATAACAAAGGAATCACAGAACAATACTTTTGCCATTTCTTAGAGATGACATAAATATACTAATACTATAGTCGTTGAGACTTGAGAAAGAGATTATCACTGTAGGTTGAGGCAAATTGGAACAACCTTAGTTGGTGGTAATTAAGAATTATTACAATAACCTGCAAAATGAATGGTAATTTTATTTGCAATAGATGATTTTAGTAACAAGCTTTAAGCACAAAGGCTTATAAATATTTTTAGTGCAACAGTTACTCTTTCTTGTCAATTAGTTGTATGTTTCTGAATCAGCTTAGTGAAAAGATGGCTTTAGCTAGCCTTTAAGGATTATGGAAGAGGCATCTCCATTTTTCAAGGGCATATGGATTATGTCTCCCTTTCTTTCAAATGACTTTTAATTGATTATTATCTTCTAAATCTTTCTCTTCGTGAATTTGAATCCACATGTTTCCCATCAACAAGATATTTTTATATAAGCCTTTTAAGCGCTAGCTGCAAACTATGGCTTCACTTAATTTGCTAAGATGTATGTTGTCATTCAATTAAACGTTTTATTTTTTATAATATTAATGCTAGCTGTTAGCAAAATCTGCCACTAGATGCCTCACAATTTGCTCAAGGTATAGGCCTTAATCAGAAACACAGGCTTCTTTCTACAGAATACGTGCCTTCATCAGCAGCAGTTCAATAAAAAGCCCCAAAGAAGAAACCAAATAACAGTGAACTGTTAAATTCACATTCCTTGAACAGTTCACCTAAAAATCCAGCCGATAATAACTACTGCTTACAGCTGCAAAGGCTTGCTACCTATTAATTTTAGTCTCCAGGTTCTGGTACATGTGCATATAACAATTAGTTCGATCACCGAAATTGCAATTCTTGATATATGCTCACCGACTCACCAACTGCATAAAGTCCCATGTCCACGAATCATAGAAGTGACCATTCGTGTTACCTATACAATTTTATTTTATTTTCTGGTAGGGGTTCCAAATGCAGTGGCATGCTGTAGATGGATTTCGGAAAACACTCGCTTTTATTTCAGAGAAGCCTTTCTACTCTACCCAAATGGTTCTCTCCTTTTTGTCAATGTATGAAAGACAATTTTTTGGACCCATGCAAAGCGCACCCCACACGGATTGGGCAATATTACGACTTTATCAGTGGGCTGGCCTCAAGAATATCCATGGAGATTCAAACCTTAGATCTAATGGGAATGTCACCAAGATCAAAGCCCTTATCACTTGAGTCAACCATTTGGATATAAAAGACACTTATGAGTGATAAGTTTCACATTGCTTATTATTTACTATGTGAAACTAATTGATTTTATAAGTAATTTTAAGAAAATTCAAAATTGACAACTTCGTTTGAAGTAATAGTGCATAAATAACTAGCACTTTTTTTTTCTAGGTTGTTATACTCTCTTTATAGGTTTCAACTTTCAAGCAATATTAAAGCTCCCTTAGGAATCCCAGCTCAGCAATTTGTGAGACAAATGCATGCCAAAACCTACGAGTGATTCAGGATTAAATTTGTCCCAAGCCTTTCGTGGATGTAATTATAAAATGTGTTGAATAGTTAGCCCTTGATCAACCTCTTACCCTAGGTGTTGTGAGTGCATTTGTGAGTGTTGTGTCCCACATTGAGAAAATATAAAAAAAGAGATTGCTTAATATACCTAAGTGGACCTTAGTCTATTAGCTTAGGCTTTTGGGCTAGAGTTGTGTTCAATTATGTATATTAATGTACTCTTGGTAAAAACTCCATAATCGCTTTAATCTCTCAACAAATGGTATCAGAGTCATTGTTACTTTCCTGGGATGGGTGTCTGGAATGCGTCAGGTTACGTGAGACACTCTTGGAATGTAGAAAGACTCACAAGCGAGGGGGAGTTTGGTCAATGTGAAGAGACTCACAAGTGAGAGAGAGATTGTTGTGAGTGTTGTGTCCCATATTGAGAAAATATAAAAGAAGAGATTGCTTAATATACTTAAGTGGACCTTAGCCCATTAGCTTAGACTTTTGGGTTAAAATTGTATTCAATTATGTATATTAATGTACTCTGGTGCGTACACTGCTGAAAGTGAAAACAACAATCCGGCCCATTTAGTATATTTTGGATGTCATTATGCCCCGGACTCACACCTGTACAGATCGACCAAGGTAAAAGAACAGTACATATATATATGCATGTCTCTCACATGTACAGGGTCAACTTAACTTTAAATTATCATATCATATGTTCACACCTCCTAATCATTGGAAGACACAGATTCATTCCCCACAACCAATGCATAAATCAAAAAAAAAAAAAAAAAAAAAAAATCAGCATACAATATGTATAACTAATTTTCATGTAAATGGATTAATGGTGAAGAGAAAAGAAACAAAAGGCAACATATTAATTAGTAACATCTGAAGGAAAAAGAAGCAAGGAATAAACATGTAACGATGGTTGACTTCACAGAACAGCTCATATGGTGCTAAAAGATAAGCTTAGGAGCGAATGATGAGGTATGGATACTACAAGCATCTTCTCATGTGTTCTTAATTATTTAATGTTCAATATATATATATATATATATATCCCAATGGGATGTCTGAATTAGGACATGGCTAAACTGGCTAAGGTCAAGGAAGCTTCATAATGTCAGAACAAGGAGACAGGTTATTAAAAGGCATGCATGATCTTTATTATTCTTATTCTAATTATTATAAGGGAATTATGATGGAGGTGAAGTTTCTTTATAAAGCTTAGATGTGCTCAGGGAAATAATTAAATATTGACGGAATCATTTACTAGCTAGTCTAGATGTTTGTGTGCCATGCATTACTTTATTTGTTACATTATAATTAATATTTTATGATCTATATAAGAAAAATAAATGGTAAATTTATAAATATAAATGTATTTTAATTACTTCACCTAGAGATATTTAATAATAATAATAATTAAAAAAACAAAAACTAGCCTTTTTGCCATGTTTAAAACTTATGCACCTTTGGCTTTTTCTATATATGTTAACATTTTGTTGAAATTAATTAAATATATCACAGTTATTTTATTTGATGAGCTTGCCCTTTGCCCTACATGGAGAGTCGGTGACTAGTAACTGGTCCTAATGATATGGGGATAAAATTGAGGGAATTAAAAAACTCATTTTGATAATAAAAGTCGTATTAACAAGCTTATGCATGCTGATGGCCCGTTGGTGCAATGACCTTTGAATGTGATTAGGTGTCAACGGTGACAATTACCAATTTGGATATTTTCAATGATATTTGATATATACGACATAATTGTAATAGGAGTAAATTAACGATATATATGCTTTACATTTATTTCACATTAATCGACGTGCCTTGTTTTAAGTGGATTTCATTGTATTTTTAAGTCAATTAAATATATATGTTACATCAGCTTGTATGAAATGGGTGTGATGATATTTATCATCACTTTACTAAAAACCACACTTTGATTTTGCCTCACTATCTTACCCTATTGACTTGGCAGTGCCACATCAACAAGATAGAATAATAGTGAACTAAAAGCGTACATGATTTCTAATATTAATTTATATTGAATGGCTTGTATCTTTTATTCGTCTATTACCTTGCGATATGACTTCCATAATGTCATGATACCATTGTTTCATTGTGTGCCCTATGCAACAAAATATACCGATTATGTTACTTTTCATTTGAGTAATGTTATTTATTAATCTGTTATATGATTGTCATACAATTTGATAATTTGATAACGTGACAGTTAAAATCAGCGCTTGGATCAACACTTAGTAAAAAAAAGAATAAATAACTAATTTTAAAGGGCACGTCATCCCAATTATATAACCGCATTCATATAACAATTTACTAAATATATAGTATTACTCATTTTCATTTCCAATATGCTGGATGAATTTAGACCTCCACAAGAGCTTGATTTATCAATAGTATTGTGTAATTAATGTCGTTGGATTGAGTATACCAGTAAACTTGTAATAATTCATCCAAACTTTTGTCTCCATTCAACTTTCGGAAATGCATGCATACTCGATGAATAATGGACGACTACATTATTGAGGTTGTCATATTTATATACGAGGAGTATGCTAGTTTACCTTTTCTTTTATTTTGTTTTAGCATTTTAATACACAATTACGTACATATAATACCACTTACATAAAGTAAAAAATTTAAAAGACCAAGAAAAATGACAACCTCTTATTTAACAAAGATGTTCGAAATATATGTGCTTTGTACCGAATTACGAAACTTTTCAAAGTGATCATGATTGAGGGAAATTGCTCAAAAAGCCAATGGAAAAGATGGTCGATATAACCTGAGAAGCATCTGACACAAAAGTTAGTCAAGAAAGGAGAATACTAATTGGAGTATTCAGAGTTAATCCATTTGGTTCTATATTTTTTTTAAAAAATAAATAAAAAATAAAAAATCAGCAGGAAGAGAATGAATTGAACATAATTATCTTATCATCAATTTATTGCAGTATACTATATTTGCAAACCTCTCCTAGTCATAAGGGTATTTCTTGTGTCGGAGAAATTTCCCCTTTTCCAAATCATGTAGCTACTTTTCTTTTAGGAATCTGGGGATAGGGTAGGATGAATATGGTATTGCTTGAAGCTTTATACGAACTCCAAAGTCGTCGTTTTCCATGAATCATAAAAACCGTCTGTGTTGGTTTAATTCCAATACCTGAACTATTACTCAGGCTTCTCACAATGAATTTTCAAGTCTATTTTTCCTTCGATCTTCTTTTTTCTTCATAAATATCTGTCAACAAAATGCCCAAGCAGTGCTGCCATTGCCAAAGTCTAATTCTCAGACCTTTATCTATGACTATGAGACATGCAAAGTCAAAATTTTTGGAGCTTATAACCCATCTCCCCCATGCTCCCTCCATCTCCTGGATGTGTCCAGTGGCATCTGGACCGTCCACAGATGATGGAACCCACTGTGATTGACCCAATGCTAGGAAGTAATGGAGAGAATCAAAACTCGGAAAAATTATAGTATTTAAATTCAAAACCAATATCTCCAATCACCTTCTTGAATGGTGACTTCTCTCTCTGCGGCTCCTCCTATTAATTTGATTCCCTACCAGGCTGCCATTTCATTTTCTTAATCTCTCTCTCTCTCTCTCTCTTCACATAATCCACCACCCAATTTCCTAGAATCCGTATCTGCAGAGCCCTCCTCTCCTGGCCGTTGCTGACAATTGGCAAGGTCTGCAGAAAAATTTGCCACTTTTATAAAAGCTTTTGCCAGCACAGAAGGTTGATTGGACTCCACATGGGGAGGCACTCTTGCTGTTACAAGCAGAAGCTAAGGAAAGGCCTTTGGTCTCCTGAGGAAGATGAGAAACTTCTGAATTATATTACCAAGCATGGACATGGGTGTTGGAGCTCTGTCCCTAAACTTGCAGGTACATACTTTATATATATATATATATATGATGTTATTGTGATGCAGAACGAAGAGTTTTGATGACGTTCTTCTGCTTTGTATAATATTCATTGGCAGGTTTGCAAAGGTGTGGAAAGAGCTGCAGGTTGAGGTGGATTAATTACCTGAGACCTGATTTGAAGAGAGGAGCATTCTCTCAGCAGGAAGAGAATCTGATTATTGAACTCCATGCAGTTCTTGGCAACAGGTGGTTTACGTTCTTCTTCTTCTTTCATACTCTTCGCTTATTGGATGATCACTTGTGTTCTCATAATTAATTACATCCTACTCCACCAGATGGTCTCAGATTGCAGCTCAGTTACCAGGAAGAACCGATAATGAGATAAAAAACCTGTGGAATTCATGCCTTAAGAAGAAGCTCAGGCAAAGAGGCATTGACCCCAACACTCACAAACGCCTCTCCGAGGTTGAGATTGACAAAGACAAAAGCAATGAGAAAACTTCCAATGAAGTGAATCTCATTGAGGCATCAAATTCAAAGCCACCTCCAATGGCTGCAACAATGGATCGATACCCAGTTGATGTTTCTTCCACCTCCAAGATCAACAACAGCATTGGCAGCAACAATAGTTTGAAACCCACCCAGGAATTCTTCCTAGATAGGTTTGGACCTGGTGCTACTTCCCATGAAAGCTCCAGCACCAGTTGCAGGCCTTCCGATCTGGTGGGGTATTTCTCTTTCCAGCATTTGAATTATGGGCCCGATATCGGGCTCTCTGTAAATACTTCTCTTTGCTTCAATCAAAATTCCAGATGCTCTGAGATGATTCCAGACTACAATTCTAGTACTATGACTTCCACAATGCTTCATTCCGTGTCAAGCTCAAGCTCAATTTTCCCAAGTGCAACACGTGTAAAACCTTCTGTAAGTCTTCCCTCCAACAATCGCTCCTTAGGCTCTAGTGATGTCAATGGGGTCCAGAACTGGGAAACCAGCACCTTCAGTAACAACGGTAGCAACAGCAATAATGGAAGCAGTAGTAGTACTATCGAATTGCAAGGGAATAGTAACTTCTTTGAGAACCATGCTTTCGCTTGGGGAGTGGCAGATCATGTAAAATCTGATAAACAAGCCGATGCTGAAGACATCAAATGGTCCGAATATCTCCATACACCGTTTCTGTTGGGAAGCACACTACACAATCAAACCTCTCATCAACCTATTTGCAGTGACATTAAACCAGAAACAGGCTTCACATTAACAGACGGGTCAAGTACCACTTGGCATCAACAGCCATCGCAAGCTTCGGACATATATAACAAGGACCTCCAGCAACTTGCCGTGACTTTTGGACAAACCCTTTAGCTTGCACTTGACATGTTGAGATGAGGCTTGGAAAAAGGGTATTTTCTTGTTACAGGTGTGTGCTATATAGAACTTTCTTTGGTTTTGTAAATGTGTCTCATACAAATCTTCCTAGCCTTTTTTTTTTTTTTTCTTTTTTTTCTCACAATATTTTTTTGTGATTTGTTTGAGCTTATTATGTTTATGCCTTGTCCATGAAACACAATAGATCGAATTACTAAATAAGGCTTGTCGCAGTGTCTCTTCTGCTTAATTATATCCTACATTTATTCTGGATTCATATGTTGTAAGTTTATTCGTCAACAATAAACAATAATAATAAAAAAGCACCTTTTTTTATATTTTGAAAAAGAAAAACAGTAAGGTTTATAAAAGCTTGTGCCTTCCTTCACCTTTCCAGATCGAAGTTCAAGGTGATTGTGACTCTATGTGCAAGATATCCGTATCTGTTGGCTTCCTGGGATTTTATTTTCACTTAAATATTATCCATCTCTTTCTGTCTTGATCCTTTTCACATTGAAAAATAAACAAAATTTCCGTATGTTCTTTTCTAATGCAAAATTGAAGGGACCGTTTTTCTTAAATGGGTGTCTATCACTGTCTCCCTACAGACGGAGATGGTTTTCACTTTTTGACAGTCTTTAAGTCACTTCCCCCCTTCAAAGACTCAATGACTGAAGACAAGAAATCATAGATGTTCTCCTATGGTTTACCTCACCCAGAGGCCAGAAGTCCTAGAGATGATGTTGCCAATATATACCATAATTTCAAGCATATACAGGTGGAAAATCCAACTAATAAGAGGGTCGAAGCAAAAGCCCCACAGGCCACAACAAGCTCATAGCAATCAACCAGCTGGTCAAGCAATACTGGAAATGACTTTCACTCCGATCAAGACCATAAATTCTTTGTCTGATAGGCCTTTTTGCAGTACTAACATTATCATAAGGAAAAAAAAAAATCCATCCAATTCAGTATATGGGAATGGGGATATTTAAGTGTACAGTATATGTTGCGAGGTGACAAGTTTTGTACCACTCATCCATTTGTACCATCTATTACAAGAGGATACCAATGCGCGGTGGCCGTAGTGTGGGCCTCTATTTTACCAGTTTTATGTATAGAATGGGGTCCCTGCCCATTGATGCTGAAACTTCAAGAGAGAAAGCAATTAGCAGAGTGTGGTGTTTCAGTAGAACATGAATCATGATAGAAATCAGTCAGATCGCTGATAATGATATCAGGGAGGATCGTACATGCTCAGTTTATCTCTCTTTAAAAGAAACATGGGTAAATCCTGCCAAAGGGAATATATAGTAGCAACTCTCATGAGATTAAGCTTGGTTGGATATCACTTGTTCCTTTTTGTTTTTGTTTCAAAACAAAAACATTAACAAATAATGCTCGCTTAAAACATAAAATACTCATATATCAGTCGAAATTACTTTTATCTTTATGTCATGTTTAAAACACATTTTCAAACAAATATTAATAAAAAGTTACAAAAGAAGCCTGGCTCCAAAAGAGTGTTTCACTAGAATAAAATTATTAAGTAAAAGCGGTATCTACCACAAAGAAAGAATTAAAACATGAAATGACAAAATTTATCAAGTAACAATATTTCTGAATTTTAAAGTCTCATATTAGGTGAATGAATTGTAAAGGTTCATGAGTCTTAAGTCTCACATTTGTTATTTATTAGATGAAAATAGACTACATAAATAATTATAGGGAAGTTGATTAATCATTTTAAGGTATAGTATATATATATGACCATCGCTTCCCTAGGCCTTGCACATGAACGACCCCGTTCAAGGTCATCCCATTCATTTTTCTCATGTACACAAAACAAGCACCGTGTAGTGTTGTTTGGCCATCCATATGTGCAGTGTGCACACATTGAAGTCTCCCTCAAAGAATAGGTCAATGTCTCTTTATGTATACACACAATTATATATATATATACCAAATTATTGGGTCTATTTGTTGGGGTCCTACAATCATGTGTAGGAAAAGAACAAAAAGCATTGTGTTGCAATGGCAGACTGATCAGATGAGATGGCAGCAATGTGGTGGCAAGCTTTGATCCCTATATTCATAAAGATTTGCATCAGAAAATTGTACATTTTGGAATCTTAGCTTTTCTTTTAGTATAATAATACAACAGCAAGGACCAATTTTTTTTAAAAATAAGTGTTTACGAATATGAATGTGATGATAATGACAATGATTTTGCTGATCATGACAGCAATGATGATGATCTATAAAATAAGCATTATGAGAAGATTATGTTCTGGATGAAAGATACACATGCATATGTGCAGAAATCAAGGTGAACAAGACTAAGGGTAACAGTTGAGGCTTGAAGAAGCAGGAGGGGAGAGAAAGGTAGCTCGGGGGATTGCATTACACCCTACATTGCAATACAGGAGTCACAAATTTTTTTCTTTTAGAGAAAAGAAAAATGTTACTCAGTAGGGATTAGGGATACGGTGGAATAATGCTAAAAATCACACGTAACATGAAAGAGTGGTACTAAAAGATGTCAACTTCAATACATTAAGAGCCCAAAATGAAAAGAAACAAAATACAAGTCGGGGGTATTTTGCTAGTGGGCTTTTGCATAGTAAAGAGTGGAAGATATGAGTTTGCAAACTCACCTTATATATAGAATTTAGGGTTTAAATGGAAGGCTCTCAAATCTAAGTTCACTATTAAAAGACACCAAAGGCATATGTAGATTAGGAAACAGTTGATTGGAAATGGTGTGTTTCGGGCTACTTAGGTTAACTTGGTTTAGGCTCATGCTCCTTTGGGTTCTATGCATCTATTAGAAAAATTCGATACCTGGTCTTTTGAGTTTTGTTTATTTCTTATAATACAACGTATCTAGCCGCCCAATAAGTTATTCATCCAACAGCTGATTAAAGGATTAAGAATTAAGGAATCCTTCATTCCCAATAATTCGAGACGAGTCTCAAATTTTGCCACTTTCATTGTTACAAGTTTCGAATCTTTGATTTGTGAACTGATGCAACTTGTTTCCAGCAAATAAGACCCTTTATGAGAATAAAATACTACGAAAATCATAAAGGGTCACATGAAAGGATCATGATTAAAATAGAATTAAAGAACTCAACCATATTTTATTAACAACAAAGAAGCGAATGAGAAATCTGGTATTCGAAAAGAAGTTAAAATCTAAGAGAAAAAAAATAATAATAAAAATCATCTACTGGAAGAAAATCTTGGCAAAACTCGAAGCCTGTGTATCTATAAAAAACACTAAACTCGTTTTAGGAAGGTAAACATAAAAACCCAACCTGCCTGTTGATGCCCTAGCACAATAAATCTTCCTCGGAGGATTGTTGTTAGCCATTTAAATTACTTGACGATGTTATTCCTACAACAGTCCAGCAAATAGTCTCTCAATAATAACATTATACACTTATACCTACAACTCTTTTAGGTGAACACGTGTCAGCATTTGATTGGAGCCACCAACTTTCAATTTTTTTTTTTTTAATATGTTTACACAAGGGAAGTGAGAGGGAGAATTCGAACTAGTAACCTTCGCTTCATGAGGCGTAGTCCACCAACTTTCAATTACATGCTGACACATGTCAGCAAATTGTAAAAGTGTTATAAGCCTAGCATTTTTCCATTGAGGTTATACCAGCCAAAAAACGCCCCAAGTGTAAGTCCACCATTGATAACACAAGATATTGACAAATATAAGAACCATTCATCGCTCTCTCTCTCTGAAATCAAGAGTTAAAATTTGTTCAAATTCAATGACTTAAATGGTCTTGATGTTGCCAATCAACCCTCTTCAACATACTAACAAATATAATATTTCGGATGAATACCTCAGTTAAGCACATGGGCCGTCCAATAGCAGTAGCATAAGCATAGGCTGCATAGCAAATAAATTATTACAAGGACAACAAAAAATTGTAAAGGTAAACTACATTCACCATGAAATTGCTATATATCAATGCCAAGGTGCTGAATACATTTGCAATTCTCAGCAACCTTCATTTTTTTCATTATTTTTGTCATCTATCAAAATTCAATTGATTTTGCTAAGTTCTTTTAATATAAAATACAAATAAATAGATATCTCGGTAAGATACCACATGAATCAACCAATTGGTAGAACTTGGCTCATTTAAAAACCAGATTGTGGCAACTCTTGTCACAAGGGTAAGGACAGTCGACGACTTTAACGCTTGCTCGGTCAAAATACCAGTCTCCCACAGCAAGTGCAATAGCCTACATGTTGGCAATTATATAATTTCAGGCGCTTTGAAACTCTTGTTTATACAAAACCCATATAAAATAGCAGAGGAATCAGTTTCGAAATGCAAGTATTCAGCATAGGTAAAAGGCCTCACTACCAGCAAAATAGTCAAATCTGGAGTGCCTATAAAAGACAATAAAAAACCCTCATCTGAGAGCTAAAAGGAAAGCAGTTTAAGTCTGTCTGATTTTTCTTCTGCTGAGGGAAGATATTTGTTACGGAAGAAGTAGCAGCATTTAAAAGGTCGTGAAAAGCACATGAGATGTCATCTGCTAGTAATTCTGCATGTGATTTTGAGATAATACATATATGTGTGTGTGTGTGTGTGTGTAACGTGTTGATATAGGAAATTTCAAACATAATCAGCCAACATTTGGTTTCTAAGTTGTGAGCAATCCTTCCCTGCCACAAATGTCAGATTCAAAAAAACATGCACCTTTATTATTGAACCAGTCACTAAAAGTTATGATGCATCGTTCCCCTTTGCCTCCAGTTTTGATCAAGGGGAGTTTCCTAGCATATACATCGAGACATCTATGGAGTATTGATGAGGTAAATGTAATATGGAGCCTAATGATTCATCAAATCCCGAGCAGTACAATGCTAGAAAAGTCTCATGGGATAAGATTCATCATGGAAATTTTGAAGTCAAGGTATTATTATATTATCTTTTGTAACTAAGAAACTCACAATCATGAATGTGTGTACCAATACATATGTACATACAAATTTAACAGTCAGGACAAATATAATAACTCTGGTGCTTTATGGCTAAGATGTGTCAAAGCAAAATATAATTAGTTGAGTCAGCCATACCTTCTTTCCAATAACTGGAGAATCATCAGCAAACCATGTATCCTGCCTCTCTGTTTGGCAGTGAGCAAAACAAGAATTTATAAACATCCCATTTTGTTTAGACAATGAGAAGTGTCTCAGTGCCTTCAGCATTTCATTCCTGAACCCTGCTCCATCAAACAAAGAAGTGCCTTTATAAGTAGATTAAATTTAGTCATTATGTTTTGAAGCCAATATGAAATCAGAAGCTCAAGCTACTGATTTCACATATATGAAATCACCTTGCAGAAATTGGATCTGTGCTGGAGTACATTTTTCATGATTTAATCTACAATAATGCCAATAGCCTGAGGGATCCGCTGATGGTGGAGCTAAACTGGATTGTACCTGATTTCAAGGAGAAAATTTATGACTTAATTCATCTAGCTTGTTGCTTGAGGCCTTCCATTGCTACACGCAATGCATGATAATCCATCCATTATAGACATTAAGATGAATCAAAAGTCCAATCTATGTAACAGAATAATTACCTGCCATGAATCGTAGGCTGTATTGAGAATAAAAAGTGGTGTTTTAATGTCGCCAATTGAGTTTTGAGGGAAGAAGCACTGAGAAGGGAAAAACGATAAAAGAGTCAACAGAGCACAGAATGTTATGTTTCATCTGATCCATTCAAGATGAGGTATATGCCTGAGAAAATCATAAGAGATTACCGAAGTTGGATCTAGGCGGTTAGTACAGATATGTGGTAGATTATTCCGCACTGCCTGCAATAATTTTACAAATCAAGCATCCATTACAATCATGACAAATGGTCCAAGCTTGTATAAGAAAGATTAAGGGAGTCAGAACTCCAAAAAATATCATTTAGCAAGCTAGGTACAATGGCTCTGTTGGTCACACATTCTCTAAGACACAGACAGTAATGCCATTAGAGCACTGACTTGGCATGTATGACATGAATTTAAGTCTAGGGCATAAGATCAAGTTTATGTGCTCATAGACAATTATCATGTTTGATACATCACTATGTACTACAACATAGTACATAGTGAATCCAGAAAGAGAAAATAAAAAGGATGGACAGTGAAAAGAAGCTCATTTATCAAAAAAAAAAAAATCTGCTTAAGAATCTAACCCCAAGGGGTTGGCCCAAGTGGTAAGGCCTTGGTCTTGAGGGTTTGCTCCCTTTAAGGTCCAAGGTTTAACTCCTCATGAGTGCAAACAATCCCTTGGGGCCACACCCCCTGGTAAAAAGCCAGCGACTTAACCAGTTCCGTGTAGGAAAACTTCTGAGGGTGCGGTGTACGGGACCGGGGTTTACTCTGTAGGGGTGGGTCCGAAGGGCCCTGCCTTGGAGAGGTTCCTCGACATAAAAAATTAAAAAAAAAAAAAAAAAGACTAGTCAATCTTATATTGTTGACTAAAGAAATTTCATGGCAGGCATCTTAATGGACTACAAGATGGACGTATGCCATTTGCATGGATTTTATAAATCATTTCTGAAGAACTCTCTCTAAAATATTTTTTACCAGACAATGCAGGCAACCAATCTATCAATTTTTGTTGAGATAATCAAGAATGAGTGGTCACAACAGTGAAAATTAAAAATAAGATAACATCTCCACCAAAAAAATAGTTAACAAAGATTCACCTAAGATATCATTTGATTGGTATTCTAAAACTCTCCCTTATATATGGATCAGACTCTTATTCAATAAGTGTTGCTCAACACATAAAATATTTTAACTTGAATAAGAGACATAATATGGAGTTAGAATTTGAATTCAAAATATTTACTTTAATACCATATTAAATCACCAGTTGCCTAAAAAACTAGAGCTAATAAGAAAATATAAATTTAATTATTTAATTAATATTCTAATATATCTCATATTGATACAATCAACATCCAATGATAAAATATATATCTAATAGTAGGCCCTCAAAAACTAGAGCTGATAAGAAAAATGTAAATTTAATTATTTAATTAATATTCTAATATATCTCATATTGTTACAATCAACATCCAATGATAAAATCTATATCTAATAGCAGGCTAATTTTGAATACAACGATAAGACATTTGTCATTTTGATTTCAAACTTCATTAGCAAAGTACTTACAGTGACGAGTCATTGACCCACAGGTCAATTCAAAACAAAGTTTGCAACCATGGAAATATGCAAAAGATTCCAAGTTACAAAGTTTAAAATCAACATAGTACCTGCAAGCCTACTACACCACCAAACATGCTCCTGAGTGTACGCCCACCTGATACATCGGACCTATAATTCCAAGGCAAGACAATGTTAATTATAATTATTAATAACTAAGAAAAGGAACAATTCTGCATATAAATATTGTGAAGTATAAGAGCATGAAGAGGTCGTATTTACGCATCAAGGAACATTCCAGCATCACTTAGGCACTTCACTTTAGCAGTTCTTGGTAATAAACCTCGAAACTCATCACAGTGTAAAATAGATGCCAGACCCCCAGCAGAGCACCCAGAAAGAAGAGCCTGAAGCAGGTATTCATACGTGAAAAAAGATCATAAAGTAAAAAAGGGATGAAAAGAGAACAGATTAACGATGAATATTGAACCTGGTGAGCAAAGCGCATTCCCTTTGACAGCAAATCCTCCATTGCAGCCAACCATATACGCTGTCCCCTAAATTGCAGCTGTGCAGCCTAAGAAACAGAGTCTTATATGTTATTGAATGGGGAACACAAACAAATAAGAAAAATTGGGAACCAACAATGCACTTTTAGATGCCAATTAGATTTTCCAATCGAGCTATTTAGATAGTCAATTGACTTGACCACTTTGATTGGTAGATAAAGATAAGAATGAAGACCATTCTCTTTCTCCTACTCTCTCTCTCTCTCTTATGAAAACATAACTTGTGTCATTGTGCAGCTATCACTAGTATATGATTAAGGCACAACATATAAATCATGGAAAAAAAGGTTAGGAAGGTTGATGGAGCTTGTTCATACAAATTGAGCACCAAGATACCAAAGCATTTTTTCCAGAAATATAATATTCATGATGGAGAATTAAAATCAATATTTCATGGAAGCAGTAAATGGTAAAATTTTCCCACTTACCTTATCTTCACCATCCCCAGTAAAGGAGGCACCATCACAGTAACGGAGTTTTACTCTATTCCAGTTGAAAAAATCTGCAACCCCATATAGAGAATATAGTGGTCAAGAAAGTTCAGGCAAGAAAAAAGCAGAAGCAGCAAAAGGCAGAATCAGTTCATTAATTGCCAAGTTCAAGAGTAAACCAGGATTTTGTTCAGCTTTATTGCTCAGTATTCCTGTAAATGCTATCTCCTTTTCCATGTATGTTGAGGATCCACGTCGAGTTTTTTTGCGGTAAACACAAGTTCTAATGTTATTACACCATCCGCCTCCCTGCCACAAGATATTTGAATAAGTTGAGTCCTCAAGTAAGTACACCACTACAGTATTAAAAGGTAAGTTGAGACTTGTGTAGCCAGCATACTAACCAAAAAGTGTCATAATCAACTATTGATAATGATGATTCAGATGATAACAAAAATAAGAATGATAACGGGAGCAACAACAATAAGAATAATGTTAAAATGACAGTGCATCTTAGAGAGTCATAGAGCTGTCATCTCAAAAACTTTGTTACAACATAACTCTGATACTGTGAAAACCCTTGAACCATATTGGAGATATACCAAGCAAAAACACAGAGCTGAAATATATACCATGTTGCATTTGACATTAAAAGATCATATAACTGTTTTTAAATGAAGCAGTAATCTGTCTTGTGAGAATATCATATTTTCCTGAAACCACCGGGTAGCCAGGAGTACACACAATAGCTGTTGAAGCACAAAATTATCGACAAGAAACCGCGAAAGACCAATAGAACTTGTTACAATACCAGACAAATTCAGCTTGATGGTTGTACTTACATATGCCAAATGCTTACATTAGACAGATTTTAATTTATTCCAAATAGTGAAGATTCCACGGGAGAAACATATGCAAACATATAGTATATATATGCAAGCTAGTAATATAATGTAAGAACTATGCATTTTAAAGGATGCCATTTCAAGTCTATCTCACAAACCTCCAATTGAATGAGCCAACTATTTGCTCCTGACCCATATCCACGATGCAAATGATATCCGGGTAGCGTTCCATCCAAGCAGACTGCAACGGTGAAAACAGAAAAATGAGACAAATATCATACTATAAAACGCCAGATATTAGAAGTCATTATTTACAAAGTGAATTTGAATTTAAGAGAATGACAATTACGAGAAGGATAGCCTCATAGGTAATTGAAAATGATCTGTCAATAGATACAAACGAGAGAATGATGGAGCATTGGAGCGGTTGAATAAAATCATCAAATAGTCCAATTGAACAACATAGATAAACTTAATTAACTTATCAAAACCAACACAAGCAACAATCGTAACCACATTATTGTAAGTTATATTCAGCCAACAGAACAAATATAGAGCAGTGAAATAACATCGAAAAAAATATTAGGATGAAAGAGAATAATAACGAAAACAGAAGGCTAAGTGCACATGGGACAGTATAATATAAATCTGCTACTCTGTTATTTGCATTAAACCCATATCTACCGCAGTAATGCCCATATCTTAATTTGGGCGAACAACCGAAGTATTAATGTAAATAAAGAAAAATAGCAGGAAATCACAAAAGCAAATAAATAAATAAATAAATAAAAGGAAGAAAGAAAGAAAATTTGCAATGATAATAGAAAAAGAATGTACCTGCTCCTTTTGCGCCAGCGCCTCGAATGAGGGTAAGTCCTACCATCAAAGCGGGAGGAACTATTGCAGGTTTGGAGACTCCATAAGCCTCCGCTTCGAAGAAATACATTGCTGTTTCATTGAGATGAAGCTCCTCAAACCCATCAACCCAGTTGCTAAAAACAAGTAGGATTATAATCCCCACCCACAGACGTTTCACCATGGCTACCTCCCCAGAGTTCAAGCACTCTGCCACGCACTCAAACCCTGTCAAAGAAATCGAAGAACACAAACAGGGCAAGCCAGAGATGGTTGCCTAAGTTTTGTATATGTTTACCATTTATCTAACGGCCCGGCCAGAAGCTGAATTAGTATACTTTCTATATACAACAACGAGAAAAGATTTATAGCAATATATATATTTTTTAGGAAATATAGGAGCTAAATATAGGAGACAATCTCAAATCTCAAATCTTGTGTTTGGACAGTGTTTTATTTTTGCAGTGAAGAGTGTTTGCCGGGCTTTTTATGGTTTTATGACCCTTGGAGCACGTTTGGAATCTTATTTATGCTTAAGCAGGAAGAGGAGAGCTAAAACGACGGTAATTAAATGCTCTATCTCACAAACGATTTAGGACCGCTGATTAGAATGATGAAAGCAATATCTCAACGAGGACGCATCAACCGGGATTCGTGTACAAATAAATGGTTGAAGCCTTGAAGGCATGAAGCGCTAGACTAGAGTAGAGACTGAGAAGAGAACAGCGGTGAATGCGAAAATGAAATCGTGGTCGGGCTCCACCGCTCCAGGGTCCAGGCTCCAGTTAATAGTTAATGATGTTTTTGGCTTTTCCTTTATTTACGACGACTATAATCTATTCTGTGCGGTTGGCTTTGATGGATCTCGGTGGAACCCGTGCGCGGAGTGGCTTACAGCTATATTTACTTTTTCGTGAATATGTAATGTAATAATCAGTAACCATTTTTATCCTAAATTTAACTAACTACTACTTTTTCCCTAATTTTACTGTCCGAATTCTTAATAAATAGGACAGATTTAGGGCTCATATGTCTAAATAGACGCACGAATGGATTGCTCGAAATCTATTTTGATAACTGAACCTAACAAAAACTCTTTTCTTACAAAATAACAAAAAAAAAAAAAAACTCTTTTATATTTATCGTCTTAAAGTACTCAAAATTGTTGATAAGTATGCATAATAAAAAAAGGAATGTTAGGTGCTCTTTTAATGTTCTCCTATCTTATCTAAAATGTAACTTTTAAAATTATTATTAAATTTAAAATTATCATTATTGACTTTTAATTTATTAATTGAGATAATACTAAAAGAATATTAAACATTTTCTTAATAAAAACTATCTTACATTTAGTGTTGGATTGCTCGAAACCTATTGATAAGTAAACTTAATAAAAGTTGTCTTATAATTTATGGCCGACTGAATTGTTAAGATGTTTATCCAATTTAACTTTCACCAGTACAAATATACAAAATAGAGCAGAGTAAAGCTATGGTCTCGTTTTTATGCCATCATTTGTCTTTTACAATAGCTCAAAAAGATTACAAAAGGTCATCAAATGATAGCTCAATCAACTGTGAACTACGCCTTATAAAACAAAGGTCATTTATTCAAATTCTCTCTCATTCTCTTCAAAAAAAAAAAAAAAAAAGAAGAAGAAGAAGAAGAAGAAGAAGAAGAGACCTGGTCATATGTGTTTTGATCTTCTCATTGATTTCAACGGAAGAGGAATTTATCTTCTTTAGGTGGAAAGTAATTTTTTCTTTTTTTAATTTTACTTTTCCCCTAAAGAGAACAGAAGTGGAGAGGATCTGTTTGGTGGTCATCTACGTTAATTAGACATATTTCTCTTAAATGATAGAAAAGGGAAAATGGCTTTTAATGATTTGGTTGACTCTTTCCAAATTGTAAGTTTAAGGAAATTTTCTGCCTCCTTGAATACGCTTTTGAATATCGACCATCAATAAAAAGATTTCTTTCCTTCCTTTTTTTTAAACTAAAAAATAAAAAAATTTGTGTTTTATTTTTTTATCAAGGATAAAATTGTTTGGGAAAAATATAATTTAGCCCCCCAAACTATCGGTCATTTGTGATTTAGTCCCTCAATATTTAAAATGTAATAAAGTAGTCCCTCAAATTACCAAAATGTATCAAAAAGATTACTTTTTTATATTCCTATAATGTCCTTATTCTTTAACAAATAAAATAATTTATAAAAAAAAAACTAAACAATTTTTTTTTAAAATACAAAAAAAAAGGCTAATAAATACAAAAAAAAAAATTGTATTTTAAAAAAATTGTTTGGTTTTTTTTACAATTATTTTATTATTTTATTTGTTAAAAGAATAAGGGTATTATAAGAATATAAAAAAATAAGTGGTCTTTTTTATACATTTTGGTAGTTTAGGGGGCTACTTTATTACCTTTTAAATATTATATAGTTATATTGTAAACGGCCGGTAGTTTATAGGGCTTTTTTATATTTTTTCCAAATTGTTTTTATAAGTTTTAGGGAGACATTCCTATTGTTAGCCACTTTAGTTATTATTATTATTTTTTTTTAAAAAAAAAAAAAGAATGATTGAAGTATAACATGCATGATGCATGATATAGCCCAAATAGTCATTATTGATTAGTTTGACAGGATGCATGATACAGTCCAAATAGTCACTATTGATTAGTTTGACGGGTTATTTGACCCCACAGCGAGGCACAGCCACAAGTGATCCGGAGAGTCGCGCAGGTTTCTTTCTTTCTTTCTTTTTTTTTACATCTCCACAAATAAGAAAATTAGAGGATATTTGAACTTGTGACCTCAACTTCATTAGACGTAGTTCACAGCTGATTAAGCTATCCCTTAAGGAAGTACGTTTCTTCATTTGTTTTATAATAAAATCCAAATCTGAAAGTGACCATTAATATTTTATTATCTTTGTATGAATGGAACAAATGTTATGGTTCTCCAGTCCAAAGTAGACCGGAGAGGATCCTGTTACCCAAAAAAAATCATCAATCTTTCTAGGTTATTGCATTAATATATGAATATTAATTTATGTTCACAATTAGCCGTAGATTTTATCCAACATTTTAACAATATTATAGAACATGACGCACTTATGAGTTATGATTAGATTTTTGCGTCGGTGATTGAAAAATAATTATATTTACCACTGATGCCTTTATAAATAGAAAAACAAATGAATAGATCTACTATATATCCCGTCTATATCAATTCCTAATTACATTGCAAATCAGCTTAATTAATCGAATTTTGCTTCTTCTTCTTTTTTANCCAATTAAATTAGAAGTAAAATAGGGGACCGGAACGGGTTAACTTATTTGTGTCGAACCATAGCCTGCCGACAAAATTAAAGAAAGCTTCAATGGAAGGGTGTAGAAGGAGTATCTTTCTCTCTCTCTCCTTTTTTTTTTTTTTTTTTTTTAACCACTTTCGAAATTCTGGAACAATTGGGGCTCGGATGTTCGAAACGAACAAAAACTTTCCCTTCCGTTTACGCGTTATATATAGGTGGGGTGTTGGGTCCATTTTAATTATTGTCTCCCGCCTACAGCAACATGCAACAGCTAATTAATTAAAACAGTGAAGGTTATCCTTCTACTTATTAATTTGATCCCTCAACTACGTACAAGTCGTCTACAACAACTCCACGGCGGCTCCGTCGAGTTTGCGTTCGCGTTCGCGTTCGTTGTGCTCGATCGATGATAAACAAAGATTACGTGCAAAACATACATTCATATTAATTTCATATATACGATATATATATTCATGGATGTTTTCTCCTAAGCAATATTATATATCACGCTTTTCACGAGTGTGTCATAAATCATAATCATGATGCACGTGGGAGTAGTGTGGGAGTGGAACACTAGTCACAAATTAAAACAAGTGGTGAACCCGAATGCATAAGTCATACTCAAAATAATAGAAAACAAAGTTAACAGAGGAGTGCATGTGCATGTGATCGAGAGTGCTTAACTAATTGGTCCCATAATCACATGCACCTCCAGGCTCCAGGGCTTGTTGCTTGCCACTGCCTACATACCAACATCAATTGCTGTCGTCCACAAGCAACTCCATCTGAGCGGCGAATCTGGGTCGTCTGTTCTACTCTCTCCTGTACCTGGTTTAACCGTTTATGCATTATAAAGTCAAATTTCTTATTAGCTTGGCTACCATGCATTCACAGCATGCATTATTGCCAAACGACATCATGTCATCATCCAATACAAACAATCAAAATATCATTTTCAATCAAACCCCAGTACCTGACCGCTATTTTTCTTTTTTTCTTTTTTTGGACAATGTGCAGCTACCCTTGTCGGACGTGTCGATCAGTTGTCACACTCCGGCCTTTTATTTCTTTCTCTAATTAATTTGTCCAACTTCAAATATAAAGAGAAAGAGGAGATGATGCGATCCTATATATATATTAACCGTAATCTCAAATATTGAACAAAGTTAATTTGATTTCTTGATGTTAACAATATATTTAATATGGTATAAGAGTCACTTTTTGTGTGACCTTCAATAAACTTTTCCCAATGATCTCTCCGATGATCCCACTTTTTCAGTCGTCCGCACGTCGCCGCCAAGCGGTCATCCGCTCAAAAACTATTCTACGCCTTCATCACAGCCTTATCTAGCAAAATTTATATCAAATTCATGCTTGCGAGACATAAATCTATTGATCTATAAAAGATCCGTTGCCATCAGCCCTCAAATGCGACTCCACGCGCCACCACTGCATGCAGGCCCTCCAAGGGTTCTGCACACCGGCAATTGCTTCCACGCACCGACACAATTGTGACAGAGCTTCATACTCCACTCCAATTGACAAATCAAACGCCGCCAAGTCTAGATCCAAAGAAATTTGGAGTGTCCAAGCTTCCGCACGCCCTCACGCACCTCTAGAAGGTTATGTATGTCACTCCACGAGCCGCCATGTCGGCTCAATCAGCAAGGTTGCCAGTCCACTCCACAGCTAGCACTGCCAGTCAGATCTTCACCAAGCACGCTGCCATCATACTCTGGACGTGCCAATAGAAGCTTTTGCGCGTGGGCTTCATGTGCTTCAGCACCCCCAGCCCCTCCGCGCATGCACCACACGCGCCTGTGTCTTCAAACAGCCATGTGTTAGCCTCTTAACGAGCCACATCAACCCTATATCCACTTTCAACCTGGTCCAAAACCGGTTTCTAAACTGGGTCATCGGGTTTGTATCTTCAACCCGGTTCAGCCGAATAGGCCAATTGGGTCAAGCTATCTAAACCGATCCAATTTAGTCAACTTGGTCCCACCAGGTTAGACCCAATTTATATTATTTTGGGTCAACTATATTCAATGGTCTATGGGTTATAGCTAAATTTTGGCCCATGTAACATGCCCAATTAGCTTGTAAGGCTCTCAGCCAAGTTTAAGCCCAACAATTTGGCTTAGTTGCCTCCATCAACCACCAGTAGCCAGCTGCTGCCACCGCCCTCCGTCGATTGCCATTGAATGCCCAACTCTGGCAACTTTCTAGCAACTCTTTTGGCACCCAAAAAAAAAAAATTCTACTTTTTCCCAAATTCAAGCTTACACCTTGAGTTTGAGGAGGAATATTTGAGTATTTGAGAAATTATCCAGATCTAAGCTTTTCAACCTAATTAAAACGGGTTAGAACAGGATTTTGCTGCTAGCTGTCATCCGCTGTCCAACTCCGGTCACATCTTTAGCGATTTTTTTGGCAACTCTTTCGGCACAAGTAGCTTTTTCAGCGAATTCAACTCTTTTTTTTACTTTTTTTTTTTACCTAAACTCAAGCTTACACCTTGAAAGGGATGTTAAGAATATTATAAGTTTTCTAGGTCTACCTTTTTTTAAAAAAAATAAAATAAAATTTACCTCTCTTTCATGCAACAAACTAGCACATACAAGTTTTAATGGCTTGGGCCCGTCTGGAATTGGAATATCCATGCCGAATTCAATATAAAAAAGTCGGGGCCGGCAAAAACTAAAAAGTAAAGCGCAACGGTGATGGGATTCTCCATGCACCGTCACCACTCAGCAGGTACCATGCATGATGATGATATCTCCAATGGCCAAGTCCCATTTCCCAACCAATAAAACACAGCTGAATTGAGAAAACAGAGCCATAGGGAACATGATGGTATCACTAATTACCGAATGAAAGAGGAATACTTTTCATACATAATTTCCAAACCTAAGTGGAAACCATTTAGATTACAATCGAATTAATAAATAAACTATTTCTTACAAATATGGTAATATTTGATTTCGATCAAACATAAATGGAAACCATTTGAGTATCAACTTAATTAATATGTAAAATATATATATTCTAACAAAATAGATTTTTGTCTATATTTTTTTTTAATATAAATTATTTAATTTCATGTTTGCATATGCTTGTAAAATATCAATGATATCCACACAAAAATAAATAAATAAATAAACAATGGCCGTACGTGGATAGACTATATATATATATATATAGATTTCTTTTTATTTTATGCTTTTTTGTGATTTTTTTCAGAGATATAATTAGTATTTCAGGAGCATTTTGTTGGAAGAATTTTCGCAGTATATATGGACTAGATGATTTCTTATATATATATGAATCTATTTGATAAATAAAAAACAGAAGAATGATCTTTTTGACAATGAATGAAATCACAAGCGGTGATTTTAATATTTTTCCTTTCAAATCATTTTTTCCCTCTCTTTTTACGAGCATATATGTCTTACTCCTCATGGAAGCCAATGTTTCAATCTCTCTCTATATATATATATATATATTTGAAATGAAATCTATATATATTATTCATCCTTCGTACGGTATTCTTTTGTATGCATGTATTGAAAGACGGAATAGATTAAAGATCAGAAATTAGTTTGATGTACAGTTAGTTAATCTAGCTAAATCACTCATAATCACGTTTTAATTTTTATTATAAAAGCATACAACATTAATTTTAAGATAATAATGAAAAATGGAGAACCAAATTTATTATTACTGAATCAGATAAACACAAAAAATTTAAATCTAATTATATATATTATTCAGGTCTACCCGAGATTTGCCAAATATATTTTGAGGGATTATTAACTTTATTTATTAATCTTTCATTTCTGGTGCACTAGTGGCCCATTTGGGCCCCCCTTATTGGCTATGGTTTAGGCCGACGTTGGCCCTGGATTGGTCAGCGTGACAGTGTGCTTACGTAAGACGTTTGTTTTATTTTCCTTGGGCTAGCTAAATGAAAGGATGAAAGAAATTTCTAATAATTGAGAGAGAGCTTCGAAGCCTTCGATGAGGTTTATTATCCAAATAAGTGGGCCTCGCATCTTGAGTTGTTTGAGTGTGTGAGCTTCAACAAAAACCTCTCTCTTATTAGGGTTTTGGACCGGCTACAATTCGGTGTGGCTAATTCCGATTGGATAGCTTTACATTAGCCTCAATATAAAGTATAGAATGTGTCTGTGTCTATTACAACTTTGTTAAATTGGCTTGCTTAGAGTTATGTCTTAGTTTCTTAAATATAAGGTATGCTGTCTAGTTCACACTCACACACACACACACACACACACAAAAAAAACAATATATATGCTTTTAATGTGCAAAAGCTAAGCATATATATATATATATATATTAATTACAGACGTATAAACTCTGAAAGCCTGTTCCGAAGCCAATATGGATAATACAAAACACACCTTAATTAGCAGGATAATAGAAAATCAATCTCATTGTCTAGTCCCACCCAGCAGCCTTCCCTGGCCTGCAGCCTGCAGGCAGCAGTGAGTTTCCTTCACTTAATTGTTTACGAGTAGATGGGCTTCAGCAACATGCTTCCTTTTCTTTAGCATCCTCTGTTTTGTCAGAGGAGGATGCTTCATCATTCTTGGATTCAGGAACTTGTGATTTGTACTTGTACCAACAGGCCCAGAAGAGGTAGTTTAAGAAATTGAGGCAGCTAAGGATTGCTAAGAACCAGTAAA
The DNA here is from genome assembly GCA_006937295.1 of Carpinus fangiana. NCBI lineage: Eukaryota > Viridiplantae > Streptophyta > Magnoliopsida > Fagales > Betulaceae > Carpinus > Carpinus fangiana. The sequence continues at coordinate 60,058,291 of CM017321.1, forward strand.
AGAGATTCAAATGGTTCTTGTTTAAGTCAAGCCCATATATCCATCCTTGTTCGCCGTTTCTTTCGGTGACGGCATTTATGACATCAACCGAGACAGTGCTCAAGAAATAGCCCAAAGACAGCGATAACCACGCCAACGAAGTGGAAAGTGATCTCATTCCTGCAGGTGCTTCCTTGTAGAAAAATTCCAACAGTCCTACAAGAGTAAACATGTCTGCAATTCCAAAAATGCCATACTGGAAGGAGAACCAAAAGAGACTTATATATGGGCTTGGTTGGGTCTCTGATGGCTTGGTTCTTTCTCTTAACTTCCACAAACCCAGCTACAGCCATTGAGATGGCAGAGAGAGCCAAGCCAACTCCAACACGTGAAGCTGCGTGATGCCTGATGGATGGTGGGTGATCTTTCGTATCAAAGGAACAAAAACGAACTCATATATGGGGAGGAGAATGGACATGAAAACAAGCGGGATTACAGGAATTGACGGCGCAGGAATCTCTATAGAGCCAAGATGGCGGTTCGTGATAGACCCTTGGATTACTAAGAATGTTTGGAGCTGTGCCATACAGGTACCTGGATTTGGCTGCAAATGGTGTGAAGAAGCTTGAACTGTCACCAGTACCAAAGCCTACAAGTGCAAATTCAATCCTGAGTGAACCAAGCTATTGTTAAATCAATACTTTTAACAATATTTATCATGTTATTCGAGTGCATGCCATACATAGAAATTAGAATATGAAAAAAAATCCTTATTTTATATTGTGTTTAGATGAAACTAATTAATGATCTCGATCTAGCTAATTATAATTACCAGTACTTCAATTGTTCCGAAAAGCAAACATGTAGTAAGTCTGCTCAAGTATGCGTCCGATATAAAGCCGCCCACAAGAGAGAGCAAGAAAGTTGAACCCATGAAGTTTGTGAGAGTGTTGGCGGAGGTGGACAGATCAAAAAGCATCACTTGTCTAAAGTATATGACCATGCTCACCATGTTCGCCACGAAACCCATATTCTCTAGTGATGTGAAGGCTGTGTACGAACTACGAAGGGAAGAAAGTGAAGCAACTCAGCTGGGATATATATATCGATATTAATTAAGGCATGCATTTATATATAGCAACACCAACAGTATGTTGTAATATGTGTTACAAACAATTTTTCTTTTCAAACCTTTTTATTATCTATTTAATATTCAGCAAGTGATTTTCTTAGAAATTATTTTTGTAACTGTTTGGTCATTAAAGACCATTTAATTTGCATACGTTTTTTTACCATGAGTCATTAAACCTTTCTTTAATTGTTTATGACCGTTGGTCATTAAATATTCCATGGGTTTTAATTCCTTTGACCGTTAGTCATTAAATATGATTTATGGCTTTTGCTCATTATCAAAAGTTTTACAGTTATCAATCGTTTGGTCATGGAATAGTTTTAATGCTTCTAAGTTCTAACCATTGGTGACCTTTTATATATATATATATATATATACACTAGTATATTAGAGGTAAGAAAGCATATGAGAGATAAAAGAAAAATCACTTATCTTCTATCTAAGGCTAAGGCCGTATAGTGTGTTGCAAAACACTTGTTTCATGACATAAAGCCATATGCTATATTATTTTTTTTCCACAAATAATATTTTGAAGTCCCTCATCAACTTTGATAATTGGGTTGTTCTATTACTTTTCGTTATTGGAAGTGCGTCCTTAACGAAGGTTGACGCTATAGTCTAATCCTGAGAGGTTGCGTGTCAAGAGATCCGATCGCACCGAGTTATACACTTCGGGAGGCACGAATCAACCTTTAAGGACAACGCTCTTGCGTGATTCTATAGCATTGTGAAATCTTTCTATACTCTACTTTTCATCTCTTGTATTTTATTTACTTTATTGTTAATATTTGGATTGTAATTATTTTATATCAATAAGAATTTGTGTATCATCCAAAATTATTTCCAACAATCTTAAAGGTTGAACTTGATGGTTACACAAATATTTTAGTTATAACTATAACAATAGTATTTAAACTTATGAGAAGTCAAATACTATAATAGATTGTTGTATACAATTCAAATATGAAAGATAAAATCAATTCTTGGGTATAAAGATTTTGTTGTGGAAAAATCTGATAATTGATTCGTTTATCAAAGAAAGAGCTTAATGTCATATGTTGGCATTGAAAGTGAAAATATTTTGATTGAAAGAGTTTTCGATTATTTGATTGTTTGTCAAATAATCTTTTATTGTTGAGTTATTATTCTTATAATAAAAATAGTTAAGCATTTTTTTTGTAGAACTTATCACTTTTTGTTATGCTGTGTTAAGCTTACTAGAAAACATCAATGATGATTAATAATAACAAAAGTGAGTAGTTATTCATATTGTGATGGAGAAAATATATAGGCATTGCTAGTTGTGCGTAGAGAATACCATTTTTGCCGAAGATTCTTGCAGGTAAGCATATAATAAGAGAAAAAGACGTGGTGCGAGTATTGAGTCGATCGGTTCTCATGACACCTAGTTGGTGTGTGGTGATGACACTATATTTTGGAGGATCTTCGAGTAAAACTATTGACTCCACTGTGAGTTCTTATACTCTGATTTATAGGTCTTAATTTTTTTTAAGACATGATATACAATTTATATTATTAAAAGAGAAAGAAAAAAAAAATCAAGTGATGAAGATGCTCCTTGATTGAATTAAAGCTGGTGAAAATTTTTATAATTACATGAATATTATAATTTGATAAGTAATGATCCTTTGTTGAGTACTCTATTTCAAAATTGAAATAGTATCCAGCATTTATGTTAGCAATGACATGCTAGATTAGCATAAATACTTTACAGGTATTTGGTAAATCTTCATATATATTATTCAACTTTCAAATTTCTCAGACATGATGATTCAGAATAAAATATATATGATTATTGATGTTCTTATTGAGGCTCATTTGATATTTGAAAAAATTATTGTATTGTGAGATTTATACCAATGGCATATTTATGACAATGAGCTAATAATAGTTTATTATTATTTGGTTGAGCCTAATAGCTTGCATATTTACTGGAGCTTTAATTAAAAAAGATTCATTTACTATCTTGAAAGAAAACTGTCAATTGACATAAATGAAATGAGTAAATGACATATCATACTTAGAGAAAAATGAGCTCATGGAAGTTTTTCTTAAAGCACTTGTATGCTATTAAAGAAATTTTATTTTATTATGACTATTTGGTTTATTCCATTAATTGATAGATTTATACATGTAAATCTTGGCTACATTAAGGGAATGAAAAGAAATTAGAATATTGGAATAAATTATGAATGATATGATTGTCAATTTTTAGACTATCTACCAAAGTGTGGGGGGAAGCCATTATTTTGTTTGTCATTTATAAGCATTGTTTGGAATACCTTGAAGTGTGGGGGTATTTGGCAAATATTAATATTATCTAAGCCTAAAAGGAGAAAACATGGTTTTATAACATATGATTGTAATTTTATTGGTTTTGCATGTAATATTTCATGCTATAGATTATTTATTATCAAAAGTGATGTTTTAGATTGCTATATTATTATTGAATCTAAAATGCTATCTTCCTTAAGCATGTGTTTCCTTTGAAATATAAGAAAAAAATTATTTCATGAATTTTCTATTGCTTCTAACAAAATTGTTGATGATGTGTATGAATTGAGAAGAAGCATGTGAGCTAGAACAAAAAGGAAACTCGGTAATGATTTTATTGCTTATATTATTGATGATGGTCTAATATGTTATGATGAAGCAATTAAATCTCTTTTTGATGCATTTTTTTGGTTAGAAGCTATAAATAATGAATTTGAATAAATTATGTCTAACCATGCTTTGGAACTCATTGAGTTAGCTTTTAAGACCAAATCAATTGGTTATATATATGTGTTTAAAAAGAAGCCTAAACTGAATGATACAATAGATAAGTGCATGGGTAGACTTGGTAGCTAAAAGCTACAAGTAAATGCAAAATGTTGATTATTTGATACTTATTTTTCGGGTACTAAAATTACATCTATTAGAATGTTATTTGCCATTGCTTCTATCCATAAATTTGTTGCACATCAAATGGATGCCATATTTCTTTTCTAAGTAGTGAAGAGATTTATATAGAGCAATCCGAGGGACTAGTAATCCCCGGTCAAGAATATAGAGTGTACGAAATGGTGAATTCTTGTATGGATTAAAGCAAGTACTTAAACAATAAACAATGGCAAGGCAAGCTTGACAAGGTGATGTTGTCTAATTTATATTTGATTAATGGTGCAAGTAAATGCATAGCAAGTTTTACAATAATGAATGTGTCATTATTTGTTTATATATATACATTGATGTTGTACATGAAGCTAGATTATTTATTGCATATAATTTTGATATAAAAGACATAGTAAAGCTAATGTCATATTGGACATTAAAGTTATTAGAGATAATTATTGCATTATTTTATCTCATGCATATTATGTTGAAAGATGCTTAAAAGATTTGAGTACTTTTATTATCCACCTATGTCTACACCATATGATTCAAAAATACATTTCGTTAAGAATCATGGTGATGGTGTTTTTGCAAGAAAAATCATGCACAAATCATTGGTAGCTTGGTGTTTTGACTAGGGGTGTCAATGCGGTTACGATTAGCGGTTAGTGGCACTAACCGCTAACCGTAACCGCCCTAGCGGTTAGTAAATTTCACTAACCGCAACCGCTAACCGCCTAACGGTTAGCGATTAGCGGTTAACCGGCCGGTTAGCGGTTAGTGAAATAGGTAACCGCCCGTTAACCGCTTTTTCAAAATTGAGCTTTTTTGGGCCTTTATTTGGGCTTTTTCAGTGTCTCTTTGGTCTCAATTACTATAAAAAGAGCCCATATTGAAAAATAAAAAATATTTAACCCCAAATTTATATTTACTTGTACTTTTCCAACAAGGACAAAGAAAAAAAATCAAATAAAAGAAAAATAAACCAAAAAAATAATGGATTGGGCATGCCTGCAGCTCCAATGACCGGTACTCTTATTAGATCCTTCTCTATGTTTAGAAAGCTCCACATATATCTAACAAGCTTTCAGTGACCAGTACTCTTACATTATGATCATATTTACTTAATCAAGTTTGAGATCTTTTAATCTTAATACTTCAATTATTGTTATAAGTATCACATTGTTGAATCTAATATCAATTATTTAATTTGATATTATATAGTCATATGATCTTAATAATTAAATTAGATATTACGATTAATGATTTACATTGTGATAATATTTACTTAATCAAGTTTGAGATCCTTTAATCTTAATACTTCAATTATTGTTATAAGTATCACATTATTGAATCTAATTTCAATTACTTAATTTGATATTATATAGTCATATGATCTTAATAATTAAATTAGATATTACGATTAATGATTTACATTATAATTATATTTACTTAATCAAGTTTGAGATCCTTTAATCTTAATACTTCAATTATTGTTATAAGTATCACATTGTTGAATTTAATATCAATTACTTAATTTGATATTATATAGTCATATGATATTATGATCTTAATAATTAAATTAGATAGATTTTGTTTACCTCTTTCTTTGATTGAGAATTGAGATAAATTTTGCTACCCTTTTTACTTATATTAGTATGAACTTGCATACTTATAACTTATGACCAATGAATATTATGTATAATTTGTTATTTTATAATCAAATGATTTTATGATTAATTGATTATGTAATATAATCAATTATAGTGATAATATATTAATACTCAAAGTGTGATTTAATTATCTAAAACAAAAATGTGATTTAATTATTAATGATCAATTGATTATGAAATATGTATAAATATTATTATAATTATAATTATAAAAATATAGTATATAAAAAGCGGTTAGTGGTAGCGGTTAGTAAACCCTATAACCGCTAACCGCTATAACCGCCTAGACCGCTAGGCGCTAGGCGGTTATAGCGGTTAGCGGTTAGGCGGTTATAGCGGTTAGGCGGTTAAGCGGTTGACAGTTATAACGGTTAGCGGTTGGCGGACGGTTATTAACCGCCCGCATTGACACCCCTAGTTTTGACAAACTATATGGTATTTCATATATTGTTGGTAAATTGAGTAGATATACTCATAATCATGGTATTGAGCCATTGCGATGCTATATCTAAATTGTTGAGAATCATAAAGGGCAAAATTAATTTTTGGTTTGTCAAATTATAATTATCTTGCTATCTCGAAAATATATTGTGATGCTAATTGCAATTTTGATTTAAATGAGCAAAGCCTACTAATGGCTATTATGTGTTTACTCTAGCTGGGGGAGCTATCTCTTGAAAGTCCTTAAAGCAGACTTGGATAGTAAGGTTTACTATGGAGTCAGAGTTAGTTACCTTAAAGAAGATAGGAACTGAAGATAAATGGCCAATGAGCCTATTGATAAATTAATCTGCTTTTATATGTTAATTTAGTTCCACCTGTGTTTTCGTTGTGATTGACAGGCTGCCATAGCTCGAGCAAAGAGCAAAGCTTTATAATAAGAAAGTGCACAATATTGTGAGGCAGCTTATTGAGACCGGTATATGTCTATGGACTTTTTGAGGTCATAAAAGAATTCTGCAGATTCTTTGACCAATCCACTAGCAAGAAGGCTAGTGAGAGAAGCATCGAGGGGGATAGGACTAATACCCAAATTATGACACTGTGATTGATACCCAACCTCTGATTGGAGATCCCATGAATGAGGTTTAATGGAAAACGAAGTCATAAGTGAAATGAGGTATGATACTGTCAATTTATGTTTATTAACTATCTTGTTGAGAAGATTAGTGATGAGTCCATCCCTATGGTGTAAGACAGTACAAGATGTAGAGTGATTAAGGGTAAGCTTAAAGCTCTTAATGGGTCCATAGTCCCTACCTGTTGGGATGGGGTGTTCTCTGCACACACTCTTGATGGATACCACTTATATGAGTGTGGAGGTGCTATCTCCTATGAGACTTGGGTAGGTCTCTAGAGCACTCATGAAAGCCATTTTATGGTGTAACAACAAAAGATGCAGAGTGAGTAAGGATGAGTTTAAAACTCTTAATGGGTCCATAGTCCTTACTTGTTGGGATGGGATGTTCTCTGCATACATTCTTGATGGATGCCACCTATGTGAGTGTGGATGTGGTGCCGCTTCCTATGAGACTTTGGCAAGTCTCTAGAGCACTCATGAAACCCAGAGGCACATGGCCTGTATAAGGCGCCAACCCGCTATAGAACAACCCAATTTTCTTGATTTGATTTGATTTGACATTATTATTTGATTTGATTTGATTTTTGTTTTTGGAGAAAGTTATATGGATGATAAGTTTGTTTAACTTGTGGATTTGGTTAAAAGAGTTTAACTCTACCACGATTCATTAAGTTTCTACTTACCTATCCTAGGTGCGGTTAAAACCTTCGAGTACCACATCGATGCATGCTTTCAATCTCCTTTTATTTTAGTAAGATTTTATTTTAATGTTTGTAACATGTGGGGGATTGTTGTAATATGTGTTACAAACAATTTTTCTTTTCAAACCTTTTTATTATCTATTTAATATTCAGCAAGTGATTTTCTTAGAAATTATTTTTGTGACTGTTTGGTCATTAAAGACCATTTAATTTTCATACGTTTTTTACCATGAGTCATTAAACATTTCTCTAATTGTTTATGACCGTTGGTCATTAAATATTCCATGGGTTTTAATTCTTTTGACCGTTAGTCATTAAATATGATTTATGGCTTTTGCTCATTATCAAAAGTTTTACAGTTATCAATCGTTTGGTCATAGAATAGTTTTAATGCTTCTAAGTTCTAACCATTGGTGACCTTTTATATATATATATACACTAGTATATTAGAGGTAAGAAAGCATATGAGAGATAAAAGAAAAATCACTTATCTTCTATCTAAGGCTAAGGCCGTATAGTGTGTTGCAAAACACTTGTTTCATGACATAAAGCCATATGCTATATTATTTTTTTTTCCACAAATAATATTTTGAAGTCCCTCATCAACTTTGATAATTGGGTTGTTCTATTACTTTTCGTTATTGGAAGTGCGTCCTTAACGAAGGTTGACGCTATAGTCTAATCCTGGGAGGTTGCGTGTCAAGAGATTCGATCGCACCGAGTTATACACTTCGGGAGGCACGAATCAACCTTTAAGGACAACGCTCTTGCGTGATTCTATAGCATTGTGAGATCTTTCTATACTCTACTTTTCATCTCTTGTATTTTATTTACTTTATTGTTAATATTTAGATTATAATTATTTTATATCAATAAGAATTTGTGCATCATCCAAAATTATTTCCAACACAGTAGAGGGTAGAGGAAATATTATTGTTAATGTACGCTTACCGAAAATGAACGCGGAAGCAGTGAATCCACCTTTTCTTTTGCTGATCATCACTGGGCTGATCAGAGAATTGTAGCCTGTCTTGGCATCCTCCTCTCCCTGCATATATATGCATATTCATGCACAAAATATATATGAAATATGTCAACAATGATTAATGAAAACTGCAGGAGGGATCGATGCATGAGACGGTCACACTTACCATGTTGGAGACTTTGAAAGGTTCGTAGAGGGTGCCGTGAAAATAGGGTCATAAGCATATATAATAATATATTATAGCACACAAGAGGGTGGCCGGGTATATATAGCGCGTAAGAGCACTCACTGCAGGCTCTTCAAATCCATTTTTTTGTTAGTTTGAAGAGCCAATCTAACAAAAAGGGTCTAAAACTCTAGTTTTCAGCCTCTTCATTTTAACAAAAAAGTTAATATTGTGAACAGTATTCTTTCAAACTTAACAATTACTATTCCCTCTCTACTCTTTAAACAATTATATTTTATATCTCCTCATTTTTTTCTTTTTTCTTTTTCTCTCTCATTTTTTTCTTTCCGCAGGTCTTGTTTTTTTTTTCCCCCTCTCTCAGCCTGGATTAGGCACTATCCTCAAGTCGCTCCGGAGGGAGGTGGAGGAGAGCAAAATTCGAACCCGTCCTGGACGGGATGAACCTGTCGAAGTAGATCGTCCTTGACGGCGCTCGACGGTGGTTCACATTGATCAGGCATTCTATGTTGCGCGAACGGGCTAGCTCCAGGTTGTAATGGAGCGTGTTGTTAGCGGTGGAGAAGTTGAACTAGGTGAGCGAGGCGTCGAAAAGGGAGAAGAGTCTTCACGATGAGGAGCGCGAAGAGGATTTCAGAAGGCAGAAGAGTCAACTGAAAAATAATATTTTAATGAAAAATAAAGTAGAGAAGGAAAATGAAAAATAATATTTTAATAAAATAGTGATAGAGAATTGTTAAAGTAGAGAGGTTGAAAAGTGTGCTATAAAAATGTGGGCTGTTAAAATAACTAAAAGTGTACTTTTGATTATTTTGAAAAAGAAAATTTGAAGAAACTGTTGTGGATGCTCTAAGAGGTCTAGTATATAACGTCCATCGCATTAGATTGATCGCGGTCTGTCTTGTTGTCCACTATGCTAATTTTTTGTTGTCTCTCTCTCTCTATCTTAGCATCTTAATTAATTAATTTGTCCACTATGAGTAACCGTCTTCGGCTAAAGCCTTTCTTGGGCTAATTCTCAAGCCACTAATTAAATATTTGGAAATTAACAACCAAATTTCTAATACTTAAGTTACGTACGTTTCGCACGTGTACATGCATTTGTAACGGCTACTCTATTAAAATAATAATAATAATAATAATAGCTTTTATTAAAAATGGAATAAATTACTGCAATGGATCAATGGCCTTGAAATAGTCATTTTCTTATGGGTCATGAGAATATATGTGTACTTTAATACTTGGGAAATTTTATTTCACCTTCATCTATTCTTAATAATAAAATACTATTGATTTTTTTTTTTCAAAAAAAAAATAGTCGTTCCGCGTATCAAATGAACCCTTATTTTTTATTGGACGATAAATATATTATATTTTTTTTTGAAGATAGAGTCAAACTTTTATTAATTCATAACTTGGACTTGTTCCACACTTACAATTTCCTGTACTGACGAAGGAAAATTCTCATACTAAACAACATTCCCCCCAACTGATAAAGCCAATCTAGCTAAACTATGTGCGGCCCCATTCGCCCCCCTGTTGACATGAGTCACCTTCCAAGTGTTGAAATTTTGGAGAAGAGTCTTTATGTCATTCAGTACTGATCCCTCTCGCCCCGAGCAATGCTGCGTAGAATTGATGCCCTAAACCACCTCCATAGCATCTCCTTCCAATTCCAGATAAGTTACTCCCAGTTGAATTCCAAGGATCACCGCATTCCACGCTGCTAGCGTTTCCGCTGTTGTTGGGTTGTCTATGTGTCTTCCAGTTGAGCAGTGCATGGCTAGAACCCGTCCATCATGGTCCCGAGCTATGGCTCCAAAACCCACAGTGCCTGTTCTTTTCTCTAAAGCAGCGTCCTAGTTAATTTTGGTAACTCCGACTAGAGGCTTCATCCATCTCACATGTGTCCGGTTGCAAGTATTTTCCATTGTATGATCACTCGCTTTCCCTTGTGCCGTTGCTTGGTCATGTTGTTCCATTTGAGACTGGGCAGCTTGGATGAGTTTCTCTGGATATGATGTAAGAGTTGTTATGCTCTTTGTCTTTTATCAATTACTTAATTAAAATACGAATTTTATTCAAACTAGCTAGGAATTTGAGACAACTGTTGACAAATTTCATCAAGTGTTCAATCTTTGTCATGGTACCTCCTTCTTGACTTGAATTTTTGTAATCCTGACAACACAAAATCATTCTCAACGCTTCTCCCAAAAAAAAATGACAAAATAAGATAATTTTCTACGTACGGTGTGTACTTACTATTATTCAATCCAAGCCACGTTACAAAGCTTAAATATTATTTGTCTCGATTATCTTTGAAACCGTGAACATGGGTGCATGGACCATTTGATTTAGCCAGCCCTAACACATTTGTAATTAAATGCCATCACATCCTATATATATTTGGCAAGCCTCTTGTACTGATCATATAATTAATTGTTGATCTGATATATAATATACGTACAATATTAGGATTTAGGAGCAATTAATATTGCAATGAAACAAATGAATTTCACTAAAGTACGTAGTACTGGTATATTTCATATAAATTCTATATATTTGGTTATAAAGAAAAAAGAAAAGAAAAGAAAAAGAAAAGGACCTTGGTGAGTTTTAATTTCTGCCATCTCAGGCATGCAACATTAATTATAAAACCGGGTGCGGGCATATCATGATTGCCTTATCTGGTAGGCAAATGGCGCTGTGGTGTAACTTGCATGTTTTGGTCATCTTTACAATTCTGCAAGATGGAGATGTCAAAAATGTCAAGACAATCAAGTAAAGGAGAAATTGCTGTAGGGTCAAGCCCAGAAGGGTCCTGGAAAATGAATAGACGTTGTTTGATTTCAATATATCCCAATAAAGGAAAAGCACATCAACCCCTATACTTTTTCTTTCAGGGCCTAGCTTGCTTGTAGCCTCATTGCAGTTAATTGCGAAACATGTACGTGTGATTTCCCCATTCAAATTGGTGCATTAATTGTATCAGTATATATAATATTCAAGGAGCTAGCACACTTTGAACTTTGAAAACTAAGGATCGATCGTAGTGAGAAGCAGGAAGTCGCTATATATGGACGGATGGACCCATCAATTTGGGCATTCATCATGCATGATGCATGTATCCTAGTTGAAGCCTTTTGGCAAAGCTCTAAATATTGGTTCTGTAACGACAAAGAACCAAAGACTTTCTTAAAGATTAATTGTCAATGCTTCCCTAGCTACCCCACAAGCCCACCATGCATGGTCTATCAATAATGCAGGACTTCCTCACTTTCCATTGTATTATTATTATTATAAGTCTTTTTCTTTTTCTTTAAAGATTTCTGCTCTCATCTCTTTCCCCTGGCCCCATGGCCTCGGCCTCGGCCTCCTAAAAACTTAAGAGTTGCTGCATGCATGCAGCTCATACTTTTCCGACTCTAGCTCCCTTCTTGTGTACAATTCTTTCACCCGATCCCCTTATGATCGTTTAGCTAGGATCACTATTTTCAGTTGTAGCCATATATCCGTCCCAACTATTAGTGGCTCTTAATTTCTTTCATCAAGGGCAAGAGTGAAAAAAATCTTCCCTTATAACATTTTTTTCCGCATTTAATTGAAAAAAAGGGCATGCTTAATTTGATAATTATTGTTAGCGCCATAACTAGAATAATTAAAAATCCAAATATATATATAGGATGTTCAAACATCTAATATAAATTTAAAGAGAGGTTCACAGGTTATTTGAATTGTTAGAGGGAGGATTTTAATAGAGCTCACTTGTTTGTGTGTATATATATTTGGACAATTTGAGATTTGGTTAGACACATCACCCATGATGAGTCCTATTGAAACTCTTTCAATTAATTAATTGTCCCATTTGATTGCAAATTGCAATTCTAACTAAAAAAATTGATTATAATTCAAACAGCCACTACCAAGGCACCTTTACCCCTGGCCCAGTCAAGTCCTGTAATACACGAGCCTACATCTGCTAAGCCTTTTTTTTTTTTTTTTTTTTTTGAGGGGTATTTAGGCCGAATATATTGTATCAGCACGCGGGCCTTATCCTGATTGAATCTGGGCTTACATTTCGTATTTTTCCTACTTTTTAGTAATATATGTTGATTTATTTTACTTTTGAATAAAAACGAGCTTGTATCACGGGTTGTTTTTAAAAATGATATGACGGGAAAAAATAATAATAATTAGTGGAAAAGGTTTCAAACCATGAAGCAGATAAAAAAAAAAAAAAAGCATTGAGAGACCATTTACATCAACACAAATGCTCAAATCATTTTTTTATGTCCTTATCTTTGCGTTCCCAAAATCATTTTATTTAAAATACTTTCAATTAAACAAAGAAGTTTGAGAAATTACACTAATTAATTTCCTTTTCCTCATTAAATTAACTAATTAGCTACCCAAAATAAAAAATGTTCATTAAATCATAGTTAAAAAAAATAAATGAATTATATCATTTCTCTTTCTTCTTTACTCAAAAGCATAAATAAAGTGTTTATGCTTTTGACATAAGTTAGCAAATTGGTGAATTCGCAGTCTTTTGGCTGTGTTGTATTAGCTTCATGCTTGTACGTGTATCTTTCATAAATTTTATGAGATTTTTATCAAAAAATAATAATAATAATAATAATAAAAGCATAAATGAAAACCTAACCAATGGAATTCATAAGGTATTGGAAGAAATCCAGTCAAATAGGGCTTCTTTTTTTTTTTTTTTCTTCCAACCATACTTTTGCATTATAAAGTTAATATATATATATATATATATATAACATTAGAGGAATGGTTAACATTTTTTCCATCTTTTTCTTATCTCATTCTACAAATTCAATATATCAATAATTAGATTTGTAAACTCAATTAGACACGACACAAATTCAATGGTGAATTCATCTATTCACTATGGAAATGGTTAAAAGATAGTTAAAAATATAATTAATTCTATCATCTCTCTATAAAAATTATAACAATTAAGGACCAAAAATGGAATATGAAGCACAAAACTACATTAAAAAAAAAAGAAGAAGAGAGAGACAAATAAATTGACTTAGCATTCTCTACTACATTATTTACCATTCTCCTTGAATACAACCTTGCAAACACAATTTCGAAAACCGAATCAAAATTAATACTAATATAATAAAATATAATTGACTTTTTCATGTACTTTTCTCAATTCCAATTAAATTCAAAGGTATAGAAAATGGTCATGTCAATTAGATAATTATTCTTTCAATCATAAATCGTTCGTATATATAACGTTTAAAAAAAAAAAAAACTTTTACAATAAAAGTAAAAAAATATTATAAAAATTAAAGCATAAAATAGAGTAAAAAAAAATGGAATCAAAAGCACAGAACCACAAAAAATAGAATAAAAATAAATAGACTATTTACTAAAACTTTTACAATAAAAGTAAAAAAATATTATAAAAATTAAAACATAAAATAGAGTTAAAAAAATGGAATCAAAAGCACATAACCACAAAAAATAGAATAAAAATAAATAGACTATTTACTTCTCTGATACATTATTTATTATTCTCTTTGAACACGCCCCTTCGAACGTAATTTTCATAATCCAAACATTAAAAAAAAACAGACACACACATATTTCATCAAATAAACTAATTGCAAATTAACAACATTAAAATCAATCCTTAATATCTATCAATCAAAGAAAGGGAAGAGATTGAGAACACATGGTATGATACCTATTATATCTTAATAGCCATATCTCTTATCAAAAACACCAGTAGAAAACTCTATAACCTATTACATGCACGGGTGTTTACAAATTATATATCCACACAAAAGCATATGTGTCAAACATAATAAATAATCTACAAATTGGATAAAAACAATTTGAGTTATTATATCATAATGCTATGATTAGATTAGATACATTGTTTTATTAGAAACATTCTTTTGAAAAAAAAAAAAAAAAAAACGCTAAACTCTTATTTTACACTTAAACCTAACAATTGTCAGCATAAAAGAACGCCACATGTCACGATATTAGGTTCTCATGTCTAAAACTCTCTTATTATATATGGGGTTTGCTAAGGGTTCTCCCCATAGTGTTCTCCTGGATTCTCCCAAATTTACGTAAAACATGATTTAAGAAAAAATAAAATTGTAGTACCATTTTTTTGCCAACAGATTAATTTTTATGAGTTAATATTTAGGTTCTAATGCTTTAAAACTTGTTTTTAGATTCAAAATTAAAACCTAAGGGTAGAAGGTTAACTTTTTAAGGATGGTATCATCCAAAATGAATTTGATCATTCTAAATTTAGTGTTAATGCCTCAATTTTGGTGTTAATACCTAAAAAACCCGATGGTGAAGGCCACTACAATTTTATTTTTTCTTAAATAATGTTTTACATAAGTCTGGGAGAACCTAGGAGAACACTATGGGGAGAATCCCTAACATTTTCCATTATATATATAGGAGCATAAAACCCGCGCTATGAGCGGTTTTTTCATTATAATTTTTTTAAAAAGTCTTTAAAATATTATAAGTAATTAATTTCCATTTCCTCACTCAATTAACTAATTAGCCACCAAATATAGAAAATGTTCATAAAATCATTTTGAATCATATTTCTTCACTAATTAAAGAGCATAAACCTATATATCATTTATGATGTGTGATACAGCCACAACTTAACAACTAAGACCAAACTTTTAGACCACATTTCTAGAAATGACGACCATCAATTAAGCACGTAAACAATGTGCTTTAAACACATGAAAAAAAAAAAAAAAAACTACTAATGTACAACATCGTAAACTATAGTACTTAAAAGTGAAAAATTGGCATATATCTTAATTTTAATTTAACCAAAAATGAAAAATAGGAATGCATTTTAAAGCATCCTTGAAACACATCAATGATAGATCTGCCATGTTGATTATTTTAGCTAAAGAGTGTAATACAAACAAAATGTATTGTTAGAAATGAATGCTAGAAAAAAAGCTAGTAAAAAAAGTAAATAAAATTTAAGAAGAATAATGAAAAGATATGAAAGAAATCACTTGCATTGAATTACAAACATGATAGATAGGAATTATTATTATTATTTAAAAAAAGTTAAGATAAATATAACAATAGTTTCAGTGACATTGTTTTGAATCATATTTCCACTCAAGAATATAATTATATAACAATTCAATTTATTAATTGTAATATTTATATAGCAAGGAAATGCACACTAACAACATAACAAAATAAAGGTATTAAATAACATTTCAAGAAGAAGAATGTCAATACCTCTAGACGTATTGAAAATTATTTCCAAAAGAAATAAAAAGCAATCACTGGTATTTTATATTTACAAACATGATAAATTAGGATAATTTGAAGAAATAAATTTAAGACCAATATTACTATAGTTTCAGTGACATTGTTTTCAAACCGTTTGTGTAAATATTTGTAGTTAAATGAATTGCAAATATGATTTTCTTGTTAGTATGTGTTTATACATTTTTTTTTTTTAAATTTGAAAAAGGGTTTTGATGTGACATAAAATTGGAAATTATTTTAACTTTTATGTTAGCAAAATTAGATCTGAACATAAAAATCAAGAGTAGAAAATAATTTTTTTTTATTCATCTTAGAAGACGACCAGTACTGTGTTCAAATTTCAAATATCATATGTAGGAGTGTAAACGAGTCGAGCTTGAGCGAACTTCCCTTGTTTGGGTTCGGCTTGTTTAAATTTTACTCGAGCTCGAGCTGGAGCTCAAGCCGAGCTTAAGGACGAGCCAAAAAATTGAGTTCGAGCTGGAGCTCATAATAAGTTGAGCCGAGCCGAGCTAGCTCTTATATTTAATTTTATTTATTTATTTATTAATTTAATTTTTTTATTATAAATTTAAACTTTAAGTACTCTTAAATGGCTCAAGAAGTTAGCTTACATATGAGCATTTGCTTAATCTGGCTAACCAAGTATGGAGCCTTTGTCAATATAGCAAGATATTTAGTTTCGAAGATAGATGATATGCATCCTTTTATAATATGAGCAAAAAAAAAATCATCAATTTTTAATATTAATATGAGCAATTATGTGAACAACTATTAATTCGAGCCTTATACGAGCTGCTTACGAGCTTAGCCGAGTCGAGCTGAGCTTGCTTCGTTTAATATTCGAGTTAGGATTCGTGTTCACGAAACGCTTAATTTAATATTCGAGTCGAGCTCGAGCCGAGCTTATGCAAGCCGAGCCCGAACTTGCTCGTGAGACGCTTCGCTCACTTAACACCCCTAATCATATGGCTATATAAGTGATTTTTAAAAAATATTACACGCATAATATTAAATAAGTAATTCTACAAAACAAAGTAAAGAAAGTAAAAATGAAAGTACCTTCAAGGCCCTTCCACTGTATTGCAAACTATTTTGAAAGGAAACAAAAGAAATGGCCTGTATGTATTTAAAAACACCAAGTCAAAAGGCATTGTATATAATATATTTATTCACCAAAACAGAAAAGAAAAAGAAAATATACTTTAATAATTTCTTTTGCTTTATTGATTACATTAAGAAAAAGATTCATAATGTGTTTAGGATTTCTTTTGTTTTTTAGTTTTTGTTTAGTGAGAAAAGAAGTTTAATATTATTTAACTATAAATACTTACACAGATGGTTTCCGGCTTCAACCTCTTCGATCTCATTTTGGGTTTTTCTTCATTCTTTGTAGACTTCTTTTGATTTCGGTAACTACTCTTGCAATGGCTTCGCTTGACGTTCAATAGGATTGCAGTCCATTGCAATCAAATCTGATTTTTGAAATAGTTTGTACAGGAGAGTGATCTAGAAACAAAATATTAAAATAAAAACAATCTGAAAAACCTTTGGAGAAAAAAAAAAAATTGTAAAAACCGTACTGGAACCTCTCAAGAAGTACAAAAAGAAAAAGAAAGAAGAGAAAACCTTGTTGACCAAGATGATTTTCTTTTCCTTTGTTGTAGTCTGTGATATTTTAAAAGATAGAACGGTTATTTTGCCATATTTAATGGAAGGAGAAGCAGTGTTTGAGTGAGAGTGTGAAACAACGTGAATTAAACACAAGTTTTGATTTTTTTAACTTAAGAGGCACATGTCAAAATTTAAGAATGCCACTTGTTGTGATGTTATGCTCAGTTGTTTAAAACTCCCCTATTTTCCTATATATAAGATAAGATACCACATGTCATAATATTAGCCTATTCTGCTTAAAATTTTTAAAAAAACTTAAAAGCACAGTTTCATTTAATATAATGATTTGTCAGATAAATAAGATGCTACGTGTCACAATATTAGGCCCTCCTACTTAACATTCTCCTATTATATATTATATTAGATTAGATTAGATATTAGATAAGAAGTGATAGATGCCTAGACGTGATATAAAAATGTTTGGGGAAACTTCAGATACCCCCCCTGAACTTCCACTGATTTACACAAAACCCCCCGATACGAAAAAACTCTCATTTATCCCCCATAATCTTTCATTTTCTCTCACTTAGGACCATTTTGGTGGTAAGTTGTCCAAACTACCCTTCGCTCCAAAACTACGCCGTTTTGGGCACGACGTCGTTTTGCCCAAAACGACGTAATTTTGAGCATTTTAGGATTTTTTTTTTTTTTAGGGTTTAGAAA